>CM046041.1:27744678-28044678 GCA_025215565.1 Flaveria ramosissima
ATGTATAGGTTTTGGTGATCATACATGATGATGAATTATGGTTAGTGATTAGGTGATCATGTTTGGGATTTGATTGATTGTCACTATGAATGTTGGTTGGAATGGATTAAATGAATGAATCTAATCATGATTGTCATACACACGTGCGAATCTGAGGCCCCTACTTAGTAGGATGGGTAGGGTTTAGGATGTGAAGTCGTGGGTGGCTTCACATGGCATGTGGTGCATGATTAGTCTTCGCTTATGAATTATTTGTTGTGATGTGTTTATATATGTGTTAAGCATGTTGATTGTTTGAGATTTGCATAAGTGTATGATCTATTGTGGCATGATGACCTAGGTAGAACTTAGGTTGATAATGTGATACACATGGATAAATTGCATGACACTCTTGTATGTTAAGTTGTCATATATGATTAAACTATATTTCAACTAATATGTCACCAACGGGTCAAACGGGTCAACTAGGTTAACCTAGGATTATTAAGTTTCCTGTGTACACGTACTTATGTACTTAAGTGTTCTAGGTAACCTTTGAAAGGTTGTCTTTGCACCTATCACCAGTCTCTTTATTCATTATCTTTACACACCAGGTGAGTTCTTGCCCCTCTATTTTATAAACCTTCTTCGGGGGAAGGTAGCATACTTGTACTCAAACGCTATTTTATTATTATAAGTTGTGTATGTTTTAACATAGTGCTTAATACCATGGAAAGTCCTCACACTTTCGGATCATTAATAATGGTAACTATCGAGGAATCTTGGGTAGTACTACTGGGTCTGACGAGCCCCACCTGTGAGACTGGAGGTCGAACGGGTGCAATATTGTCCTAGACACAAACATTCGTCATGAACTGGTAAGTCGTGATGGGAGGCAACAAAAGCAACACAATCAGCTTCGATCGCGAAATCACTATTGTTAATACATGTGAATATAGACTAGGTATCTATCTCAATGCACTTCTTATGTTATAAAACTGTTAATATTTATAATAAACGCAAACTCTTGAACTCACCAACCATTGTGTTGATATTTTAGTATGTTATTCTCAGGTCGTTAACTCTGCTTGCCATTAGGAGCACAACACGGGTCCAACATGCATTCAAAGACTCTATTTTAAAGACATTTGTTGGTTTTCCTATATGTGTGTTTAAATATTGGGTTGGCGCGTGTTTTGCCAAAATATACATTTTTATATTTTGGGTTTGTCTCACCCATCGGTGAGCAGCAGCAGCAGTGCCATTGCCATCAAAAGTAGGGGGCTTGCATCGTTGAAACGCCCCATAATTACAGCCTCGTGCCGCCTCCGGCGCAGGCTCTTCTTCCTCCTCTTCTTCATCATCAGAGAGAACCGTTTCAGGCTTCGATTGCTCCCGTCCTCCCAAGGACCTGTTCCTCTCTTCCTCTCTCCTTCCTTTACAGCCTTAATCACTTCGGTCTCATCGTCTGTATGACCTGATGCACTTCCTCCACGACCGCCTCTCTCATCGAGGCCCTCAGATTAGTATTCTCATCACCGCCCTCCGGATGAGGGGTCTCGGGTTCCTCATAAACCACTTCTTCGGCCCTAGGCCTTCCTCTTGTGACCCGTGGTTCAGCACCACGTCCACCACCACCTCCACCACGAGAAGCTATCGAAGATCTACCACCAGCCATTCTCTAACACACTGAAAGATTCAAACACTAACATGGTCATTCAAGGAACAGTTCAGATTATGTCAAGTATAGTAAGTCCCTATTACAGTGTTCAGTTGTGATTAGCCACTTACTTTACTCTTCATACCCCTAGCATTACCTGTCCTGACTACATCAGTATCTAAATCTACCAGCAACACATAAACCATATAACATGCGCACATAATACCTGTTAACATTACGAAAATACCTGATGGCACGCAGCTACTCAGATTGGCATCCCATTCCCATTTCCGTCCCATTCTCAGTTTAAGTTAAGGTTTATTTTGAAAATTTACCCATTTCACTTAAACTTTGGCTCTGAAACCAACTTGTAAGGCCCCGTTCCCGGGACGCTTACAGCTGGTCATTCATCGCACATAAAACATATAATTACATTTCACTTTCATAAAACGTTGCAGCGGAAACATTAAAAACAACATTTTCATTTCATCAAAATACTTTTGCAAAATAATACAACCGTCATTACACAATATCATTTACATTTCACTACAAAATCATTATAACATTGGATTATAACTACACCATCCAATGCATCCTAGCAAGTAGCCACGTGCATCCTCAGCAACATACTGCCAACTGGAAACACATCAAAGTCAGCGTTGCTGAGTGAGTTCTAGTTTTATAATAAAACATACTTTTCTTTCGTTAAAACCATTCTTTACACACATGTGATCTCACATCATACATACACATAGATAATGTTTATTATCTTCATCATTACATTCGTACTTTAACTTTCATTCGTTCATACGTTCTTACTTTCATTCATTCGTAAATTATTTCCATTAAAACCATAAACTTTACCATTCAGATTCCTGGTACTGGGCCTAAGCCTATCATAGACCTTCTTTAACGATGCACAACACCTCTAGCCACAGTACCTAAGGTAAAGTTTAGGATCATTACATCGGTTATTTCATCATGTTCTGGATCAGCGTCAACAGCTATGCCCCAAACTATATGGCTACTGGGCCGAAGTTCATAAACGACTTCCACACGGAAACACAGCCTGCCACCAGCACCGGGTAAGCGACAAAGATCCCAACTATATTCTTCACCCCCAACATTATGGGTAATTGGGGAAACCGCTATAAACCACTGCATACTACACCCCTGACGTTATGTGTAACTCGGGTAACCATCATATACTACACCCCCAACAATATGGGTAACTATGACATACTACACCCCCAACGATATGGGTAACTATGACATTCTACACCCCCAACGATATGGGTAACTATTACATACTACACCCCCAACATTATGGGTAACTATGTCATACTACACCCCCAACGATATGCATAACTCGGGTAACCGATACATACTACACCCCCAACATTATGCATAGCGCGGGTAACAACTATACACCATGTACCACACCGATGGTCAGTCACAAAGACTGGAACCCCTGCGTGCACCCTTAAAGATTAGCTGAACCACACGTGGTTGAGCTTAAGGCATTTAGAGCCGTGCACTTCGGTACACTTCGCTTGCAAGCCTTTCACGTTTTCATTCGTTCATTAATGATGCATTCATTAATCATATTCCTCTTTTCATTATCTTCCACTTTACGTTACATAATACTTTCATTACATTCATTAACGTTCAACGCAAATCACGGGAAGACAATCATAATAATAATAATAATAATAATAATAATAATAATAAGGAACATAACAACCTACAACATCAATCACACAAGGCAACATCGCACACCCATAACATACATCATGCATAACATACAACATCACACAATCACACAACATCAAACATCACACGAATCACGCACATCGCATCATACATAACTATACGGCATCACACGTCATCATGCATCGCATCATCATCATCATAAATCATCTTACATCATCCATGCCCATCACATCATCTACAACTCCAAAGGTCCGAGCCTACGTCTGCACTTCCCAAAAGTCAGACAATACTATGATCATTTGGGCGTATGGACCCTATTCGGTCGCATGGTCTCTCATGCGTATGAGAACACTCAGGCGAATGGACCTCCAGTCGCATAGCCTCCAATCGCATGCTTCCCATGCGAATGAAGCTCAGTCGCGTGACATCTGGGCGTATGGACCTCAGTCGCATGACCTTCATGCGAATGGCCCTCAGTCGCACACCTTTCATGCGTATGGACCTCAATCGCACGACTCACGACTCACTGGCGTATGGACTCCAGTCGCATGACCCTCATTCCCATTTCATTCAGTCGCATGACCCTCATTCGTATTTCCTCCAGTCGCATAGCCCTCATACGTATGACCCTCAATCGCACTACTCATATACGAATGAACCTCAGTCGTACTCCTGTCGTGCGTATGGACCCAGTCTCATGCTATTCGGACGCATGGGCCTCCAGTCGCATAGCCTTAGCTGTGCGCGGAATGCAGTTCATCCCGAACTGCAGCGGGCGTTTTCGGCCCCCAAACTCTTCCAAACCTCTATTAAGCTCAAATCAACCATTCTAAACTTTAAAGAAGCATACCACGACATCATTCAAGCATAACTAAGCCCGAAATCAAGCCTCAAACGAATCATACACATACACATACATACATAAACGGGTTTACACCCAAAACTCGAAAAAGGGTTTTCAGATGTGTTCCAGCCGTAAAATCATTCAAAAATGTGTAACAGATGGGTTTTAAAACTCACATAAACGATCCCGTCGAGTAGAGCTTCGATTTGACCCGCTACACGACGATTTCCACGCTCGAATCCACCCGAACCAAGCTTTTCTCCTTTTTCTCCTTCTCTTCTCCCTCTCTTTGGCTGAAAATGGCAAGAATGGGGAGGGTGTGGGCTGCCCTTCCCCTTTTATACCCCCATTCATCGAAGTTTCTCTCGTTGACGATTTTGGTCCCTCGACTTTGGACTTTATTTCTTTTTCTTCTTTCGTCGGTTTCAAAGAAAATTTACGGGTGTTACAAGTCCACCCCCTTATATAGGTTTCGTCCCCGAAACCTGTGATTCCTTAAACCGCCGCGGGCAATACTGTCTCATCTCTTTTCCAGTCTCCCACCTGGAGTTCAATCGGTCTACGTCGTTTATCCACACACGACTTCTTGTGTATCTTTGGCTACCTTCATCAAGGCTTTGATCCTTTCGAGCTTCTCAGTCGTAGCCTCGATCACCTTAAACTGTCATCGTGACCCCGTCAGGCGCTGTCAACCGTATCATTTTCCTACGACACACAATCTTTGCCTCGAAGTCCGCAAACCAATCCCTCCCGAGAACCAAATCGAAGGGCGTATCTATATTCTTATTACTAACAGGTAACATAGCAATGATAGTAGCAGGAATAAAACTTTTACTAGCGCCAACATCGAATAACACAAAGGCTAAGGATTTATTTACTAGAAACATACCTGACACAACATCGGAGTCCGTCCTAGCTTCCTCCGATCTTCTTCACTCCCGAACCTTCCGCCCTCGGCTTCTTGCAATCCCTGCTCATGTGACCTTCCTCACCACAAGAATAACACCTCCCCATACCGCAGTTCTTCGCCACATGTCCGGTCCTTCCACAACGGAAACAGACATTGGTCCCCAATCTACATTCCCCGGGGTGCTTGTGTCCACACTTGTCACACCTTTCCGACCCCGCATGAGTTATGACCACACGCTGGTCATCCACCCGTGCACCTTTGTTACTTGGAGCGGCTCCGCCACGTCCCAATCGCTTCCCGTTCCAATCCCGCTCACCCTCTCCTTTCTTGCTAACTTTTGTCACCACCACCGATCTTTCATCGTATAATCTCCCCGCCAAATCAATCGCCGACCTAAACGTGCTCGGTCGGGCAGCGACCATGTGTCTACGGATGTCCACTGGCAAGCCATGAATATGCCTCTTGATCTTTCGTGAGAGTGGTGTCACCTGATCCGGCACCAGCCATGCCATTTCGTTGAATTTGGTAGTGTACTGCTGATGCGTCATTGTTCCCGCCTCCAGCTTTAGGAACTCTCTTTCAACTTTATCCATCTCACGACGAGGACAGAACTCTTCAATCACCAGCCTTTTCAACTCTGACCATCATATCCTTCCAATAGCCCGACTGCCCTCAACTTGGACTATGTTATCCCACCAGCACAAAGCTGAGTCCACGAAAGAGTGGGTAGCAAATTTTACTTTCTGATCTTCTCGGCACTCGCTGATATTTAAAACAGCTTTCATTTCCCTCACCCATCGGTGAGCAGCAGCAGCAGTGCCATTGCCATCAAAAGTAGGGGGCTTGCATCGTTGAAACGCCCCATAATTACAGCCTCGTGCCGCCTCCGGCGCAGGCTCTTCTTCCTCCTCTTCTTCATCATCAGAGAGAACCGTTTCAGGCTTCGGTTGCTCCCGTCCTCCCAAGGACCTGCTCCTCTCTTTCCTCTCTCCTTCCTTTACAGCCTTAATCACTTCGGTCTCATCGTCTGTATGACCTGATGCACTTCCTCCACGACCGCCTCTCTCATCGAGGCCCTCAGATTAGTATTCTCATCACCGCCCTCCGGATGAGGGGTCTCGGGTTCCTCATAAACCACTTCTTCGGCCCTAGGCCTTCCTCTTGTGACCCGTGGTTCAGCACCACGTCCACCACCACCTCCACCACGAGAAGCTATCGAAGATCTACCACCAGCCATTCTCTAACACACTGAAAGATTCAAACACTAACATGGTCATTCAAGGAACAGTTCAGATTATGTCAAGTATAGTAAGTCCCTAATTACAGTGTTCAGTTGTGATTAGCCACTTACTTTACTCTTCATACCCCTAGCATTACCTGTCCTGACTACATCAGTATCTAAATCTACCAGCAACACATAAACCATATAACATGCGCACATAATACCTGTTAACATTATGAAAATACCTGATGGCACGCAACTACTCAGATTGGCATCCCATTCCCATTTCCGTCTCATTCTCAGTTTAAGTTAAGGTTTATTTTGAAAATTTACCCATTTCACTTAAACTTTGGCTCTGAAACCAACTTGTAAGGCCCCGTTCCCGGGACGCTTACAGCTGGTCATTCATCGCACATAAAACATATAATTACATTTCACTTTCATAAAACGTTGTAGCGGAAACATTAAAAACAACATTTTCATTTCATCAAAATACTTTTGCAAAATAATACAACCGTTCATTACACAATATCATTTTACATTTCACTACAAAATCATTATAACATTGGATGCCATCCAAAATAAGCTGAGTAGCCGCCCCGTGCCATCCTCAGCAACATACCTGCCAACTGGAAACACATCAAAGTCAGCGTTGCTGAGTGAGT
Organism: Flaveria ramosissima; assembly: GCA_025215565.1. Lineage (NCBI taxonomy): Eukaryota > Viridiplantae > Streptophyta > Magnoliopsida > Asterales > Asteraceae > Flaveria > Flaveria ramosissima. The sequence continues at coordinate 27,751,672 of CM046041.1, forward strand.
TCTAGTTTTATAATAAAACATACTTTTCTTTCGTTAAAACCATTCTTTACACACATGTGATCTCACATCATACATACACATAGATAATGTTTATTATCTTCATCATTACATTCGTACTTTAACTTTCATTCGTTCATACGTTCTTACTTTCATTCATTCGTAAATTATTACATCTTTTCTTTCCATTAAAACCATGAACTTTACCATTCAGATTCCTGGTACTGGGCCTAAGCCTATCATAGACCTTCTTTAACGGTGCACAACACCTCTGGCCACAGTACCTAAGGTAAAGTTTAGGATCATTACATCTGTTATTTCATCATATTCTGGATCACCGTCAACAGCTATGCCCCAAACTATATGGCTACTGGGCCGAAGTTCATAAACGACTTCCACACGGCACACAGCCTGCCACCAGCACCGGGGTAAGCGACAAAGATCCCAACTATATTCTTCACCCCCAACATTATGGGTAATTGGGGAAACCGCTATAAACCACTGCATACTACACCCCCGACGTTATGCGTAACTCGGGTAACCATCATATACTACACCCCCAACAATATGGGTAACTATGACATACTACACCCCCAACGATATGGGTAACTATGACATTCTACACCCCCAATGATATGGGTAACTATTACATACTACACCCCCAACATTATGGGTAACTATGTCATACTACACCCCCAACGATATTCATAACTCGGGTAACCGATACATACTACACCCCCAACATTATGCATAGCGCGGGTAACAACTATACACCATGTACCACACCGATGGTCAGTCACAAAGACTGGAACCCCTACGTGCACCCTTAAGGATTAGCTGAACCACACGCGGTTGAGCTTAAGGCATTTAGAGCCGTGTATTTCGGTACACATGGCTTGCAAGCCTTTCACGTTTTCATTCGTTCATTAATGATGCATTCATTCATCATATTCATCTTTTCATTATCTTCCACTTTACGTTACATAATACTTTCATTACATTCATTAACGTTCAACGCAAATCACGGGAAGACAATCATAAATAATAATAAGGAACATAACAACATACAACATCAATCACACAAGGCAACATCGCACACCCATAACATACATCATGCATAACATAAAACATCACGCAATCACACAACATCAAACATCACACGAATCACGCGCATCGCATCATACATAACTATACGGCATCACACGTCATCATGCATCGCATCATCATCATCATAAATCATCTTACATCATCCATGCCCATCACATCATCTACAACTCCAAAGGTCCGAGCCTACGTCTGCACTTCCCGAAAGTCAGACAATACTATGGTCATTTGGGCGTATGGACCCTATTCGGTCGCATGGTCTCTCATGTGTATGAGAACACTCAGGCGAATGGACCTCCAGTCGCATAGCCTCCAATCGCATGCTTCCCATGCGAATGAAGCTCAGTCGCGTGACATCTGGGCGTATGGACCTCAGTCGCATGACCTTCATGCGAATGGCACTCAGTCGCACACCTTTCGTGCGTATGGACCTCAATCGCACGACTCACTGGCGTATGGACTCCAGTCGCATGACCTTCAGTCGCATGACCCTCATTCGCATTTCATTCAGTCGCATGACCCTCATTCGCATCTCCTCCAGTCGCATAGCCCTCATACGTATGACCCTCAATCGCACTACTCATATACGAATGAACCTCAGTCGCACTCCTGTCGTGCGTATGGACCCAGTCGCATGCCATTCGGACGCATGGGCCTCTAGTCGCATAGCCCTAGCTGTGCTCAGAATGCAGTTCATCCCGAATTGCAGCGGGCGTTTTCGGCCCCCAAACTCTTCCAAACCTCTTTTAAGCTCAAATCAACCATCCTAAACTTTAGGGAAACATACCACGACATCATTCAAGCATAACTAAGCCCGAAATCAAGCCTCAAACGAATCATACACATACACATACATACATAAACGGGTTTACACCCAAAACTCGAAAAAGGGTTTTCAAATGTGTTCCAGCCCCAAAATCATTCAAAAACGTGTAAAAGAGGGGTCCTAGAATTCACATAAACGATCCCGTCGAGTAGAACTTCGATTTGACCCGCTACACGACGATTTCCACGCTCGAATCCACCCGAACCAAGCTTTTCTCCTCTTTTCTCCTTCTCTTCTCCCTCTCTTTTGTTGAAAATGGCAAGAATGGGGAGGGTGTGGGCTACCCTCCCCCTTTTATACCCCCATTCATCGAAGTTTCTCTCGTTGGCGAGTTTGGTCCCTCGACTTTGAACTTTATTTCCTTTTCTTCTTTCGTCGGCTTCAAAGAAAATTTCCGGGTGTTACATGAATTACAAAATTACCCTGGCATACTATTCATTCACTTGGTAAATTAACATATAGGTAATTATTATATTGGTTTTACTATTCTAGTTGAAGTTTTGTTCGTTTTTTTTCAAGATTAGGTAAAATGTGATTGCTTTTCTTAAATTTTAAGTTTTCATGTCCAATTGAAGTTTATGGAATATCCTTTAAAGTTTTTTTCAAATTAACTCAAACTTACCCACAATACTATATGATTATGAACAGAAAAAAAAAGTCAACTCATTCTCTTTGTCTATCAGATCTTAAGGGGAGCCAAGTCAACCGCATGTTGCTTTTACTTCATAAGAAGTAATAAGAAGAGTTATCAAAAGTTAAGCCATCCACTCTCAAATCATCATTTGTTCATTCACCACTTCAATTCAAGTCTTAAAGTTTTCTTCTAAATATGATAGTATCAAAAAGGGGAAAATCGTAGAAGACTTGGAGCTGATTAAATATCCAATTATGATCATTATCATTTCAAGACATGTTTGTTTTAATAATATCAACTAAGGAGAAAATTGTAATTGTAAAATTCTTAATAAAGTTTATACATATCAAAATATTCAATTGAAGAATTTACTCAAGACTATGTTAGAAATTATGAAGTATTGGTGATTACTTATGAAGAAATTATCCAAGCGTTGGTGACTACTAGTGAGTAGATGATTAAGTGTAGGTGAATACTCGTAAAGAAACCGACCAATTATTGGTGACCACTCGTGAATGAATTGACCAAGTGTGGGTGAGTTGATTAACAACTGCAGGTGCTTAATCCATAGTTACTACAAGTAGAGATGAACATTTCGGGTAATGGGCTGTAGGAAGCGGACCCGGGTATCGGGGTATGGGTACCCCAGTTACGTAGGATAGTGTCCGGGTAGAGTATGGAACCTGGTGCAAAGTGTTTGGCAACAACTATAAATTTAACCTTTCGCGATTACTACAAATTCAACCTTTGTGGGTTTTTTTTCATTATTAATGCAACTAAATAACTTTCAAATTTTACACTCTAACCTCAAACTCTTTTTTCCAACAATCAAACATTTAAACATATTAATCACATTGAAAAGTTTCCAAGCTTTTAATTCGATAAAAAGGAATATGGGTTCGCCATTACTATGGTTAAAATTCAAAATCGTCTAGCTAAATCTAATTTCTAGGAGCTCCTTAAGGTTAAATTTGACATGGAAATGATTTTTCCGAACGCAAAGCGTAAAAGTAATGTTATCATATATTGGCAAAAAATAATGTTAGTTCTTGAAAATTTTAACACGATTTAGTTGAACATGATATTCAGAGACTAACTGAAGAATCTTTATTTGAATATGCATGACTTTACGAATGACCATTTGCTTACCGAAATATTTTTAAGGTTTTTAAAGTGATTTGATTTTTAAATTAATTTAAGTTTAAGTTAGGAATTGTAGTGTTAATTTCTATTTCAAGTTAGAAGTTGTAATTGTTATTTTAAGTTAGAAATTATAATATAATTTTTGTTTTAAGTTACAAATTGTACTTTTAATTTAAGTTATAAGTTTGAGATCCTTTCTTTCTTCAAACGGAAGGAACAAAGATAGAATCAAATCGATCCTCGAAATGCCTTTCTAGACATTACTCAATGTCTCGGCTATTTACAGATCGTGATAATCAGATGATTAATCATATGCTTCTAGAAGAAATCAAAGAATTAAGTGGGAATCCCATAAGATCTATTCATTCTTTTTTCTCTAACATATGGTCAGAATTTCATCTGAATTTGAATCGTATTGTCAACTAGAGAGTAGAAATTATTAATTGTATTTTAATTTATTGTAATTCTAAATTCAGTTATATAAATTGTACTATTTATTTCAAATTAAATAAACATAAACAAAAAAATAAAAACAACAGATAAACGTTGTTAGTTTTTTATATTAATCTTAAAATGGAATAATACATAAACTTTAAAAAATACAAATTTATTTTATTTGTTTCTTTCTTATTCACCATATGCAAGCTATTTGTCGGAGATGCCGAAAGAAATTTCATATTCCACTGCTTCATCTTGTACTTTTGGTTCAATTATTACTTCGTCTTCGAGGTTTTATTTGTCTTTTATATATCTATCGTGTCCAAGTGATCCTTTAAGCATATGCATATTTTTGCTGACTTGAGAAAAAATCATGTTCATCTTAACAATAAAACCCAACCACTAAGAAAAAGTAAATAGATTCTGAAGCTACCGTAAAAGCTTGAGAAATTAGAAAATGACTGGCCATGACGGATAGAGTCGGATGTTATTTTTCATTTCCTTTCCACCAAGCGAAACTATCAAAACCCTCATATTCTTCTATAGTCGTAGTGGATATAGAATTTGTTAAAATTTAAAAATAGGGTCTTTAAAAGTTAGATGTTGACAAGGGGTACTTTTCTTGACGGGTGTTGACTTCAGGGGTACCCGTCCCTACCAGGGGTGGGTTCTGTACTTGCATGTGAAAGTGTGTCAGTCAAAAGTGCGATGTGATGTGTAAGAAGAGACCACGCCCTTTCCAAGGACGGGTTCTCCATGTGATGTGATGGCCCAAGAGACCACGCCCTTCACAAGGGCGGGTTCTCACTAAACCAACAACCACAAATTAAACATACCTCCTCACCATACAAAAACATTGTTGATACATGTATGTCCCTAGATCAGGATTTGAATGTAATAGATCTTGTTTATCTGATTCTGATGTAATGTGAAATGATTAATGAAATGATATTGATTGTTTGTGATTGATAATGTTTAATATTTCATTAATGAGTTGATGTTGAATTGGTTAATTAGGTTTATGGTTGTTTGAATGGTTACACATAATGTTATATTAATTAATACATTCAAACTTAACACAATGAAGTTCTCATGCGAATGGCCCATGCGAATGGACCACACGCATGAATAACTTCATACGATTGACTCAGTCGCACGATTGAACCAGGAGACTGGAACAGTCGTATGACTGTAACATAAGATTGGCTCAGTCGCACGACTGAACACTCAGTCGTGCGGATGAATCAACCGTATGGTTCAATCGCACGACTGAACCATACTTATGGTCCAGTCGCACGAATGAACAATACTAACCTATAAATACAACCCAATTCATGGAAAAACGTAAGCATTCATTCTATTTCGACTCCAGACGTACCCTAGCCGTCCAGAAGCCTCCCAATTCGTTCTCCAAGTTCATAGAACACATTAGATCGATTCCCAATCGATTTCTAACGTTAGATTCAATACTTTATTGATTCTTCGTGTGTTCTCACTGATTGGATCGCCAATCAAATAGGATTCCGCACTATTTGATCTGGTTTACACGCTAATCACTCGGTATTTCGTTCAAATACCAGGTCCTAACAAGTGGTATCAGAGCCTTGGCTCTTGATTACGTGTGATTCAATCAAGATTGATAAAAAGTTTGTGTTTTTACACTAAAAACGCAATCTTTTGTGTCTAAAGTGATCTTGGACGTTCCCTGCTCATCAAAGTTTGGTTTCTACGGACTTAGGTGATTAGAGTTTGCAAAATTTCGAATTTTTACGGCTAAAACACGTTTAACCTAGAAATTTTCGCAAAACAGCAGCTTCAGTCGCACGAGTGAGCCATTCGCACGACTGGACTTCATTCGCATTGCCCAGACGCACGATTGGACCCAATCGCATTTCCATTCGTACTATTAAACCATTCGTTCGCATTGTTCATACGCACTAGCTTCATTCGCACGACTGAACCAATCGCTTAGTTCAGCCGCACGATTGAACCAGTCGCATAGTTCATTCGCACGAATAGCCCAATCGCTTCCTTCAGTCGCACCAGTTGACAGTTTGTTTTATTAGACTTAAAGTTATTCGACATGGAAGATCAAATGACAGCCTTTACTGCTGGGAAGGACTCTAGGATCCAGAACCTGTTGTTACTTGAGAGTGAGGTGGGTAATCATAATAAACCACCAAAGCTCTTAGCGTTAGATGAGTTTCCCCACTGGAAATAACGTTTTGAGATCTACCTCAATGGAGTGGATCCAAATCTGTGGGAAGCTATCGAGATTGGGTATAGTACGCCGGTGGGAGCCGATGGAGTAAAGCTTACTTTAGGAGGGATGACAGACGCACAGAAGGTTAAGTATAATGCAGAGAAGAGAGTCTATGCACTGATCACACAGTCTATCCCTAAAGACATTTTCCACCAGTACTCAGAAAATAAGCAGTCCAAGAAACTATGGGATGAGCAGGAAAAGAGGTACGACGGGAATGCTTCGCTGAAGGCAATCAAGGCTAAAGAGTTAAAGAAGGAATTTGATAACTTCTCATCGATGGGAAACGAGAGTTTGGACGATATTATAGATATATTTTACCATCTAATGAGTGAACTGCATACACATGGGGTGACTACTACCATGGAAGAAAAAGTTACTAACTTTGCAGACGGATTGCCTGAAATGTGGGCTTCATTCGTGTCTAACCTGAGACAGAATGAAATGCTGGCAAAGCTGGATATCAATGACTTCATTCTAAAGTTGCGAGAAGAAGCACTTAGGATGAAGTACAGAGCTCAGAAGTCTTCGTACACTCAGAATCCAGCTTTGTACAATGTCACGCCTCAAGCTAAGACATCTGGAGCACCTCTCCAGACTGCATTTGTGTCTAGCTCATCGGGTCCTTCACATGCTTCTCCTTCAGGAACAGACACGTCGGGGTCTTCTAGTACCCACTATATTGGATCTGAAGCAAACGCTACTAGACTGAAGACCGAGAACCTCGGTAATGTGACTGTTGAAGTAGCTCGAGAACACATGGATCTTTTGGCTGCAGTGGTTCATTCTTATGATGGACTTGTTGCTGGGAAGATCGGAAACTGCCATCTGGCAGACGAGGACTACGAGCAGGTGGACGAGATGGAGCTAGAGAGGATGGACGTTATGTGGGCCTTAGCTAGTGCTGTCCGGAGAGCGAAGAAGATTTTGAAAAAGACCGGACAGAACTTGGTAGCTACTAAGGATACCACATTTGGCTTTGACAGAAGTAAAGTGACCTGCTTTAACTGTGGAGAGAAGGGGCACTTCAAGAGAGAATGTGTTAAGCCAAAGAAGACGGGTAATGGGAACCCATTCTCGTCCTTCACTCGTCAAGACAAGCAAGCTACTAGCTCTACTTCATCAAGCAAGGATCCAAAAGCCTTGACTGCTCATGATGATGAAGGACAGGACTGGAGCTTTAGGTTTGTCTCTCCTGGGGAATCAAACATTGCAAGTGTAGAAGACTTAGACGATGATTCCGCGAGTAAGGAGATATAGCAGTTGAGATAGCGATGTCAAATAGTGAAGAAGCAACTGCAACTGAGGTCAGCTACAAGCCTAAAGAAGAGACTACCACAGCAAAGACAGAAAAGACAGAATCACCAGAACCAGAGACATCTGATGCTGCGTTGATGGCTAACTCTTCTGAACCAACTAAGGTAAGTACCACTGACCAAATGTTTAATAATCATGCTTGTTCTGATTGTGATACTTTTAGAAATAGCATAGATGAGAAATTTGCTAGGTTATTAGATCATAATGATAACTTAGTAAAATATTTGCAACTGTGCACTGAGGCTAATAGAGTATTAAAACAAAATGAGCATAGTTACAAAGAAAAGATAGACCTTTTGACTAAACAGCTTAGGGAAACCGAAGTAGTTGCATTTAACCAAGCTAATGACATTAGGTACTATCTAAACTCCCTAGAAGACACTAAGAAGCAAAAGGCAGTTCTAGAAGTAGAAGTAAACTCGTTAAAACAGAAACTGCACAGTTGGACAAGTTCCTCACATATTGTCCAACACTTAGTGAGAGAAAGAAACAACGGGGAGGGTTTGGGTTACAAAGTGATTCCACCACCACCTGAGACCTTGATGAACACTAAGAACATACCAATAAATAATAACCCCATCAAGGATCATGTGGTGTCTACTCCTCTTGTTAGTGATCCAGATTCCACATGTTCATCGATTGAATCTGGAACCAAACAAAAGGAGGCCACCTCCAAAGCAAAGGGTAAAATGCCTTGCGTTAATCTAGAAAAAGAATTTGAAAAAGTTAACTTCAATTCAGGGTCAAACAGAGTCAAATCAGAACCTATAAAGACTTCTAATGTTAATCTTTCACATGTTTTAAGTCAAAAACCAGTTAACCAAAAAGAAAAAGATGTTAAGAATGTTAAAACAATTAACTTTGTTAAACTAGAGAAAACATCAAAAGAACCAGAGTCAAAACCTAAATTGAGTGATGTTACTAGAGTGTCACACACGTCTCCACAAAGAAAGTTTAATCATAAAGTTGATAACAGGTCGTGCTACAACTGTGGAGAGTGTGGACACATTGCTTCCTATTGTCCTTATTATCAGACACCTAGGAAGAAGATTGAACTTCAGGACTCAAAACCTAGGTCTTCTAAGAGGAGTTCTTTAACTCCACCTAGAAGAAATAGTGAACCTAAAGTTCAATCCATTAGCCAGTCGACTGTTTATCACAAACAGGCTTTGCACAAATCTGGCTTATGGAAAGAAAAGTCATCCTGTTTGTCTGATAATGATGACAAGAAGGAACCTGAGCTACCCTCACCCTCTAAGGGTCAATGGGTTGAATTCATGATGTGTGATGCCTCTGGGAAACCCAAGCCAGTAAAGGCTTGGGTTCCTAACCTAAACTAATCTTTTTCATTGTATGTGCAGGGTGTTCGCTACAATGCTGAGACCAACACGTGGATTGTAGACAGCGGAGCATCCAGGCACATGACAGGAAACATGGCTCTTTTATCAAACGTCAAGCAAATAAAAGGAGGGCATGTTTCGTTTGCTGGAAACAAGGGAGGTTATATCACAGCTCAGGGAGAAGTGGGAAATCAGAAAGTTAAGTTTGATAAGGTGAACTACGTTCAACAACTTCAAAATAACTTACTTTCTGTTTCCCAAATCTGTGATAAGGGATTTTAGGTCATCTTCGACAACAAGAAGTGTTACGTGCTAAAGAAAGACTACGTGATTCCAGAGGACCAAGTTCTGATGACAGCTTCAAGATATAAAGACCTTTATGTTTTGGATCTGTCAACAGCTTCTACAACGGATCATGAGGTTCAGTGCTTTCTATCTAAAGCTACTGAGAAGGATTCCATCTCCTGGAATAGAAGAATGGGACACATTAGTCAAAGGAAGATGAATCACTTGATTCAGAAGGATCTTGTGAGAGGAGTTAATGTCAAGAACTTCCAGCTTCCTGATTTTTGTGTAGCTTGCAAGAAAGGCAAACAGATGAAGAAGTCTCATAAGGAAAAGAAAGTTCATTCAATAGAACTTCCTCTTGAACTTCTTCACATGGATCTGTTTGGTCCAGTCAGTACAAGAGCATTGCAGGTGACTTGTATTGTTTTGTAGTTACTGATGACTACTCAAGGTTCTCTTGGGTAATGTTTCTGAAGTCCAAATCAGAAACATTTGAGTCATTCAAGGAGTTAGTAACCACACTGGAATCTCTCTACAAGCTGAAGGTAAGACAAGTACACTCAGACAACGGGACGGAATTCAAGAATCAGTGGATTGAGGCTTACTGCAAGGAAAAGGGAATTGTGCATCAATTCACTTCTGCTTACACGCCTCAGATGAATGGTGTTGCTGAGAGAAAGAACAGAAGCTTGATAGAGACAGCACGGACTATGTTGGCAGACTCGAAACTGCCTATCCAATTTTGGAATGAGGCAGTAGCTAATGCATGTTATACATTGAATCGAGTGCTGATTGTCAAGCATCACGGAAAGACATGTTACGAGCTACTACAAAGACGCAAACCGAATTTGGAGTATCTCGAACCATTTGACGCGCCGTGCACACTTCTGAAGAAGACACAAGAAGGTAAATTCAGCGAGAAGGCGGATGAAGGAATCTTTCTAGGATACAACATACCGAACAAGAGGGTTTACAACAACTCAACGGGTCTAGTAGAAGTGTGGTGTAATGTTGACGTTCAGAGATATACTACACCACCTACTGGCAAAGGACCTGCCTACTTTTTCGACTATGATGGATTCTTCAAGTCCTTCAACATCTCTATCTCTCCCTCGGATGACGAGTTAGCTACACGGATGATGTATGATATCTTGAATACACCATCTCATGATTCAACATCATCTAGCTCACAGGGAGAATCATCTACTCAGTCAGGGGGAGTAGTCGACGACAGTGACTCCTCCTTAGAAGATGAAGCTGAAGAAGATGATCAGAACAGTCAGGAAGAACAGGTTCCAGTTCCTGAAAGTCCACAAGCATCAAACAGTGATGCACCTTCGACTTTGGAACCTCAAACTCCAACTACCTCAGATACAGAACCAAATGTTTATAATCTTGGCTCAGAGGTAGCTGAGTCAGCAAGTAATAACATTAAAAAAAACGAGGAAGAAGGAGTGCAAAGCTGATATAAGGTAGATCGTATCTGTGATACCGATTTAAACCCTTTGGAAAATGATATTACACAGGAACAAATCAAGAGGGACTTTAAAATTTTAATTTAGAAAAGATGTAAAAATTCAAAGTATAAGTATGTGTAGTCTAAGCAATATAAAAGGGAAGATGATAGAAAAACTGGTAACTCCTAAGGTAACACAACGAGAGTAGACCTAGAGGTTGCTAGACCACAAATGATATGTCGGTAGATTCAACACAATAGATGATTAGACCTGACTAGTGATCTCAAGATCAAACTAAGTTGTTCAACTAACTGTGGGATTCTATCTTATCACTGGTTAACACAATCAAAAATATTCCAATAAGGGGTAATGAGCATGTAAATGCCACGAATGTGTGCGGATGACCATAAATAGAGCAAAGCACGAAAAAAAATGAAAGAAAAATGCTATCAAACTAATGACTTATGTTGTTGGTGCATTTTGTGCAAAATAAAATTAAGCTGCTCTAACAAGGAGATAGGTTGTGTGCCTCTCTGCTGTGCGATGGCACTGACCTGAGGATAAGCATAACCTAGATATTCTAGAATTCATTGTTGTTTGCCACCTCTCTGCTGTGCGATGGCACTGACCTGAGGATTGGCTTCTCTTTGAAAGCTCTAAGAATAGTCTCTTCTTGTAATAATACCCGTAGACCGCTCAAAAGCTCCTGAGGAATGTTGATTACCATATAAGTGTGGGATCCACAAATGTTAGTTGAAATAATTAAACCTAAAACTATCACCAGTCTGTGTCAAAAGTCTGTGTATGGATTTAAGAGGACAAACATATTGACAATCATTGTGGCTGCAATTCTTGAAAGTTCAAATCAATGTGGGAATCTAATAGTTCCAGTATGATTTCCTAAACTTGCTAACGACTCTGGATGAAAACCAAGAGTTGAGCATCAAAAGATTTTGATAACAAGTCCCAAATGATTTGACTTGCCTGTATGATTCCAAAATTGAATTGGTCCAGATGTGGTAAATCTAAGTTGAAGCTGTCTATTCCGGAACCAAATCCAGTAGATTTCTATCTTAGGATTTATCTCTCACAAAAAGCCAAAAACAAGTTTCATTTTTGTACTTTATTTTAAATCTTCTAATTTATTTAGTCATTTTAGTTTGTTTGTTAGTCGGACTACATTATGAAAATCAGTATGGGATAAATTCACTAAAAGGGTCATGTCTGAGATGACCACATGAGTTTTCAAAGTTTAAAAGAGTCACGTCTGAGGTGACCAAGTGTTTAAAAGGGTCACGTCTGAGGTGACTAAATTGTTTAAAAGGATCACGTCTGAGGTGATCAAAAAGTTTTCAAGTTAAAATGATCATGTCTGAGATGATCAAATGCACATAATGTTAATTTCAAAAGTTAAAAGGGTTTTAAATGTAAAATGTTCAAAATGGCAGAAAATTTACTAAGTATGATCCATTCGCACGATTGGACCATGAGTATGGACCAACCATGCGAATGGCTCCCATTCGCACGACTGGACATGAGATTGAGCCATTCCTCGAATGGCTTATCAGAATGATCCATTCGACCGAATGGAAGGGGGCGAATGAGTCAGTCGACCGACTGAGACTCAGTCGGTTAACTGAAGGTGCGAATGAAAGGGCACGAATGAGTCAGTCGACCGACTGAACCTCAGTCGGCCAATTGAATGCGACTGACTGGGCCAATCGCACGATTGAGTCTCAGTCGCCCGAATGAACTGAGCGAATGAGGCCAGTCGGCCGATTGAACTCAGCTTCAGTATTTAAAGGGCCACAGTCGATCGCATTTCACTCATCACACTCAATCGCTCCCAAATCGCACGTTGTACCGTTACTCTGCCAAAATCTCTCTAGATCCTGTTTTCACATCATTATTGATCTTCTGACATTCGCTGTTGTTTATACAGGTAGATGACAGTGAAATCTCACCGAAAACTGAAGAAATGAAACCCTAATTTGCGATTTTCGAATGAACACAAGAAACGGACTGAAAAATGACCTAATAACCTACCTAGACTAAGCAAAATGTTAAAATTAAGTTTAATAGTTTATTAGGAACTAGCTGGCGAGTCTATTGAACCGGTAATCCATGTTAAATCACTTGTTTTGATCAAGATTCGAACCACAGGCGACTGAACAGTGGGACAGGCGACTGGTCGTCCGGATGAACTCCAATCGCACGATTGAATCTTGCTATTGGGTCAATCGGCCGAATGAACCATGCGAATGAGCTCAGTCGGCCGACTGAACCAATCGCAGACTCAGTCAGCACATTGAACTCAGTCGCATGTCACATTCACCCGAATGAGCTCAGTCGCATGAAAGGACAACCGACTGACTTCAGTCGCATGCTTCATTCGCACGAATGAATCAGAATGAATTTAAACATTACACTTAGAACTGAATATTGATGTATTATGTACTAATGGTTCTGTGTTTTGTGTTTCAGGCAAATGGCTGATAGATGGTCCATTAATCCAAAGCAAACATATGTGCTCATTTGGATCATACTACTCGGAATGGGGCCGAGTTCACAGAGATTATAGCTTTCCTTAGACGTTCCCGGATACATAAGGCTATATCTACACCGTGCATGCCTTACAGGTCATTACACCAGGCATTCTGGGAGAATGCCTCCGTTGATCGTTCTCGTGAGCCTTACAGTATACAGAGCTCCATTCTTGGTCATGATATTGAGGTTGCAGCTGCTGATATCCAGAGAGTTCTTGAGTTTGGAGACGATGCTGATCACCCCACCAGATTACATCCACTTACTGTCCGAGGCTGCTTCCTCAGGATCAAGTACGCTGGGGACATAAACTCAGGTGTGCTCAACAAGAGCAACCTGTGCCCCCAGTACAAGTACTTGGCGCATGTGATCCTGAAGTGTATTGCTTCCAGGAGGGGTGGGTTCGATGACCTATCAGACCAGATTCAGAATGCCTACGTGGCACTGGTGCTGAACCACCCCTTCAGCTTCTCGAGCATGATCTTTTCTTATTTGGTGGAGAACCTGGAGGCTAAGGGGAAGGAGGGTTTTTGTATGTACCCTAGGTTTCTACAGCTGATCTTCAACGAGAAGCTGCCACTACTTCCCAAGGAGAGTCATGATGCGGTTGCTTTGGAGATTATGGAAGACACGAGTTTGGGTCGTATGAGAGTGTACAGGGGCAAGCAGGTAAAGCCCCAGGTGAAGAGGTTGATCGGCCATTTGGCCAATGAGAGATACGTGGCGCCGGGGAGACGCAAATGGCGTCATGATGATAGTGATTCAGATGACGAGAGGCTACTGCTCCCAAAGCATGATTTTGATGATGACGACAGTGGGGACGCTGGGGATGATATGCCTACTCCACCGAGAGGCACAGTTTCTGATGTTATACCTCCAGTGTCCGCCCCAGCTGGAGACATAGCCGAGTCTGCTGGTTTCCATCAGGACTTTGTTCCTGGTGAGGAGGAAGAGGAGTCGGATGAGGAGCCATTGACAAGAACTGTGGGAAGCAAAGTTGTTCCCACAGAGTATAGGCTAAGGGCGGTTGGTGAACGCCCAAGAGACTCAGGAGAGACAACTGCTGATCCTAGTTATGCACCGGAGTCAGCTAGCCGTGTGGTAGGGGGAGCATCCACCTCGACGGGAACGAGGAGGAAAAGGATGGCTCAGCCCCACGGGCAAAAGAAGAAGAAGAGACGTTTGACCTTCGTTACCACCACAGCCACTACCGCTACCACCACCACTACCACTTCCACAGCCACACCATCCACCACCACAGCCACCACAGCTACTACTACTACCTCCACACCTCCCACCACTGTACAGATGCCATCTACCACCATATCTTTCACTCCCACATCACCTCCACCATCTCACAGACCCAGCCCCATCTTCACTACAGCCACCACCACCACCACTTCCCACCAAGCTGGACCCTCAGCCCATCCCTCTCATACTTATGGATCACCTCTACCTCCAATTGGAGTAGAGGAGCAGCTTTCTGCGCTCAACATGATGGTGATGTGCTTATTAGCTGCTGACGAGGAGAAGTCGGCTCAGATCCGCCAGCTTGCTGACCTTACTGCTGCACAGTCTCACCAGATCGCAGAGCAGGCTCGAGTGATAGAGGAGCAGGCCCAACAGATGGCTGCTCAGAGCCATGAGATAGCCTAACTCCAAGCACATAATGTCACATCAAACAAGAAGATAGAGGAGTTGGAGGAGGCGAAGAAGACGATCATGTTAAAGCTAAAGGGATCTAAGGAGGAGCCCTTGAAGATCAAAGAGGGAGACGGAGATGATGGTGATGATGATGATGATGAGGATGAGACGGAGGAGGAGGAGGGGACTGAAGAAGAAAGGACAGAGGAGAAGGATGAAGATGATGATGCAGAAGGAGGGGATGCAGCTGCATCGGCCTCTGCTCCAGGTCAGGAGAGGAGATCCAAAAATAGACAAGACCAACCAGCTTCCTCCTCTGCTCCACCAAGTGACGAGCCGATGATCCAGGACAAAAGTAAAGATTAGATGTTTATGTATTTAATTACTTTTGTATTTGAATCATGTATTTAAACCTATGTATTCAATGTTTATATTAAGTTTAATGCATTTCTGTTTTGATTAATTACTAATGGTTGATGTGTTGAATGTTTAAATCAAACAGATCCAAATTACCAAAGGGATGAGTTTAATGTTTCTCCCCTTCAGCAGGTCAAGACTCAGCTAACAATGATTCTTGATCTGCAAGGGATCGTAAAGGAGGTTGGTGAGTTATACCCCTGAAGAAGGGGAAATAATTCACGACCTATCAAACGAGCAACTAGCAGAGATCTTCAAGCTCAATCCAGATGAGATAGTGAAGGATGCTCCGACATGCGATTCGACCAGTGACGAAGAGCTCAACGATGTTGATGAAATAGAGATTGAAGATGTCACTGCCGAGCACTACCCTCAGTATGCTGACAATGAGGGAAATGTGGTCCCCAATCTGGGTGAATCCCTTGTTAGCGATACTTTTGAGGTGTTAGACAAGATGGAGCAAGAATCAGAGAAAGCAGAGGGAACGGCCCAAGCCTCAAATGATGATGTCAATATCCGAAAGGCTGAGTGGGCTGCGTGTTTTGAAGAAGTTAGAGCCCAACGCGCTGCACCTAAACAGGATGCCTACACCAAACTCTACCGAGTCAAGAAACATCATAAGGTGTCTGGCAGGATCATAGCGTGGGCGTATTTTGAGGACCTTAACGTATATGCAGTTAAGAGGGAAAAGGGCATAGAGTACTTCAGATTCCCACATGATCTAAAGACTCTACCAGATTTTGAGCTCAACCAGCTGGCCAAACTAAAGCTTTTGTATGCTGTCCCGAGAAAGATGTCCGGCTGGTTTGAGGCTGCCCTAAGGAAGGAGTACCACACCAGGTGGGTTAACTTCAGACCCCCAACAGCCTACAAGGTATATCAGAAGGTCTGAGATTGATGCCATTACTGGAAAGCCAAAGATAGTGTTGAAGTGGAGTCCTCTGCGTACAATGTCAAGAATCTCGCTCAGGGAAATGCCACAGGACTTCACTCCACACTTTAAGTGGTGGTACTACGATTGGAGAACAACAGAAGCGGTCATAGTCTTAAACAAAGAGGGCCAAATGGATACTATCAAGGAATTCGACCCAATGTGGCTTACCAACTTGTCAGCTAACGATGTCTACACGCTATACAAGTGGCCACTGTTCTATGATACGCAGGATATTGTACAAGCCCTCCAGTTCCAGAACGTCATAAGACTTTGCTTCGCGTTTGAGCTTCACGCGGGAGTCACAAAAGAGGACAAGTACAAGAAATATGAGGAGGTGATGCAGAAAACAAGACATTAGAGAGATCTAGGTCCAAGGAGGAGTTTGTTGATACATGTATGTCCCTAGATCAGGATTTGAATGTAATAGATCTTGTTTATCTGATTCTGATGTAATGTGAAATGATTAATGAAATGATATTGATTGTTTGTGATTGATAATGTTTAATATTTCATTAATGATTTGATGTTGAATTGGTTAATTAGGTTTATGGTTGTTTGAATGGTTACACATAATATTATATTAATTAATACATTCAAACTTAACACAATGAAGTTCTCATGCGAATGGCCCATGCGAATGGACCACACGCATGAATAACTTCATACGATTGACTCAGTCGCACGACTGAACCAGGAGACTGGATCAGTCGTATGACTGTAACATAAGATTTGCTCAGTCGCACGACTTAACACTCAGTCGTGCGGATGAATCAACCGTATGGTTCAATCACACGACTGAACCATACTTATGGTCCAGTCGCACGAATGAACAATACTAACCTATAAATACAACCCAATTCGTGGAAAAACGTAAGCATTCATTCTATTTCAACTCCAGACGTACCCTAGCCGTCCAGAAGCCTCCCAATTCGTTCTCCAAGTTCATAGAACACATTAGATCGATTCCCAATCGATTTCTAACGTTAGATTCAATACTTTATTGATTCTTCGTGTGTTCTCACTGATTGGATCGCCAATCAAATAGGATTCCGCACTATTTGATCTGGTTTACACGCTAATCACTCGGTATTTCGTTCAAATACCAGGTCCTAACAAACATCTTTCCTATAAATCACGCAGGTTTTATTTCCGAAGTTCATATTTTCATATTCATTCGCAATATTAAAAAAAAGAACTTAATCATTATCATGTCTCGACCTTTTTTTAGGACTGCTTTAAAAGACATGATAATGGGCATATTTTCATATTCATACCCAATATTTACCAAATGAGTGTATTTTCATAAAAGATAAGTAATCCCAGTATTTAAAGTAGTCCTAAAAAATACAGAATGATTTGATAAGAACTAAAAGACAAAGAGGAGTATGGAAAATTATTGAAAATACACCCATTTGGTAAATATTTCTAATGCAACTTCTTTTTGAAAAATAATTTTTAAAAATATACCTAAACGGTTGTCACACCCCCGCTAAAAGCGGAAACACGGGGATGTAACGAGACCGGGATCGTCATAACATATGGTAAGCGATAGAGAGCAATATAAATAAATGATGACTTGCGTGTCATGACGACACCCGACAACAAGGGGACTTGTGTCGTGTTTAGTCAATGTTCACGACAACATAGCCATAAGCAACATGATAATGATAACACATATACACATATGATGAAAATGTAAATGTTATTTCCCACAACCCGGGAACAAGTTTCAAAAGTTGATAATTGTTTACATGCATTAACATTGTTCAAAATATTGTTTAACAAAACATGATAAGTCCCAAAATGCATCCTAGGGTCTCCACTAAGGCAGCACACCTAGATTCCTGGACTTGCATGATCACCTGAAAAGATATGCTTAAAACGGTCAACAAAATTGTTGGTGAGCTCGCAGGTTTATGTAATAAAAATGTAAGTGATGCTGTAATAGATAGCGCGTCGGAATACCATGAATACAGTTATTACACAAGTAAATATCACATGACATGAGCTTTGCAACCAAACCTAGCGACGTACACAAAGAAATTGTCGGCATATATTCACCCAAGGGCCCGTTCCTGGCCACTGATGGTACCAACTAGTATACCATCGAACGAGGGTGGGGGTGTCAACCCAGTAGTACTACCAATACCTAACCGTCGGTTCCCACACTGGAATTAAATAGTTGCAAAGATAGAACCACACAACAGACCCAAGCATGTATCAAATAGTACTTGCAACACAGTATCACGTTGATTCCTTGTATGTGACAATGTATGTAAGTTGTACAGCATAAAAATTGTGTAAGCATTCTTTTCCCCCAATTTGTAAATGATTGAAATATTGTATAAGCGTAAAAAGGGGCCACGAAACTCACTTGTTAGGTGGTAAGTATGTATGATCGATGTATCCCAAATGTTGAATGCAAATAAACAGTCAAACACCTATTGACAGTTATTGTATAGCATTAATGATATGATATATGTATAAGCGCGCAATAATGATGGGTCGGTTCGGGTCGTATCGGATGGGTCACGCACAACACACACAGACTGATACACGTACTAGACCTTATGTAGATCCAAGTACAAGACATTGCCGCCATTAATGATGATGTTTAGTAAAAGTCTCGTTGTTTATTGAAGAAACATTGAATAAGTGTCAATAGTTATAAGTCAATTTGATCGTTGTAAAACGTTAGTTCAATTTGCTCAAAATAGTTTCTGTGCCCTTTCTCGCGTTGACTTTAATATTTGTGGCCAAACAATGGCATAATTGTGTTAGTGTTACCTCGACACCACACGACATACTCACACCACGCACAAGGGGTCAAACACAATAATTTCAGTCGCATAACAAGGTCAGACGCACGACTCAACCTCCATTCGTGCGAATCAACCCTCAATCGTGCGAATCAGCTTCATTCGTACGATTGAGCCTTCATTCGTATGATTGGCCTTCAGTCGTACCACACAACACCCATTCGCACGACTCAACTTCCATGCGCACGAATCAACCTTCAATCGTGCGAATTAGCTCCTTTCGTACGACTGAACCTTCATTCGTGCGATTGGACTCCAGTCGTGCGAATCACATTCATTCGCACACATTCAGTCGGTCACCTGACTCAATCGCACACAAACACTCAATCGCATGACTCATTCGCATACACTCAATCGCACGCATGACTCAATCGCACACAGACACCCAGTCGCACAACTCAGTCGCACGACATGCCTAGTCGCACAACTCAGTCGCGCGATTGACTCAGACGCATGATCCAGTCGCACGACCCACTCAGTCGCACGGCTCAATCGCATGGATGACCCAGTCGCCTGATCTGCAGAATCGCGACTGTGGTCGGGATGAGCAGCCCCCGAGCTGCTCTAAACACGGGTTTTACACCACAAGGACCTCCAGAAACACTCAACAAACATACACAAGCATAAAACACAAGCAAAGATACCTCACACGCACCCATACGACCTTGTGTGTTCGGGTTGAACCCGAACACCCGAAACCCTAGTTTGGACAGCCGTAAAGAGGCTCGAAAATGGACAACCAAAGACAACTACCTGCTAAGGAGGGGTAGTCTAAGCTGTAGATGATGTCAAGACGAAGAAAACGAGACCTCTCGGGTCGGATTTGGTGCTAAAATGGAGATTTTGTGTGTGAAGAGGAGATGAAGATGAAGAAGATGGTGAAATGGTTTCTAGGGCTGATAAGGGGTTATTTATACCCAGCCCAAGTTTGCAAAATTACAAGTTTAGTCCCTGCACTTAACCCCCGAGTTTTCCCAAATTTTGTTCGGTTGAAAAACGACTTTGTTAGGTGTTTTATATTAATTGTAAAAGTTCATTTAATGTTGTCATGACTTAAGAAATGGTTATATTAAAACATTTATTATATTTATAAAATGATATATTTAACGTTTTCAAAAATGAAAGTTTTAAAAGTCTTTTGAGGTTCACACACGGTTTTTAACGATTGCACACACAACGATAATATTGCACACATGATATCCACATAATGAGTCAAATAATGATGAGGAATGACCAAATATAGAATAGATGACGGACAAACACGTCAATTGACGGACCTTAAGGTGACGGATGTCACAGTATCCCCCAGTTGAGAGAATTTCGTCCCGAAATTCAGCTGGAGTTAGGTCCAAGAGTGTCATCCTCGAAAAGATGTGGATATTTGAGTTTCATCTGATCTTCACGTTCCCATGTAAACTCTGGCCCTCGCTTTGAATTCCACCTTACGCGAACAATAGGTATTCTACTGCGCTTCAGTTGCTTGACCTTTCGATCCATGATCTCAATGGGTTCTTCAACAAAATGAAGCTTGTCGTCAATCTTGATTTCCTCAATTGGCACGTGAAGGGATTCATCGGCCAAACATTTCTTGAGGTTTGACACGTGAAAAGTGTCATGCACACCGCTAAGCTCTTGTGGCAACCTTAACCGGTAAGCCACTGGACCGATCCTTTCAGTGATCTCAAATGGTCCAACGTATCTTGGGGCTAACTTCCCTTTCTTTCCGAATCGAACGACTCCTTTCCAAGGGGAAACTTTGAGTAACACACGATCCCCAACATTGAATTCTAGAGGCTTCCGACGATTGTCGGCGTAGCTCTTTTGGCGATCTCGCGCGGCTTTGAGTCGATCTTTGATTTGGAAAATCTTGTCTGTTGTTTCTTGGATGATTCTGGGCCTGTCACTGACTTTCACCAATTTCGGCCCAACAAACGGGAGATCTGCATTTCCTTCCATACAACGCTTCAAATGGAGCACATCCAATGCTTGTATGGTAGCTGTTGTTGTAGGAGAACTCAATCAACGGTAAATGAGCATCCCAGCTACCTCCAAAATCGATTACACACGCTCTCAACATATCTTCTAGCGTCTGTATAGTGCGTTCACTTTGGCCATCTGTTTGAGGGTGATAGGCTGTACTCATGTCTAACCGAGTACCCATCGCTTTCTGTAGTGTCTGCCAAAAACGTGAAGTGAATCTGCTATCACGGTCGGATATGATTGACACCGGCACCCCGTGCCGTGTCACGACCTCTTTGATGTACAATCTCGCCAACTTATCCATCTTGTAGTCTTCTCGGATAGGCAAGAAATGTGCGGACTTTGTCATTCGATCAATAATGGCCCATATCGAGTCATGACCGCTGTTTGTCCTAGGGAGTTTGGTAATGAAATCCATAGCTATGTTCCCCCATTTCCACTCAGGAATTTCAGGTTGCTGTAATAATCCCGATGGTTTTTGATGTTCAGCTTTGACCTTCGAACACGTCAAGCATCGACTGACGTATAAGGCAATGTCTTTCTTCATGCCTGGCCACCAGTATAGATCCTTAAGATCATGATACATCTTGTCTGCACCAGGATGAATAGAATATCGCGTCTTGTGGGCTTCATCCATGACTAAGGTACGAACACCTCCCCATTTGGGTACCCATATGCGATCCATGAAGTATTGAATACCGTCATCCTTGCGAATCATCTGTTTATCCAACCCCCGGAACTCTTCTCCCGCAAGGTTTTCTTCTTTCAATGCCTCACTCTGTGCAATCTGAATCTGAGCTTTCAAGTTGGTTTGGATGGTTAATCCCAACGCTCGTGCACGTAGTGGTTTCACACGTTCCTTACGGCTTAAGGCATCAGCCACCACGTTAGCTTTCCCCGGATGATACCGGATTTCACAATCGTAGTCGCTAAGAAGCTCTACCCAACGTCGTTGGCGCATGTTGAGTTCCTTCTGATTCAGAATATGTTGAAGACTCTTATGATCGGTGAAGATGATGCATTTGGTGCCATACAAGTAATGCCTCCAAATCTTGAGTGCAAATACTACAGCGCCCAACTCAAGATCATGAGTGGTGTAGTTCTTTTCGTGCACTTTAAGTTGTCGCGAAGCGTAGGCAATCACCTTGTCCTTTGCATCAGTACACATCCCAATCCTTGATGTGACGCATCGCAGTAAACCACAAAATCATCTGTTCCGTCTGGGAGAGACAGTATAGGCGCGTTGCACAACTTCTCTTTCAACGTTTGGAACGCTTGCTCTTGTGCATATCCCCAGTCAAACTTCTTGTCTTTCTGAGTAAGCAGGGTTAACGGTTGCGCGATCTTTGAAAAATTCGCGATGAAGCGACGATAATAACCGGCCAATCCTAAGAATTGCCGTATCTCTGATGGTGTCTGGGGCGTATCCCACTTCTTCACCGCTTCGATCTTGCCGGGATCTACGTGAATCCCGTCCTCATTAACCACATGACCCAAAAACTTCACTTCTCGCAGCCAAAATTCACACTTTGAGAACTTGGCGAAAAGTTTCTCTTCGCGTAGCAGCTCCAGAATAGCCCGAAGATGTTCTACATGATCCTCTTTTGATCGGGAATAGATAAGTATATCGTCTATGAACACGATCACGAACTTATCCAAGTAAGGTTTGCACACCCGATTCATTAGATCCATGAACACAGCTGGTGCGTTAGTCAATCCGAACGGCATGACCAAGAACTCATAATGCCCATAACGAGTCCTGAACGCAGTCTTCGGTATGTCGTCCTCAAAAACCCTTAGCTGATGATAACCAGAACGAAGATCGATCTTTGAAAAATACGAAGCTCCTTGCAGCTGATCAAATAAATCGTCGATCCTGGGGAGAGGATATCGGTTCTTCACCGTCAACTTGTTCAGTTCACGGTAATCGATGCACATGCGGAACGATCCATCCTTCTTCTTGACAAATAGTACCGGCGCTCCCCACGGTGAATGACTCGGTCGAATAAAACCCTTCTCCAGTAGTTCCTGTAATTGACTAGACAACTCTTGCATCTCGGATGGCGCTAGTCGATATGGCGTTTTCGCTACCGGTGTAGCTCCAGGAACCAACTCAATACGGAATTCCACCTGTCGTGGAGGAGGTAAACCAGACAGGTCATCTGGAAATACTTCTGGGTAATCCCGTACCACTGGAATATCCACCAGTTTCCTTTCCTCGTCTTTCTTTTCAACCACATGAGCCAGAAAAGCGTAGCACTGCTTTCGTAAACTCTGGCGTGCTTTCATGCAGGAAATAAGCTTTAAGCTCTTACCCGGTCGTTCTCCCTGAACCTTGAGTACTTCCCCGTTTGGCATAGGGATACGTACTACTTTGTCTCGACAAACAATCTCTGCTCCATTCTGCGACAACCAATCCATACCCACGATCACATCGAAGCTTCCTAACTCAAAGGGTATCAAATCTATGTCAAAGGTATGATCCTCCAGCGTCAACGAACACTTTCTAATAATCTCATCGGCCTGAGCAACTCTACCATTGGCCATTTCTACAGAGTAGCTAGTTTCTAGCCTACTAGGACTCAAATCAAGCAATTGCACAAACTCAGAAGATATGAAACTATTGTCTGCTCCAGTATCAAATAATATAGATGCGAAGTGATGATTGAGTAAGTGCGTACCCGTGACAACATTCGGGTCCTGACGAGCATCATTAGCTCCAATGACGAATGCACGTCCCCGAGCTGCATTCCCCTGAGTAGCCGGGCCTTGATTCCCAGCGATAGCCAACACCTGTTGCTGGTTGTTCCCCTGTTGACCCGGTGCCCGATTCAGCCTGGGGCACATATTCCTGTAGTGATCGGGGCTCCCACACTCAAAGCAAGCCCTTGCATTCCCGGCGGGGTTAACCGCGTTGACGGGTGCTACAAGATTCGGTGCCGTTCTGCAATCTCTTGCCAAATGACCCGGGCGCTTACAGTTAGCGCACACCCGGCACTGCGTCCCTGGGGGATGATGATAATTGCACCTTTCACATTTGGGGTGCGGCCCCACATACTCTCTCCTGGCCTGAGACACGGCCACAAAATTCCTGGTCGGCTTAGACCTCTTCTCAAACCTTCCGGCACTCGACCGGCTCGACTCCCCAACATCCTTCCTCTTCTCGGCCCTCGGCCCAAAACCCCTGTTCTAACCATCTCATCAGTCAAAGCGCCAGCTTTCAGAATTGCGCTCTGAATAGTAGGAGGAGCGGCTGCTGTAACCATCGCTCTAATTTGAGGCGCGAGTCCCCAAATGTACCTCTCGATCCTCTTTGATTCCGGCGTAACCAGATGCGGAACCAATCTTGCCAGCTCATGAAAACGATCAGTATAAGCTGCATGCCCTGCCCCCACCATAGCATGATTCCAGAACTCATGCTCCAGTTTCTGCATCTCGTTGAGAGGGCAGTATTCCTCGGTGATCAAGGCTTTGAATTCATCCCATGACATCTGCATCGCAGACTCTCTTCCTCGTGCTTGAATCTGGGTGTTCCACCAGGTTAGGGCTTTACCCTGTAGAGAACAAGTGGCATACTTGATCCTCTGGCTGTCGAGGCACTCACTGATGTCGATTACTGCCTCCATCTTTTCCAACCACCTGGTTAGGGCTATCGCCCCACCTTTCCCATCGAATTCCCTTGGCTTACAAGCCACGAACTCCTTGTACGAACATCCCCGACGAGCATTAACCACTCCAGTTTCAATACCGGCAGTACCACCATTTCCGGTTTCCTGGTTGCTCTCGTTTCCAGTCGGGTTTCCGTTTCCCGTTTCAGTTTCTATCCCACCTTGGGCTCCATCATCGTTGCCACCATCCCGTGAGGGTGGTGTTGTTGAAGTGCGTCGCTCACTTGGGCCACGATAGTAGGAATCAGCGCGGCCAATTGCTGAGCGATCAGGGCTGCCATGTCGGCGTTCCCTGTTCCTTGACTGTTGCTGGCAGGAGCATCGTTTGCTCTTGGTGCTCTGCCTCTGCCTCGGCCTCTGCCCCTTGGGGCTTCACTCCCGCCACTACTGCTACGGGTAACTCTTCGAGGCGGCATGTTCTAATCATAAAAGAGGTAACATATCAGCTTTAGTCACCATAAGATACAAAAGTATTCCACTTATCAAATTCCAATGTTCATGTTCCGGTCGGCCAGACCACCATGCAGCCCATTTCAAGCATATTCTCGGTATACCGGTGGTGTTTATATATAGGGTTCCCCGCAGCGTTCCCACCACACCCACGATGTACCGAGAATGATGCCCGATCCGGTTACATGACATCCGACTTTCCTTTACATCATATCCATAATAATCCATCAAGTCCATGTATTCAATCACGTTTAGTCTAGCGGAGGTTGTCTATTTCCTTCCTCTTTCGAGGTTTCAGACATATTCCTCCTCAGAGTTAATCTCAATGTCCATGGTCAAGCGCAATAACATGATCTGTGATGATCTCTTTGGGTTTAATACCCGGATCTGATAACTAACTCGGCGCGCAGAGGGAACGGAAGATTCAATAGAAGCATCCCCATATAAGAGTGAGCACAAGGGCTCTCTCATAGGGTAGAAAGATCACATAACAAATAGATGAGCAAATCAAGCAGCGAGGAACACATACACGAGATATAATATGCATACAGAGTCCTAGCATGCAAATCTACATGAAGGTTCCTAGGTTATAGTCTAGGTCAAGCGTATTGCCTAATTCTCTATAACCAATGGCTCTGATACCAATCTGTCACACCCCCGCTAAAAGCGGAAACACGGGGATGTAACGAGACCGGGATCGTCATAACACATGGTAAGCGATAGAGAGCAATATAAATAAATGATGACTTGCGTGTCATGACGACACCCGACAACAAGGGGACTTGTGTCGTGTTTAGTCAATGTTCACGACAACATAGCCATAAGCAACATGATAATGATAACACATATACACATATGATGAAAATGTAAATGTTAATTCCCACAACCCGGGAACAAGTTTCAAAAGTTGATAATTGTTTACATGCGTTAACATTGTTCAAAAGATTGTTTAACAAAACATGATAAGTCCCAAAATGCATCCTAGGGTCTCCACTAAGGCAGCACACCTAGATTCCTGGACTTGCATGATCACCTGAAAAGATATGCTTAAAACGGTCAACAAAATTGTTGGTGAGCTCGCAGGTTTATGTAATAAAAATGTAAGTGATGCTGTAATAGATAGCGCGTCGGAATACCGTGAATACAGTTATTACACAAGTAAATATCACATGACATGAGCTTTGCAACCAAACCTAGCGACGTACACAAAGAAATTGTCGGCATATATTCACCCAAGGGCCCGTTCCTGGCCACTGATGGTACCAACTAGTATACCATCGAACGAGGGTGGGGGTGTCAACCCAGTAGTACTACCAATACCTAACCGTCGGTTCCCACACTGGAATTAAATAGTTGCAAAGATAGAACCACACAGCAGACCCAAGCATGTATCAAATAGTACTTGCAACACAGTATCACGTTGATTCCTTGTATGTAAAATGTATGTAAGTTGTACAGCATAAAAATTGTGTAAGCATACTTTTCCCCCAATTTGTAAATGATTGAAATATTGTATAAGCGTAAAAAGGGGCCACGAAACTCACTTGTTAGGTGGTAAGTATGTATGATCGATGTATCCCAAATGTTGAATGCAAATAAACAGTCAAACACCTATTGACAGTTATTGTATAGCATTAATGATATGATATATGTATAAGCGCGCAATAATGATGGGTCGGTTCGGGTCGTATCGGATGGGTCACGCACAACACACACAGACTGACACACGTACTAGACCTTATGTAGATCCAAGTACAAGACATTGTCGCCATTAATGATGATGTTTTAGTAAAAGTCTCGTTGTTTATTGAAGAAACATTGAATAAGTGTCAATAGTTATAAGTCAATTTGGTCGTTGTAAAACGTTAGTTCAATTTGCTCAAAATAGTTTCTGTGCCCTTTCTCGCGTTGACTTTAATATTTGTGGCCAAACAATGGCATTATTGTGTTAGTGTTACCTCGACACCACACGACATACTCACACCACGCACAAGGGGTCAAACACAACAATTTCAGTCGCATAACAAGGTCAGACGCACGACTCAACCTCCATTCGTGCGAATCAACCCTCAATCGTGCGAATCAGCTTCATTCGTACGATTGAGCCTTCATTCGTATGATTGGCCTTCAGTCGTACCACACAACACCCATTCGCACGACTCAACTTCCATACGCACGAATCAACCTTCAATCGTGCGAATTAGCTACTTTCGTACGACTGAACCTTCATTCGTGCGATTGGACTCCAGTCGTGCGAATCACATTCATTCGCACACATTCCGTCGGTCACTTGACTCAATCGCACACAAACACTCAATCGCATGACTCATTCGCATACACTCAATCGCACGCATGACTCAATCGCACACAGACACCCAGTCGCACGACATGCCTAGTCGCACAACTCAGTCGCGCGATTGACTCAGACGCATGATCCAGTCGCACGACCCACTCAGTCGCACGGCTCAATCGCATGGATGACCCAGTCGCCTGATCTGCAGAATCGCGACTGTGGTCGGGATGAGCAGCCCCGAGCTGCTCTAAACACGGGTTTTACACCACAAGGACCTCTAGAAACACTCAACAAACATACACAAGCATAAAACACAAGCAAAGAGACCTCACACGCACCCATACGACCTTGTGTGTTCGGGTTGAACCCGAACACCCGAAACCCTAGTTTGGACAGCCGTAAAAAGGCTCGAAAATGGACAACCAAAGACAA
Source organism: Flaveria ramosissima (assembly GCA_025215565.1). Lineage (NCBI taxonomy): Eukaryota > Viridiplantae > Streptophyta > Magnoliopsida > Asterales > Asteraceae > Flaveria > Flaveria ramosissima. The sequence goes on from CM046041.1 coordinate 27,779,660, forward strand.
CTACCTGCTAAGGAGGGGTAGTCTAAGCTGTAGATGATGTCAAGACGAAGAAAACGAGACCTCTCGGGTCGGATTTGGTGCTAAAATGGAGATTTTGTGTGTGAAGAGGAGATGAAGATGAAGAAGATGGTGAAATGGTTTCTAGGGCTGAGAAGGGGTTATTTATACCCAGCCCAAGTTTGCAAAATTACAAGTTTAGTCCCTGCACTTAACCCCCGAGTTTTCCCAAATTTTGTTCGGTTGAAAAACGACTTTGTTAGGTGTTTTATATTAATTGTAAAAGTTCATTTAATGTTGTCATGACTTAAGAAATGGTTATATTAAAACATTTATTATATTTATAAAATGATATATTTAACGTTTTCAAAAATGAAAGTTTTAAAAGTCTTTTTGAGGTTCACACACGGTTTTTAACGATTGCACACACAACGATAATATTGCACACATGATATCCACATAATGAGTCAAATAATGATGAGGAATGACCAAATATAGAATAGATGACTGACAAACACGTCAATTGACGGACCTTAAGGTGACAGATGTCACAACGGTAAATATTTTTAAAAGTACACAATTTGGTGAATATATATTTTTTTAGAAAATGCCATTTTAGCAAAAACAAAAACAAAAACAAAAACTCTAAACCCGGGAAGGGTCGTTCAGGGTACAAAACAAAACCTAGGAACCAGGTAGGAATCGATGGGCATAAATAGGTCGAGACCGGGTATGGTACCCTCGGTTAGGAACCAGAATCAGGTACGGGTAGTACCCGCCAGGTCGGGTCCATACCATCTTTATCAACGAGTGTTTCATGGGGCTGAAAAATAAAACTAAGAGGATATTACCTCTAAATAAAAAGAGTAAATAACACGGATGATCCCTCTGGTTTGGTTAAATTTTGGATTTGTTACTTAAAGTTTTAAAATTGTAAATATAGGCCCTAATGTTATATTTTCTTTCAATAATGATACATACTCTGTTAGTTCAGTTAGTGACGTTATTTTTTCTAAAATGATTATTTTACTTGTAGGGATTGTTAATATAACTTATATTTTATTTAAGTTTTTTCATTATAAATATGTTTATTATGTAATACACAAATTAAAATTTGTTTTTAAAAAATTTCTTTTTAATGTTTGGTTTATAAATGTTTTTTAAACCTTTTGACTCTTAAACGTCTTTCTTAAACCTCCTTTTTTTATTTTTAAAGGTATTTTTAAATTTAAAATTTATTTATTGTCTAGATATTATTTTTTTAAATGTTTGTTTACTGAATGCCTTTAAAAAATATATTAAAGAAGACTTTAAAACTGAATTGATTTAAAAAAGATGTTTAAATATTTGATAATTTCTTTTAAAATATGTTTTAGAAAATGAATGGTTTTTAAATGAACTAGTTTATAAACTAAATGGTATTAAGAACGACATTTAGAAAACGAATGGTTTAAAAACCGAAAATTTCAATAAACATGTTTTTAATTTTTTTATTTTTGTATTTAAAAGGTATTTTATTAAATAATAAACATATTAATAATGAAATAATAAATATGATATAAAAATTAAAAAAAAAACTTAAGAAACAAAAATATAAAACTTTTTTTAATAAAAATAATACTTTAGTATAAAAGGTAAAGATTTAGGGACCAATATTTAACAATATTTAACACCATTAACTGTTAATTAACAGATTTAGGGATCATAAATAAAAGAGAAGAAAATATTAGGGACTATATTCAAAAAAAAATTGAACTTTATGGATCAAATCCAAAATTTTAGTATAGCCTACCGTACATGTAATTTATCCTAATATAAATTAAAGTCCCCAAATAAGCAAACCATACTCATCCCCACTTTCGGCCAATTAGAGGAGAATATTCTCTGCAATTTGACCAAAGAAAAAACTGACCAACACCTCTGCCGCCTTCCGGTCACCCGTAATCATCCGAGCTCTCGGTCGCGCCCTCGCTACAAGTTTCCTGTTCAGTTCGCTATTCTGGCAATTTATTCGTTGAACACACGGTATCTCAAATGGTTATTTATTAACCAAAAAGTATAATTATCTCATCAGTAAGTTAATTATCATATGTATTTACAACTTTTGTAACTTTTGGTATTTTATTATAAATCCACTGCGTTAAAAAATTATTAATATGACTAATAAGTTATCAAAATCGTTTTGATAAAATAAAATTACCAAGATACCATTAAACCCAACATCTATCGCTGTCGGCTACCCTACGGATGTGGGAGTCCAAGTCCATTAAAGTTATGATCTTATGTTGAATGATGATGATGGATTGATGGCTATGGTTCATTGTTCACGTGTGTTTGTAGTGGGTTCTAGCCCAATACTATCATGTGAAGTTTGAACTTGAACAAGAGATTATTACTTGAGTTGGGCCAAGATTTGATTTGTGTACTGGGCCAACTTAAACGAACAACAAAGTGCAAGTGGGCCTTTTTTTCTACTACGGCCTACGGGTAAAGTAAAGAAACAAATGTGGAGCTTTATGGGCTAGGGCTGCACAATATTATGGATTACAAAACGATGGTGCCGCCACAAATGCAACTTAGCCCAAAAAATAAGTCAATTGATGGTCTGATTTAGGAGTATGCAAGAAAACCGAAATAACCGACACAACCGAACCGGAAAAACCAAAACCAATAAGAAACCGATGGTTTGGTTTTATGATTTTTTTAAAACCGATTTTTTCAGTTCGGTTTCGGTTTTGCTTGTAATAGAAACCGAAAAAAACAAGCAAAACCGAAAAAACCGAACCGAAACCATAAAACCGAACTTGTAATGTTAGATGTGTATTCATACATATATAAGCATGATTAGCCTATAAATTACTTATTTAACTTATGTTATCTAAAATAGATAGATATTTACGTTTCGAGAATAATCTTTAAACTTTTTTGTTTTGGTGGATTAAATTTATTTTATTGAATTTTTTTATTTTATTTTATTAATTGCAATTAATTTTAGTGTTAGTTAATTTATAAGAATATATAGATTATGTTTAAAGATCAACAAAATGAATTAAGTCTAAACTTTCTAACTTAAATTCATTACTTTGGATCATTTTATTTTGTAAAACATAAAGCTCAAACACAAACCGAAACCGTACCGAAACCAAAGTGAAAACCGAAAAAACCAAAATCGAACGGTTTTAAAAACCTAGAAACCGAAATATCGGTTTTTTGTTTTGATTTTAGGCAAAAACCGAACCAAACCGACCATGCACACCCCTAGTCTGATTCTACAACCACAAAGGTGTCCCCAAAGGTTATGGACCACAAAACAGTTCTATTAATTGTGCTACAGGCCTACAACCGATGGTCTGAATCTACAACCCCAAGGTATCATTGGGCCTTGTAGTCAAATCGAGTTAGGCACTCAAGGCACCTGTCTACGAGCAACAGGCTGAAGGAAGTAGGCAAATCTGTATCTGTTACAAGCACAAGCGAGGCATGGGATGGCCTTCCAATTAAAAATCAGGCCTAATACATGAGTATTGTCACATAAATAACGACCGAATGGAAGCACCTCATAATCTCATATGACATGGAAAAACATAAAATCTGAACAGGGCTTTTCAAACAACTCAAAACTTGAAGCTCGCTCGAAACTCTTCCGCAAAAAGCTCGTTTGAAAGCAACTCGTTTACAAACTGTGCCAACTAGGCTTGAACCATTATAAGACCAAGTTAGCTCAGCTCAGATCGTTTAAAGTTGAGTCGACACGTTTTTGGCTCGAATTGTTTATTTCTAATTATATATATGTGTATATATAATTATGTATGAGTGTTAAATACTTTTAGTTAGTTTACTCGTTTTTTTGTAATAAGAATAATTATATAAATTTTGGTTTAGCGAAAATATCCGATAATAAGATATGTTGCCCCGCTTACTAAAACTAAGTCTATGGATTTTCAAATAAAAGTAGCTTGAATCTTGCTTCAAAGAAACTTTTAAAAAACTCACTCAAAATTGGTTTGTGAGCCAACTTGACACGAATTATTTTATACCACTCGGCTCAACTCGTTTACAAACCAAGCCAAGCAGAGCAAACCCTACCTTGGCTTAGCTCGTACACAGTTTTAAGGATTGAGGCTATGGCATTTGCGTCTAACATCCATGACCATTATTACTACCATTGTATGGATCTCTACCCACATTGGCCAACATATTCCTCATGGCTACCACCTTAGTACCGACCATGATGAGCTTCTCGACCATGATTAGAACATGTATAACCCTCATATGTTGCATCTTAGAAGTGGCTTTTGTTTGTGTATGTTGAGATGTTTGTAGATGTTGTTTTTGCCATTTTAGATGATAGGTTTGGAATACACAACTAAGAGATTGTTTGGTTGTCTTTTAATGGTCTTTAAGAGGATACATTTTAATGGTTTATAACTTTTTAATGGTTAAGAGTTAACCCTAATGCTAAATGCCGACTTCTTGTGTTACTCATGTTTGTTAAAACGGATCACTACCGAAAGTGGTTAATAGGTTAATTTTGATGGTACATCTTAACCATTTAGCGTTATAGTTATCTATTAACTATTAAAAGGTAGACTTTTAATGACTATTAAAATGCTATTAAACAGCATTTAAAGTCTAAATTGTCACAAATTACGATAGCATGATAAAATTACAATAATAGTTATATATGCTAAATGGATTATCAAATAATATTCCATCACTAGTTGAATGTGTCAGGAAACGTAAATCTAAGGTAGAAAAGTGTTAAATCATGTAACCGACAACCCTTTGATCAATATATCAACAATTTTAATGGTAGTAAGTATATAATGAACTCCAAGGTTAATTGACAATTTATCCCTAATATAACCTATCTATTATTTTCACATTTTTGACAATTTATCCCTAATATTTTATTTTATTTTCATCTTTTATCCCACATACTTCTCATATTTTACAAATTTTTTGTTTTGCGCTTCCGAATAAATTTTGCGATTAACAATCACAGCGCATGTGTGTGAATCAACATTCGTACCCTTATATTTTTTCCATTTAACGTCTCAGTCGCAACGCACTGATTCTAGATCGGTTACTTATTGTTTAATATGTTTTACGTTTTGCTTATGTAGTTCAACGTTTTTACGCATACTTTTCGTTTGATTTTATTTTCTTTGTTTTTTATTTATTTCTAATACGAGTTTTTTCGGTTTCGATGGTCACTTGCGGTGGTGTGCCATTGGTATTACTTAACATGGTTTTACGCTCCCTGCTGCAACGCAGGGGTATAATACTAGTTACACACAAAAGCAAAGCCCTTCAAATTATCTAGATAAATAATAAATAAATAAATAAATAAATAAATAAATAAATAAATAAATAAAGCATAAAAGGTTGATTGATATTTGATAACACTTGACTTTCCAACCCACATGATGGTTGTTTAAGTAAGATATTCAAAAAGACCAAACACATACACTCTTCTCAAAAGGTGATCCCCTAATTGGCCTCAACTTCAATCTCGTCACATTTCAACACTTTCTTTCACCCAACCATCGACCCCCCTATTATCAAGGACCCTACACTTCTCACCCACTATCACTTAACCCATAGATCATATGATCTAACCCTTGGATAAAGGGTCCTACAACCAAAACTTCAATGATGAAGTAGCATGAGACACCCATGAACCTCCAACACTTGCCCAAAAACATAAAAATTATTGAACCGAATGGTGACAGGAGCAAAGGGAAACGTCAATGATGGTTCCAAAAGCAAAAGTACAGAATGAGGTGCAATTATTCATCCAAAATATTATTTCTTTACAAATAAAACCTACAAAGGAAAAAAAGAACGAAAATGTTAAATCATTTGGTAATGGATAAGATATGTGGTTTATTTATTGAGTCAAAAGTAACGGGGTTAAAAAGACCCTCAAAAATTTAATTTAAGAAAAGTATAACTATATATGTATATATAAGTTTTATTAGAGAATTGCATAAGTTAATAGATATGCACTTTAAGTTAAGTGAAGTGTGTAAATAAAAGATATAATTAAACCTTAAGCATTTAACAAATAAATATATAACATCTAAAATAAATAAAATATGAGTTTCCAATTTTAAAGATGTTTGTCTGGTAAAAATCATTGTATAGATTTGTAGATTAAAAATTAGTGTACTTACAAATATTTTGTAGGATAGCACGAACTTTAGAGGCTCGAATATTCCACTTTGAATCACATGAACAAACTTCTTAGAGTATAACTAAGATCTTCTCTAGTGTGTAAATTTGTCATTCCATGTTTCACTACAAACCGACTACTATCAAGCATTAGCATTTCGGTCAAAGTCACGTATCGAGACCCAGCAGCGCTATGTGACTATATTTATGTTACAATATATGTGATTGTTCAAATACGATATAACAAAGACATATCATAAGTATGTTGAAGATTTAATAAAGATAAATAGTAAAATTTAAATACTTAAATAAAAGATAGTATTGGGCTACAGATAAGGTATTCCACAAACCAAGCAAAGATATATCAAATTAAGACTTTCATTAATTAAAATATTATTATTAAAGATAATTTACTAAACCTCTCATGCTACTTCCAACTCTACACATTTGTTTATTATGACACTTAATCTCGCGATCACTTAAAAAAAATATTTTCTATACACATCGTAATGTCCGGCTGCAAGCTATTTGATATTAAACAATCATTCATTGTAATATTAATAAATGAAACTTTATAAATGCTAATCACCACCCTAGAAATCACGTGTGCTTTTGATGGAAAAACCATCTAAGAAGGCGTAACTAGCTACGGTTGCAAACGAACCGAACAAACACAAACAAGGCTTTGTTTGTTTTCATTCATTAACGAAATGAAATTGTTCGTGAATTGTTCGAGAACGCTTAAAGAACAAAATGTCTTGTACGGGTTTGTTCATTTAAAAAATCACGAACACCTACCAAACACAAACAAATGTTCATGTAAATAAACAAAAGTTTGTTTAGTTTTAACACAAACTTAACATAATTATCCGAACATACTTGACATAATTATCATAAACATAACTAACATATAAATTAAGAAGTTTGTCAAGATTTAGCATAAACTTAAGTTAAAAATGATCAAATGTGGGATGTTGACGGAGACATAAAATATAACTAAGGTTATATATTTTTATAAATTAAATCAATTAAATAAAAGTTTAAGGTTTTACATGAACGAACATGAACAAATATAAACGAATACATTATTGAACGTTAACAAACATAAATGAACGAACAAAGCATATGTTAATGTTCGTTTGTTTAACTTAACGAGCACAATTTTCATATTTGTGTCCATTCATTTATCAAAGAAACGAACATAAACGAATTTTCCGCTGAACAGTACACGAACAGTTCGCTGAACATCCGATACGTTTGTAGGAATAAGTGTAACCATTGAAGCTTCTTGTGTTTGACAAAAATAATAGTGCGTTTGTAGGAATAGGTGAAACCGCTATTTTCACAAGATGAGTTTGAAGTTTAGGTCATTAGTAGTGATGGGTGTGATAGAGTAAAAATGTTGCCACACAAATAGTCACGAAGCTAGTCATATTAGTATAGTGTGTTAAGAAAAAAGGGTAGTGATGATGTGATAATAATCACTCACGATTTACTGATTGTCTAATTATTAATTAATAGTTATTGTTTTTATTTACTTTAAACAAATATTTATAAATTTTGTATATTAGAAAATTTTAATATTCAATAAACAATAATATTAAATACATAAAACTACAAAATATTAATTTTAAAAATTACATAAAATCTTTGTTTTTAATCCTCATGATTTCTTCATAGATGTTTGACCAAATCAGGTTTAAGATTATTACGCACTTCTCTATTCCGTATCTTCATATAATTTGCTTGTCTACACACTAGTGGCAATGACCTCTTCATGTTCTTCGTTTATCTATTACATTAGTGGTAATGACCGCTTCATAAAATCAGCAAATCGCCGGTCCTTTATCCTCTAAAATCATGTTATGAAAATCAAGCTAGGATATATTGCATTTTAGATATTCTTCTTATGCCACATACGTGTGAGATTGACAATATTGTGTTGCTTCTTCTTCAAAAATCCAAATGCTCGCTTGACATCTTTTCTTGTGGATTCATGAGCTTTTTTTATTACTATCATCTTTGATCATCCAGACGCCAACACGTAATGACTTCATGAAGGTTAAACACTCAAGATAAATCCTATCTGTAAGTTAATACCCATGCTCGTACTCATTTTGCAGAAAAAACGAAGACCTGGGTGCTACTTCGTTTATGAAGTCATCGTATATGTAGTTGATTCAAAACATTTATATCATTGTTTGACCCTACAACACCAAAGAAGGCATGCCAAATCCAAAAATCATGTGACGCCACAGCCTCAATCACAATGGTGGGGTGCGGATGGTCACCTCACTGATGTTGACCCACCAAATGGTAGAACAGTTTGTCTACTACCAAGTGCCATCAATGCTACCTAGCATCTTGAAAAAACCATGTACCTCTTCATGCATCAAATATATTTGTTGAATGTAGCTCCATGTTGGTTTTCTCAAATATGTTTTACCATATAAATTAATGATGCCTTAATAATATTATATAATCATAACATTGAATAAACAACAAACAATAATAAAAACACTAAATAGAAACTACTTTTTCCCCTTCGCTACGCGACATAGGGTATTAATGTTATTCTCCTGCGCTACCTAGCGTGACTTTGGTCATTATCAGTCCGGCTTATCATAAACCATAAAAGATAATACCAACAAGAGTTTTCAAAATAATAATACTATCAGAGACAACTGACTTGGGGATTGGGGGTATGGTGATGGATGTCAGTCAGGGTGGTTGCCACCATCAGAGAAGTCGGTGGTGGTCGTATGGTGATGGTGGTCGGCGATGTACGGCGAGAATGATCGTTTTGTGGTTAGGCATTGGTATGATGGTGGGGGTGTTAGGGTTCTTTTAAGGGATATAAGTGTTTAATAATAATAATAATAATAATAATAATAATAATAATAATAATAATAATAATAATAATAATAATATAATAATAATAATAATAATAATAAGAAGAATAAAAAGAAGAATAATAATAATATAAGAAGAATAATAATAAGAAGAATAAGAATAATAATAATAAGAAGAAGAATAATAAGAATAAGAATAATAATAAGAATAATAATAACAAGAATAATAATAATAAGAATAATAATAATAATAATAATAATAATAATAATAATAATAATAATAAGAATAATAATAATAAAATAATAACAATAATAATAATAATAATAATAATAATAATAATAATAATAATAATAATAATAATAATAATAATAATAATAATAATAATAATAATAATAATAATAATAATAATAATAATAATAATAATAATAATAATAATAATAATAATAAATTGTTGTCGTCGTCATCGTCATCTTTGTATTTGTTCTTATTGTTGTTGTTTCATTTAAACAAATTAACACAAAAAACTAGCCTCCATCTACTCCAAGGAACACGGATGTTATGATTTGACAATCACTTAGAATCAAAGATGTAATTTCTCAAAAGTTAGAAAAAATCTTATAATATAAACATAACACAGTTATACATTAACTCTAAAAAATAGTTCGACAATTTTTACTTTGAACATTGATAAAAATTTAATTTAGAGTTAAGCTAATATACTAGAAATGTTAGTCCCAAATCTAAACATATTATAATAGTGAGTACTAAATCTGAACATGAAACATATAATACAAACATAAATTGCAATTATCAACTAATTTATCATCATTAAACAATGTGGAAGAAGGTTAATAAGTAAACAATAGTTATACATTAACCAAAAAAATCCCGGAAACTACTTTTATAATTTATAATTTTTTTGTTTTGTAAGATGTTAAAAGTGAATCTAAATACTTATTACATATATGTTGAACATAAATACGAGAATGGAGAGTGTTATGTGTGACAACCCTAGATTTAGAAATTTTATACGCTAAGTTCACTCAAATATTCTAAGCCACACCTAGATTAATATATATATTTTTATACATACATGTACGTATGCATGCCCTTATTTTGTTTACATAAGTATGTTGTTCACTTATATATATATGTATACGTATGCATGGTCGCATGCATACCCTTTTACGTGAGTATGTACCATCTTTTGCTAAGAAACATATACACATCACATAAATATGAGTATTATTCATTGCATGCTTACATGCAAATACAAGAAGTTACGTATGCATGAATCCATAAACATAATTCCTTGATACAAGACTACAATACATCAACAATACAATAATAAACAAACCAAATACAACCCAACCAAACATCACAAACATAAGTTAACATCAAAAGAAATTTGGCATCAAAACAAACCTAAACAAATTCCCTACACCTAAAACCCAAACCAAAGTACCATTTAAGATTAAGGATCAAGTCGGTTAACAACCCTTTAAACCCTCGGTTAGTATCCTTAAGCTCCGAATTAGTCAACCAAAATCTAGAACCATCTTGCAATAATTGTTGGGTGACTCATGTATTCCTCCATTCGCCACCTAGCCATCGGGACACCAAGAACATTCACAAACCGCCACCTCTCAACCCTAATGAGCAAACTAAGCACTCCTAGTTACACCACATAACTCTAGGAAGTAGACCTCATGATGACAAGCTCCACTACTTGAAGGAGCGGCCGAAGGAACCATGGGAACACAAAAACTCTCGGCCATTCTAACCCCAACCATATACCACCTTCATTCGCACCTTGTAATCACACCACTCCCGAACACCACCACCGTAAACTACAAACTACTCCGTCAACCCTCTCGGTCACCACCTCTCCAATCAAATACCATCATCAACTTCACTCGGTCACACACCATCGGACACACGGCAGCAACATCCAAGCCTCGTGGAAGCATCATCTCTCGAAAGACTATCAAGAACACCAAAACCAAGCAAGCTTAGACCATCCTCACCTTCTTCTCACACTCTCCTTCTGTCAAAATCAAGGTTACCATTTGGAGTAAAGGTGAGTTTCATGGCCCATTTTGTTTTGTAAAAGTTTTGGGGAAAAAGCATACTATTTGATGCATTATTTTCTGAAATTTATGTTACAACCATTAATTCGGATGTGGAACCGTTAGATAATATTGGTAGCGCTACTTAGGAAAATATTTCTTGCACCAATGGGATGAGTATTGTGATGCTATATTATCTGATTTATGAAATGTGTTATGACAGATATGAATGATCTGATTGCTATGTAAGGTTTGGTTGTGTTAATGCATCAATATTATATGTTTGATAAACCTGTGAAGCTCACCAACTTTATGTTGACCGTTTTTGGGTATGCTTTTTCAGGAATTCACCATGACTAACAGCTTAATGTTCTCCTTTGATGTTTATAATGGCTGGGGAGAGGTTGTGGGGAAAGTTTGTGTAAACCTGACAGTAAACATGTATGATCTCAGTGTCTCGGTGGATGTTAACTTCCATCGTCTCTGAAGATGTTGCTGTTAGGACTTTAATGTAATAGGGTTATGTTAGTTCAAATTTTGACTATCATGAATTGATGTAATCCTAACTCCTATATTATTAATCTTGTTATGTTATGTAATATTATATATATTTGATATGCCTTATCATGAAATATATGTTTATGTGATATTTAGTAACAATTGTATATCAATGAGTTCTGAACAAACAAGTCACACCCTAAGCATTTCACGCTTCCGCCGGGATGTGACATTATGTATACGTAACACTACGCCGAATGAAAATTTATTACATATATGTAACCTATGTGGAACGTATATATAAAACTATTTACTATTTTCACTTAATCCCTACTCCTATATATATAAATTCACTCATATGTAGAGGGTGGTGATAATTTTTTTTATAAATTATGTTATTAGTTTCAGTAATTTTTTTTGATTTTCACATAACTATGTAATATTCTTATGAAACATCCATTAAACATGTGTAAGTATATGCACATAGACTGACTCTTATCTTCTCTATAGTTATAATACATACATATATATTTTTATACACTATAGTTATAATACATACATATATATTTTTATACTTTTAAAGGTAAATTTTAAGTTATGTTCTTTAGCTGTATACTAAATAGACAATCGTGTCCTCTACCTTTTAATAATTACATTATATGTGCTTTGTTAAAAACTTTTTAAACCGTTATTTCATTTCAATTAAACAGTGTTAATTTTTCTATTAAATATGTTTTTGTTCGAAACTTTTTCAAGATTGTGTAATTTTCACAAGTTTTTCTTACTTTATTAAAAAATTATCCCTTTTTTGTATAGATTTCTTTAATATTTTATTAATTCATTAAACTACTTATTTATTTTATAATACTATAAATTGTTATGGTATATTTATATATATTTTCCTTTTTTATTCTGTTAGATACTTTTCTCATTTGTAATTATTATGACTTTTCTGGTATGTATTTTTATATAAAAACAGTCATAAAAATTCGGATGATTTTACGATTGTTTCAATTTTGTTCCCTTTGCTTATGTTTATATGTGGTATGATCTATAAAACTACAAAACAATTTACTATTAATGTAATTTACAATTTCTTAACGTAATAGGGCAAATTATATCGTTGTCTTGAGTGTAGCTGTGCACATTTGTACAATAACCAGTTAGTTCGTAGGTATCGGATACAGTCCATTATAGTTGACTAATGAATTGCTTATGACACTACTGATTTGAAATTAGGGTTTGGACCAAATACACATTAACCTTCAACCAAGCAAATATACACCAACTTCACAACCATTAGACCAACCTTTGACTATTTATTAATCCAAGTAGACAGCAACCAACTTAATTAAAACAAAAGCTAGTGTGAATTTGATGTTTAGAAATTGGTCAAGAATTAAAAGTAGAAGCAAGGAGATGAAGTGTGTATATAACGATGAGATGATGTACTCAATAAACATAACATTTTAAAATTAAGCATATGATCTAAATATGTGCTCTAAAATGCGAAATCCATTTCGTTTCGTAGAATATGGTTGTTGTACGCTCACAAGACTTTGATTCTGCTAGCTATTTCTTTTGGTTGATTCTTGTGGCCAATGACATTTAGAAATGTATTAAATATATAGTAAATTTTAGTTGTTCCTGTTGATATTTATTGTTTCATAGATTATACAACATATAAACAATACAAAATTAGCGTGACCAAAATTGATACAATCGTAAAACCATTAGAGCTTTTTTGCAACGGTTTATATAATATATCATAGTAGTTATAATAAGGGAAAAGTAATAATTTAATCAAACAAATGAAAAGAAATAAATTAGTTAAAAGTATCATAGAGATTTGTTTTTTGTTAAAATACATATGTCGATATGATTCGTTAATAAAATTTTAAATAACTCTATAATATAAAAGTGCTAAAAGAATAAAAGGAAAAAAAGGAAAAGAAAAAAAAATGAAAAGCTTGTGAAATTACACATTTTATCCTATGTACAAAATGATGATACCCTTAGGTACACATCAAAGTTAACAACTTTAAAATTTAGTAATGTTGTAATAAATTGTTAACATAGGTTTTATGCGTTACTATCCGGCTTTATTCTATTGCAATTCTTACTTATTTTTTTCTTCACTCGCCTATAGTCATATAATGAAGTTAGAAGGTATAAAATCCTATGACTTTTAGTTTAAAAGTTTATTGATATTGAAAAGAATTATTAGCATAGGCTTTCAGATTTAAACTGTTTGGAATTTTAGAGCTCCTTTATTATCTATATTTCTGTAATAGTAACACTTAGCCCTAACGTTTAAGGTTTATTGATAACCCAAAAGACTTGTGTCTAAAATTGGCACAAGAAAATAACATACGTTTTTTGATAATGAATCTTGAACTCATACTTTTTTTTGTGCTTAAAGATTCTGTGAGATGATAATTGAATTGAAGCAATCTGTTTATTGATATCTGGTATCAAATTTTAAACAAGAAAACACACAAGTTCAGTTGATATTATAAATCAAACTTCTTTTCATACTTTTTCAACCACTAAATTTGGTTTTAATAATTAATAAATCAATATAACATTTTTTTATGCATAGAAGAATGATGGAAAAGAAGATTATTACGAGGGGCCACTTTTAAAAGCTAGTACTATATAATATTATCATCATTTGGTAACAAATTAAAACAATACATGCCCATTGTCCTCCCCAAAATATACTTCACTATCTCCTTCCCAATCTTACTCTTTCTCCATGATAATAGTATAGTTGAGGGTGAGAGATGAAGAACGCCATAAGATGTTTTATTTCATGCATTCTTCCATGTGGGGCGCTTGATGTAATTCGAATCGTTCACTCGAATGGACATGTGGAAGAGATAAGTGGTACTGTCCGAGCAGCCGAGATCATGAAACTTCACCCCAAGCATGTACTCAAGAAACCCTCTTCTCCGTCCTACAACGATGAAGGAATAGTCAGTTGTCCCAAAATCATCATATTACCACCAGATGCCGAACTCAAGCGTGGCAAGATTTACTTCCTTATGCCAGTTCCTCCTTCTTCCATACCTGAAAAGACTCGCTCTAAGTCATCTTCAACTACAAGGAAGAAAAAGAACGGTGTTCACACTAATAATTGTGAAAAGAAAGTTGTATCAACGAATCTTCTTGTCTCGGATCGCTACTTGACAGAGATTTTATCTGAAAAGGTAAAGGATCGGAGGAGGGGGCGTATTGGTGTATGGAGACCTCACTTAGAGAGTATTTCTGAGGCTGCAAGTGATGGCATGAATTAATGTCGGTTTTTCTTCTTCTTAGACTCTTTTTTTTCTTAAATCGAATTCATTTTTCATAATCGTACTCGTATGCAACTTAATTCCTGTTATTCTTGTTCTTTTCTTCTTCGAAAACTTTTGTATATACAAAAGGAAAAAAACAAGGAATAACATGTGATAAATTGCTATTTTAAATTTTATGGTCTTTCTGGAGCATCTCCCATCCCTTTTAAACTGTTCATATCCAAATACTTTTAGTTTGCCTTAAATCATTATTATATGATTCATAATAACTCTAATATTATAGAAATTGTATGTATTATACTTTATTTATTATATTTATAGACGCATATATAACTAATATTCCGTAATTTAGGTAACTACAATTTGTATGTATTAGTCCATAAAATGATGGTCCTAATAATTTATTCAAATCCATCATAATTTTGAAATTAATTAGGTAACTCAAACATCAAGAAGTGACTTGTTGTACAATTTTGTTGAAAACGACCAATATCCTTGAAATTAAGTTGGACATAATTCATAACAGTACACAACTATATGAAGATATATATTAACGATCATGGTTGTGTATATACGAGAAAAAAAGCCAGTCAAGTTTCTAGGGATCTACTAAAATCATCAGCTTGTTCCAAAGAATCAAAATATCCAGTGATTTGAGAATTCCTTGTGGGTTCTATGTAACATACTAGTTTTACGGAGAACTTCCAAATGCATCGTAGCTAAACGAGTGCTGACGAATATTGTGTATAACAAACTATATAAACAATTTTTACGACAGCAAACTCGAAAACATCTTTATTGTGTAGAACAAATTATACAAACATGTATCCAACTTTAACACAAAAGGTTATTGACCTTAGGTCACAACATAAACCAAACATGTTCATTACATCAAAAACAACTAACTTAATTCAATATAAAAATTTACAATTGACAACAATATGATATATTATGACACTTACAATTTTTCTAAACCTATAATGAATACTTATATTCATAAACAACAAAAATGTATTTTATCTTTAGTAACATTCACATCTCAATCGAATAAATTCACAAGGATATTAGTATGTTGATGGAATGATAGCCCCCACAAAGCTTTTAGCTACTTTCACTAACAAGTGGGCAATGTATTAATGAAAAGGAGTTGGTTCTCATCCCACTGAAAATGATTATTGATTGATTGATTACTTTGTGGCAAGGCATCCTAAATTTAGGTTACTTTACCCTTTTTTCCCGTATTCTATCCACTGGCTTTGTCGATTAATCATTCCTATGCATACTTTTTTATACATTTCAATTGTCTATTAACGTTGTAAATGTAAATTAACCTGCTAATACAGATTTTAAATAATAAAAATGTTTACTTTGTGAAAGAATATATCGGGTTTGTGCACTGAAGTTGGTCGTTTTTACTTTCATTAAATTGTGACCGTTTAATTTTTACACTTAAACACAAACAATCATCTTACCTTGATGATTTTTATTTTCCACTTTTCCTGTAGTTTTAGGACTAGGGTTGAATATGATTTGTCTTTTTTCATACAGTTAAAGTGTATTTAAAATATTGAAAAGAGTTATTGTAGAACCTAGTTTGTAATTATTAATTTAAAAATAAATATGCATTTAAAAGAGAGAATTAATGAATTAAAAAAATCAAGTTTTAGGTGTTTACCCTTGGAGTATCATGGTATGTATGGTTGGTAAATATGTAAATGAATATAAAAGCAACTAGCGTATATACTTGTGTATTACAGTAGATTGTATATTAAAACCAAGAATAATAGATCAAACAAAATTCTAAAAAATGAAATGAGTAAATCATCCGGTCTAATTTCATTAATATAAATTTTCTTGGTCTTATATGTAAAATGTCTATAATCAAAAATAGAATTTCTTTGATGATTATCAACTATCTTCAACACACATCATTTAAATTAATTTCAACCCAACGATCTTAAATTGAGTACTACCATCATACATCATCAAAGTTCAAGTACAATTACATTATTAACGATGTTAAAATGAATATTAACGTCGAACATTGCTTCAAACGTAATTGAACTAAATCCCAAATTCATCACATATAATACGCGAACAACGTCACAGATCAAACTTGCAAGAAACAAAATCTTAAAGACATCTCAGTCAAAACTAAATATCGAACGGTTACCTTGAATCATATGATTACTTTAAGAGCCTCTTCAAAGTGTTGTCAAATCATAGACTAAAAGTAGTAAACTTGAAATTTGATAAAAATCAAACATCGATAGAGAGCACGCGGTGAGTGTGAGGAGGAAGAAGCTCTGAATTAGGGTTTCAGAAGAAGAAAAAAAAAGCCTAAACTAAATTGAAGGAGTAGAGAGGAATGCAAAGTTCAATTTTGATTAACATTATAAGCATGAGTTTGAGGTAAAGTGAATCTGAATTAGTGTTTCCTAAAATATGAATATAGGTTGTAACATCAGGTCATAGGATCCACGTGTTTTCTAAAAGGAACATTACTATAATAATCAATTGTCTAATGATTATTATGAAAATAACCAATGACTTTTTATTTATCATTTTTTCCACTGATTAAAAGATGGCACGTAGCCAAATATCGTTGATCAATCTATACATATTCATGTTGTATCTCTGCATCACCCTGTCAACGATACATACTTATAATACAACACTATTTTTCAGGTTTATATAAGCCATTCAAAAAGAAATTAATTTCAAAATTTTGTTGCTAGTGGCGATATATTATCCATGAATATCGATTCTTTTCAATATTTAGTTTCAATTTAAATTATAAAAACACGGCTATAAAATAGAGCGATAAGATTTTTATATTACTTATAATATTATACACAAGTGGAATATTTCAATATTGATGGCAATATCAATGCTTTTAAAAATACGAATTTAATATTATCCATAAATGGAATGTTAATTTTATTTATAAAACATAAATTTTTACATATAATAATAAAAAATAGAAGTACAACACATGAAGATCATACATGATGGGGAGTTGGACCTTGATGTGGTTGCACTCACGAAAAATGCAAGGTAGCTTTAATGAGATGAGTTTTGATTTCGGAATGAGATATATCTAAGATAGTTTCCTAGGTTTGTATTTAAATAATTATTCTATTTAGGTTTGGAATAAATGATAGATTTCTTTCTAATATGATGATTATCTTGAAAATAATTTGATTTATCGAAGTTGTATTCCATGTATGATCAAACTTGTCAAATATAGAATTAATTTGATCTAAAATTTACGGAAATTAACAAACAATCAAAAGGAATAAAGAATTTATAATTTTAAAGTTTAAATATATAATAATAAAACAAAATAACTATTAGTCACATGTTTATTTTGTAGCACGTTCACAACATATCCACCTAGTATTGTACACGTGTTATGATCACCATAATAATTTTACCATTTTTGGTAAAAATCTTGACTTTAATAATGTTTTCTTAATAAATATTCATTTAATACAATATTAATCATAATTTTTTTAAAAGTAAATAAGGTTTCATTAAAAACAATTTATTGAGACTTAATTTTGTTAAAGTACAAGTTAATTTGTAGCTAATCATTGTTAAAATTATAATACTTTAAAAATGTATATAAAAAGGTTGATGGATATTTATAAAAAATAGTTTTTTTTCTTTTTATACTATTGTATATAACATAAATATGTTTGTATCTATACTAATAATATATAATAATTTATAAATATATTATCTATAATATATATTATAATCTATTACATAATTTTTCTATTTTAACCCACATAACACACGGGTATCTAAACTAGTCTCAATAATATAGGAAGGTTGTCTAAATAATTATATTAATTTTTGATGATTATCCATATTTTTAAACACGTAATAAGTTCAGGCGGAAAAACTTTTTTGAAGTGAAACATGGTGATGACACGTGTCTATAAGTGTAATCATTTATCAGGATTAGATTATTCATATCGATTTCATCTTCGTTTTAAAATACTCATATAGTGAGATGCTCAAATAAGAATTATATTTTGCATAAGTGTATTCCAAAGGTGTTGGAATCGACTCGTCTTATAGTTGGATCTATTATCGGCGATAAATCATTCTCCTTAACTACAAAATCGAATTCGACAGTATATAACAGACAGTTGAAACTAAAAAAGACAATACAGAATGCAATAAGATAACACAAAATTTAATTAGACGACACAAAGTTTGAAACATAAACAGTATAAATTTCAAAACAAACAGTACAAATTATAAAAAAAGATAGTATGTTCTTATCCTTCTTAGGCGATAATTATTATTATTATTATTTTGTGACAAAATGTTAGTAGTTAGTTGTTAATATCACTAAGTTAGTAATATTCACCCATACCAATGTTTGAACCTTAGACGTCCAAAAGAAACAAAGCCTCCCACATCCCCTTGACCACTAGGCCAAGAGATCATTGGGAGGCAACAATTAGTTTCTTAGAATAAATTTCCTCTACATATATCTCTAGAGTTAATTACATAAAGGTCTTTGCTCTTAGGCATGTTTTCACTTTCGGTCCCTAAGTTTGAAAATTACAAGGTCGGTCCAAAGGTTTGTCAAAACGTAACACAAAAGGTCTTTGACGTGGATGGCCGTTAACTTTTTCCGTTAAGTTCTAGTAAAATGACCAAAATACCCCTGATCATAAAAAAGTCATATTTATAAAAGATGGGACCCACAACTTCATCTTCAACCTTCTAACCACCATTATTCTACCAAACTACCACCACCACCATCCTACCAGACCACCACCACCAACCCCCCCCCCCCCCCATCGCTGCCAACCACCGCAGCCCACCACCTCAACCCAACTCTTTCTCTCTCTCCCTCACCAAGGCAGTGCCTTCCCCTCCCTTCATCTTCATCTTTAAACACTCACTGCAGTCCACCACCATAACCCACCACCACAATCTCTTGATAGATCTGTGGTAATAAAAGCATCACCCGTCACCACCATTGCAGCCTAACCTTGATTGGATTCGAGGTGGTGACTCGTGATGTTGGAGATGTGGTTGCAATTCGGTGGTGGTGGGGCTGGTGGTGGAGTTCCAATGTTGTTGGAAATGGTGTTGCAAACCTATGGTGATAGGTGTAGTGACGTCGTTCTGATGGTGTTGGGGATGCTTATTGTAGAGTGGTTGTGGTGGGGATGGTGGTGACGTTTTAGTGGTGGGAATGGTGGTGGTGTTTGGGTGGTGTTGGAAATGGTGGTGGTAGACCGGTGGTGGTTGGAGTTTTAAGTTTTCACATAGGGTAGTTTAGTTAGTTTTTAAAAATTAACAGAAAAAGATAACAATCATCCACGTCAGGAACCTTTTGTGTTACGTTTTGACAAAGCTTTGGACTGACCTTTGGACATTTCATGTAATTAACTCTCTCTCTCTCTCTCTCTCTCTCTCTCTCTCTCTCTATATATATATATATATATATATATATATATATATATATAGATATATATATATAGATATATATATATATATACATGTATACATATATAGTATATATATATATATATATATATATATATATATATATATATGTATATATATAGATACATATATATACATGTATATATATATATATATATACATATATATATATATATCTATATATCTATATATGTAGTATCTATATCTATATATATATTCTCTATCTATCTATCTATATCTATATCTATACATGTATATATATATATATATATAGTTGTTTTTTTAGTAACTTTAAAGAATTAGGGGGATATTATTTCTCTTTAGGTTCTGTGTTTGTCTTTCCTCTAGCAACAATGATTTAAACAGACTTAACTGTAACTTTACAAAATCATGTTTTATAAATTATAGTCATGATGTTTATTTTTTAATGTAACAAAATGATGTTTTCTATAAAATAAAAATCCATGGGGAGAGTGGCCTATAAGTAAAAGTAGATGAGGCACTAGCATTTTTCAATTTGAATTTTTAAGCAAATTACACTAGTGGGTTTTCTTGGAGTGGGGGCCCCTTACTCCTAAGGTGAATGCATCCCTACCATGAAATGTGTTATAAAAATTTATGTTTGCATGTATATGTTTATAATGAGTATAGGTAGGCCAACGGAGTTTATTTTAACCTCTGGTGACAAAACTGAGTTTGTTTGCATACTTGTTAGTTGTCGATGGATACAACGATGATAAGATAGTGAACGCATAACCTAGTTGTCAGTGGCGGAGCTTGAACATTCCCGTAAAAGAGGCGGGGGCGAAATTAATTTTTCTAAGGGTATCGAACTTGATATTTATATAAAAATTTATACTACCGGAAAAAAATTTAATTACCCCTCCCCCTCTCGGTCACTATCCTCCGCCTTGCTAGTTGTATAATGTATGGTATATTGTTATTGCCCTCATAGAAACAAGGTGAATTTAAATCTTTAGAAGTGAAAGATTAGTTGGAGTTAGATAATATATAAAATGGCCTTTAATAAAAATCAAGGGTGGTGAACAACCCCCTGAACAGAACCCCGAAAGTCCAAAACTAACAATGGTTAGTTGGTTATCCACGTTTTCATTTAGAAATAACTAGTAAAAAGATCCCTACGTCGCGGCGGAGAGTAAGACCGTGAAAGAAGTTAACGTTGAAATATTGTTGTGAACATGCGCGTTAAAGGTTAAAAACAAAACTTAAAAAAACAAAACCATCACAAACTCGTGTGTTATGATGTACATGAATTATTGGACCAGGGGAATTATTTGTTTTTTTATATGAAAATAATTGTATTTAACAAATAAGAAAAAAGAATCAAGCTAGTGTCTATACGGATCATGTTAGGGGATGTAATGTAGATAAAAAAGGCACGAGACATCGGTATTTTTGAAGATGACAGTTGAACGGTTTAAGTCATTACGAAAATTCACGTAGAAATGTAGATAAAAATAGGCTACGAAAATGTAATGTAAATTCATGTAAAACTTAAAATTCAATAAATCATCAATATGTTAAAAGTTGTTTGAGAAAAAAACTACGAAAATGTCCAAATTTTGATACTACTTTGAGGACTTGTTATGCGTAAGTCCGTTTTGAGTGAAATTTCTATCAAAACGTAAATAAAAATAAACATTTCACAACGGTATATTTGAAATTTATAAAATATAATATTGTACAAGCTATCAAAACAAAATAAAAAACTAGTTATATAATATTTTAAGCAACTATAAAAAGACAATTTATAAAATAATAAAAAGACAAAGAGAAAATAAACATGCATTAAATAGTTGAACATTAGGCATAAAGCCTTTCTAATAGGCCTTATAAAATTTAAAGTATACTTAATGGAATAATGGGTATGAAATTTGAGTGGGCTCTGTTGACCAGCGAGCCCCACATCATGGATCACACAACTCATCAAACAACCCATTTGCACAATCAAATGAAACCAATGTTAAATTTGGTTTAAATTAGCCGAATAGATTTGGACAAATCCACTTTAACCATTGGGCCTCACAACAACGTAACATTTCTCAATTTGGTTTGACTACAGAATTTTAAAGTTCACAATATAGCAATGTTCTCAAGCTCAGATTGGACCGGCCGGGACCGGGATTTGGTAACTCCGATGGTCCGATCCACCCTGATTCGTTTTATGTTAAGAAAACCGACAGGTTGGTAGCGAATTGCCGGTCAAATCGAAAAACCGGTCTGCCGGTTGGTTCAATGTTTATTAACAACAAGCATTTCATCTCTCGTCTTCATCTCTCTGTGGTGAGTTCTTTGCTGAAACCCATTGTAGATCTGGAGGTAAATTAAGATGCGAAGAATGATGATGTTATGAGGAACAAGTGTAGATGAAGAGAAATTTAAAGAAGTCCTTAGAATCCAGATGATAGAATGGAGATGATTGAAGTGTGAAGAAAGAAAGGATATGTTGGTGAAGATTTGCTGCGGGCGGGAATCATTGTAGGGTTTTTGAAAATGTTAAAGCTTAATAAAGCTACCTGGGCTGGTAATGGGCCATTTATTTAAGCTTATAAATAGGACAAGCAACTTGGACTAGGTATATGGGCTTGATAGTAAACTTAGACAAGGTATTATAGACTTATGTTTTTCTATATTTAAATTAAAATTTATGTTAACGGTTTGTATATCCAGTTCGATCGGTCCAACCATTAAACCAGCAAGATAATCGATTTGTTGTCCGGTCCGGTTCTGAAAACATTGCAATGTAGTAATGTATGGATCCCGGTTCAAAAGCAACGGCCCATATGACATCTAATATCAATTTAGTTCACAATGTAGTTATTTATCTCGGTTCAGAAAAGATTGTTATGGGTAATACGGTCGTAGACATTTCTAAATGGTTAACCTTAACCGCAGAAACAACCCTGATTTCTCCATGCAACTCCACAGGCAGCACAATCAGGTTGCCCTGTTGAACTCTGAGAAAGATTCAAGTTTCTCAAAGGTTTGCCAATTTCTCACTCTATCCAACTACTTCACCTCCCTAACCATTGATCATCGACTCTATGAGGATCAGCTTTTGGAATTCTGGAAGACCTGTCAAGATGTCATTATGGATGGGGAGAAGGCACTGCCTGCCACAATGTAGGGGAGGACAATCTTCATCACTCCAGCCATCATCAATACTCACCTTCAACTGGATGATGAAGAAGGTGAATTGTCCTTCCCCAAAGAAGCTGTAAATCATTCCTTTAAGCAGATGGGTTATGAGGGAAATTTCTCTGTAAAGACCTTCAGGAAAGGAAAGGTCTCATCCCAGTGGAAGTACCTGTTTCATGTGGTCATCCATAGCTTATCCAACAAGCATGGGGGATGAGACCAGATTCCTGAAGGTCTCTCCTTCATAGTTCATGGAATAGTCTAGAGGGTCAAATTCGAGATCTCACAATTTGTTTATACAAATTTACTTGCTAATTTAGACTCCTTAGAGTAATACACATTCCCTAGATATGTTCAACACATTCTTAACTGTGAACTGGGCTCACAGTTGAGAGGAACAAGTAATATTCTTAAACTGGGACTGATAAAGCCCGGCATCTTTAAGACAATGAAGAAGCCAACTGTTGGCTTCTCTGGGGTAGAAACAGCCCTTGTCCTAAAAATGTTAGAGCTCATTGCTCAAGGTGACAACCTAGTAACACAAGCTAGTGTTGAACCCACACCTTCTACTATCCAACCACAAAGACAGCCACAAATTATCTTTACCTACCAAAGAAAATTCAAACGAACCCCTACACAAGATTCTAAGCTTGTGCAGGCCCTCATATCACCACCCATACAGGAAGAAGTTAACACTAAAGCCCCTCTTTCTCCTGAGGAGCAAACCACTCCCATCTCATCAAGAATCAGTGTTGAGGTTCCTTATGCTCAGCTTGATGAGCTCATTAGCCTATAAACCTTATGCCTTCACTCAGAGTCTTAACACTCTAGTGAACAACCTTCAGGGGAAAGTTACCATCCCCAACATCTTGATCTAAACCAACCAATTCCCAACCTATAATTTTATGATGATGAAGACATGAGATTCAGTGAGTACCATGAGTATCTCTATTCCTCCCCTACTCAAAGAGAGATGAGTACTCATGCTTCTCCCTTGTCTAGCCCACATCATTCACCCATCACTGAGGTGGATCTCCCTGAACCTGTTCAGGAGGCCTATATGGAAGAGGCTCTCACTTCTGCAAGTGTTTACATCATTATGACCTCAACCAGGACAACCCAGCCCATTGACACTTCAACTGAAGTTGTCATTACGCAGGGAAAATCCATCAGGCAAGAACACTATGTTGATGGTGAGAGAGAAGACTTTGGTCCCATTCTCTCATCCCTCCATGATTCTTCTGATAAAGATGAGGGGAACATGAGTCTAAAGGTGCAATAACTTACACAAACCTGTACCTATTTAGCCTCAAAGGTCAGTCACTTGGAGTTTCAAGTGACTACCTTACAAAACAGGGTCAGTGATCAGCAACTTGAGATATCTTATCTCAAGAAACAACTAGCTGGGAGACCTTTAAGAAGAGCTCATCCATGAACACAAGAACATTTGGATGTGATTGACCTAACTCCTAGCTTACCTATTCAAGTGGGTGATGCTACCAAAAATGGGGAAAAAGTCTCAGCAATCACACAACCGGGGAGTTCTTCACAGAGTATGGACATAAAGGATTCACCACCCTCACTTGCAGTTGTCCATACTCAGCAACCTCCTCAAGTTCACATTAATATGGACTCACTCATACAACAGTTGTTTAAGGAGGGTATTCCAAGGGCAATGTCATCCCCACCCCAAGTAACTTCAAACTACAATTTAGGGTGGAGGTATGATGCTAATAGAAGAGCCCTTATACTTCAAAGAGTTCAAGGGCAGCAAGAGGTCTTCAATTTTCAAACCTTGAACTAGTATGAAGGTCTTGATCTAGTTAACATGCCACTTGCCAACCCAAGTCAATCCAGGCAAGCTGACAGGATGGCTCAAAGAATTCAACAGGATTGTTGAAGAATTTAGTCAAAGGAGAAGACAAAAGCAATCAGGTAGTGTCATTGGTCAACAGGATGTTGAGGTGGACCTTGAGATTAGCTTCAAAGGGAAAACCTTGACTGAAGGCCCAGTGATAGAACTTGTGAGCAATGTCACAACAACAACTACTTCAACATCTCATTCCCTCAGTGATGCACCAGCTGGTGAAGGTGCTTCACAACCTCTCTCTGGCTAGAGTCCGGATGCTACACCAGGCAATGAAGGCCAAAGCTCTCTCCACCCTGAGTCACAAAGGTCTCTGGGTGACAAAGGGAAAAGGATTTTGACTCCTGAGGAGATTAAGGAGGAGAGAGAGGAAGAGGAAGCTAATGGGAGAAAGTTCCACTGGGTCCTCAAGCTTCATGAAGGCTGCAATCAGGGCTGCTCCCGGACCAAACACTCAGAATGATGAGTTGAGGGCAGTTAGGATTAACTACTTGCACACAACTATGATATAGATGAGATCATCTCTCTCCCCTTAAATGAACTGAATGAACTGGCAGATATAAAAATGTCTAGGGAGAGGAAGGAGACAGAGGATGTAGAGTTTCTCCTCAAGATCAAGAAAGAAAGAAGATAGAAAAAGCTGTACAAACATGCTACTACACTCTACCCAATTCAAGAAAGCCTTGTACAAGAGGCTGTGTGTGACATCCGTCACTTCAAGGTCCGTCAATTGACGTGTTTGTCCGTCATCTATTTTATATACTTGGTCATTCCTCACCATTATTTGACTCTTTATGTGGATATCATGTGTGCAATATTACCGTTGTGTGTGTATTCGCTATAATCGTGTGTGAACCTTAAAAAGACCTTTAAAACTTCCATTTTTGAAAACGCTAAATATATCATTTTATAAATATAATAAATGTTTTAATATAACCATTTCTTCAGTCATAATAACATTAAATGAACTTTTACAATTAATATAAAACACCTAACAAAGTCGTTTTTCAACCGAACAAAATTTGGGAAAACTCGGGGGTTAAGTGCAGGGACTAAACTTGTAATTTTGGAAACTTGGGCTGGGTATAAATACCCATATTCCAGCCCTAAATCTTCATTATCACCATCTTCTTCATCTTCATCTCCTCTTCACACACTAGAACACCATTTTAGCACCAAATCCGACCCGAGAGGTCTCGTTTTCTTCGTCTTGACACCGTCTACAACATACACTACCCCTCTCTAGCAGGTAGTTGTCTTTGGTTGTCCATTTTAGAGCCTTTTCACGGCTGTCCAAACTAGGGTTTCGGGTGTTCGGGTTCAACCCGAACACACAAGGTCGTATGGGTGCGTGTGAGGTCTCTTTGCTTGTGTTTATGCTTGTACATGTTTGTTGAGTGTTTCTGGAGGTCTAGGTGGTGTAAAACCCGTGTTTTGAGCCGCTCGGGGGCTGCTCACCCCGACCACAGTCGCGATTCTGCAGATTGGGCGACTGGGTCATCCATGCGATTGAGCCGTGCGACTGAGTGGGTCGTGCGACTGGATCATGCGTCTGAGTCAATCGCGCGACTGAGTCGTGCGACTGGGCAAGTTGTGCGACTGAGTTGTGCGACTGTGTGTCTGTGTGCGATTGAGTCATGCGTGCGAATGAGTGTATGCGAATGAGTCATGCGACTGAGTGTTTGTGTGCGATTGAGTCAGGTGACCGACTGAATGTGTGCGAATGAATGTGATTCGCACGACTGGGGTCCAATCGCACGAATGAAGGTTCAGTCGTACGAAAGTAGCTAATTCGCACGATTGAAGGTTGATTCGTGCGCATGGAAGTTGAGTCGTGCGATTGGGTGTTGTGTGGTACGACTGAAGGCCAATCATACGAATGAAGGCTCAATCGTACGAATGAAGCTGATTCGCACGATTGAGGGTTGATTCGCACGAATGGAGGTTGAGTCGTGCGTCTGGCCTTGTATGCGACTGAATTTGTTGTGTTTGACCCTCGTGCGTGGCGTGAGTATGACGTGTGGTGTCGAGGTAACACTAACACAATTATGCCATTGTTTGGCCACAAAGATTAAAGTCAACGTGAGAAAGGGCACAGAAACTATTTTGAGCAAATTTAACTAACACTTTATGAACAACTAAATAGACTTATAACTATCGACACTCATTCAATATTCTTTCGATTAACAACGATACTTTTACTTAAATAACATCATTAGTGGCAACAATGTCTTGTACTTGGATCTACATAAGGTCTAGTACGTGTGTCAGTCTGTGTGTGTTGTACGCGACCCATCCGATACGACCCGAACCGACCCATCATTATTGCGCGCTTATACATATATCATATCATTAATGCTATACAATAACTGTCAATAGGTGTTTGACTGTTTATTTGCATTCAACATTTGGGATACAACGCTCATACATACTTACCACTTAACAAGTGAGTTTCGTGGCCCCTTTTTACGCTTATACACTATTTCAATCATTTACAAATTGGGGGAAAAGTATGCTTACACAATTTTTATGCTGTACGACTTACATACATTTTACATACAAGGAATCAACGTGATACTGTGTTGCAAGTACTATTTGATACATGCTTGGGTCTGCTGTGTGGTTCTATCTTTGCAACTATTTAATTCCAGTGTGGGAACCGACGGTTAGGTATTGGTAGTACTACTGGGTTGACACCCCCACCCTCGTTCGATGGTATACTAGTTGGTACCATCAGTGGCCAGGAACGGGCCCTTGGGTGAATATATGCCGACAATTTCTTAGTGTACGTCGCTAGGTTTGGTTGCAAAGCTCATGTCATGTGATATTTACTTGTGTAATAACTGTATTCACGGTATTCCGACGCGCTATTATATACAGCATCACTTACATTTTTATTACATAAACCTGCGAGCTCACCAACAATTTTGTTGACCGTTTTAAGCATATCTTTTCAGGTGAACATGCAAGTCCAGGAATCTAGGTGTGCTGCCTTAGTGGAGACCCTAGGATGCATTTTTGGGACTTAGCTCATTTTGTTAAACAACCTTTTTGAACAATGTTATCGCATGTAAACAATTATCAACATTTGAACTTGTTCCCGGGTTGTGGGAATTAACATTTACATTATCATCTTATGTGTATACATGTTATTATCATTATGTTGCTTATGGCTATGTGTTGTGGACATTGACTAAACACGACACAAGTCCCCTTGTCGTCGGGTGTCGTCATGACACGCATGTCATCATTATTTATATTGCTCTCTATCGCTTACCATGTGTTATGACGATCCCATTCTCGTTACATCCCCGTGTTTCCGCTTTTAGCGGGGGTGTGACAGATTGGTATCAGAGCCATTGGTTATAGAGAATTAGGCAATACGCTTGACCTAGACTATAACCTAGGAACCTTCATGTAGATTTGCATGCTAAGGTTTTGTATGCATATTATATCTCGTGTATGTGTTCCTCGCTGCTTGATTTGCTCATCTATTGTTATGTGATCATTCTACCCTATGAGAGAGCCCTTTGTGCTCACTCTTTTATGGGAATACTCTATTGGATCTTCCGTTCCCTCTGCGCGCCGAGTTAACTTATCAGATCCGGGTATTAACCCGAAGTAATCTACACAGATCATACTATTGTGCTTGACCTTGGACGTTGAGATAACTCTAAGGAGGAATATGTCTGAAACCTCGAAGAATGAGGAAATAGACAACCTCCGCTAGACTAAACGTGATTGTATACATGGACTTACAACAGTTGTGATATGTGATGACAATAAGCATGATATTGACATGAAATACATGGACTTGATGGATATAATGTAAAGGAAAGTCGGATGTCATGTAACCGGATCGGGCATCATTCTCGGTACATCGTGGGTGTGGTGGGAACGCTGCGGGGAACCCTATATATAAACACCACCGGTATACCGAGAATATGCTTGAAATGGGCTGCATGGTGGTCTGGCCGACCTGAACATGAACATTGGAAATTGATAAATGGAATACATTTGTATCTTATGGTAACTAAAGCTGATATGTTACCTCTTTTATGATTAGAACATGCCGCCTCGAAGAGTCACCCGTAGCAGTAGTGGCGGGAGTGAAGCCCCAAGGGGCAGAGGCCGAGGCAGAGGCAGAGCACCAAGAACAAACGATGCTCCTGCCAGCAACAGTCAAGGAACAGGGAACGCCGACATGGCAGCCCTGATCGCTCAACAATTGGCCGCACTGATTCCTACTATCGTGGCCCAAGTGAGCGACGCACTTCAACAACACCACCCTCACGGGGATGGTGGCAACGATGATGGAGCCCAAGGTGGGATTGAAACTGAAACGGGAAACGGGAACCCGACTGGAAACGAGAGCAACCAGGAAACCGGAAATGGTGGTACTGCCGGTATCGAGACTGGGGTGGTCAATACTCGTCGGGGATGCTCGTACAAGGAGTTTGTGGCTTGTAAGCCAAGGGAATTCGATGGGAAGGTGGGGCGATAGCCCTAACCAGGTGGTTGGAAAAGATGGAGGCAGTAATTGACATCAGTGAGTGCCTCGACAGCCAGAGGATCAAGTATGCTACTTGTTCTCTACAGGGTAAAGCCCTAACCTGGTGGAACACTCAGATTCAAGCTCGAGGAAGAGAGTCCGCGATGCAAATGTCGTGGGACGAGTTCAAAGCCTTGATTACCGAGGAATACTGCCCTCTCAACGAGATGCAGAAACTGGAGCATGAATTCTGGAATCATGCTATGGTGGGGGCAGGGCATGCAGCTTATACTGATCGTTTTCATGAGCTGGCTAGATTGGTTCCGCATCTGGTTACGCCGGAATCAAAGAGGATCGAGAGGTACATTTGGGGACTCGCGCCTCAAATTAGAGCTATGGTCACAGCAGCCGCTCCTCCTACTATTCAGAGCGCAATTCTGAAAGCTGGCGCTCTGACTGATGAGATGGTTTAGAACAGGGGTTTTGGGCCGAGGGGCCGAGAAGAGGAAGGATGTTGGAGAATCGAGTCGGTCGAGTGCCGGAAGGTTTGAGAAGAGGTCTAAGCCGACCAGAAACTTTGTGGCCGTGTCTCAGGCCAGAAGAGAGTATGTGGGGCCGCACCCCAAATGTGACAGGTGCAATTATCATCATCCCCAGGGACGCAGTGCCGGGTGTGCGCTAACTGTAAGCGCCCGGGTCATTTGGCAAGAGACTGCAGGACTGCGCCGAATCTTGTAGCACCCGTCAACGCGGTTAACCCCGCCGGGAATGCAAGGGCTTGCTTTGAGTGTGGGAGCCCAGATCACTACAGGAATGTGCCCCAGGCTGAATCGGGCACCGGGTCAACAGGGGAACAACCAGCAGCAGGTGTTGGCTATCGCTGGGATCAAGGCCCGGCTAATCAGGGAAACGCGGCTCGGGGACGTGCTTTCGTCATTGGAGCTAATGATGCTCGTCAGGACCGAATGTTGTCACGGGTACGCACTACTCATCATCACTTCGCATCTATATTATTTGATACTGGAGCAGACAATAGTTTTTATTTCTTCCGAGTTTTGGGGCAATTACTTGATTTGAGTCCTAGTAGGATAGAAACTAGCTACTCTGTAGAAATGGCCAATGGTAAGGTTGCTCAGGCCGATGAGATTATTAGGAAGTGTTCGTTGACGTTGGAGGGTCATACATTCGACATAGATTTGATACCCTTCGAGTTAGGGAGCTTCGACGTGATTGTGGGTATGGATTGGTTGTCGCAGAATGGAGCAGAGATTGTCTGTCGGGACAAGGTAGTACGTATCCCTATGCCAAACGGGGAAGTACTCAAAGTTCAGGGAGAACGACCGGGTAAGAGCTTAAGGTTGATTTCCTGCATGAAAGCACGCCAGAGTCTACGAAAGCACTGCTACGCTTTTCTGGCTCATGTAGTTGAAAAGAAAGACGAGGAAAGGAAACTGGTGGATATTCCAGTGGTACGGGACTACCCAGAAGTATTTCCTGATGACTTGTCTGGTTTACCTCCTCCACGACAGGTGGAATTCCGTATTGAGTTGGTTCCTGGAGCTACACCGGTAGCGAAAACGCCCTATCGACTAGCACCATCCGAGATGCAAGAGTTGTCTAGTCAGTTACAGGAACTACTGGAGAAAGGTTTCATTCGACCAAGTCATTCACCGTGGGGAGCGCCGGTACTATTTGTCAAGAAGAAGGACGGATCGTTCCGCATGTGCATCGATTACCGTGAACTGAACAAGTTAACGGTGAAGAACCGATATCCTCTCCCCAGGATCGACGATTTATTTGATCAGCTGCAAGGAGCTTCGTATTTTTCAAAGATCGATCTACGTTCCGGTTATCATCAGCTAAGGGTTTTCGAGGACGACATACTGAAGACTGCGTTCAGGACTCGTTACGGACATTATGAGTTCTTGGTCATGCCGTTCGGGTTGACCAACGCACCCGCTGTTTTCATGGATCTAATGAATCGGGTGTGCAAACCTTACTTAGATAAGTTCGTGATCGTGTTCATAGACGATATACTTATCTATTCCCGATCAATAGAGGATCATGTAGAACATCTTCGTGCTATTCTGGAGCTGCTACGCGAAGAGAAACTTTTCGCCAAGTTCTCAAAGTGTGAGTTTTGGTTGCGGGAGGTAAAGTTTTTGGGTCATGTGGTTAATGAGAACGGGATTCACGTAGATCCCGGCAAGATCGAAGCGGTGAAGAAATGGGATACGCCCCAGACACCATCAGAGATACGGCAATTCCTAGGATTGGCCGGTTATTATCGACACTTCATAGCGAATTTCTCCAAGATCGCGCAACCGTTGACCCTGCTTACTCAGAAAGACAAGAAGTTTGACTGGGGATTTGCACAAGAACAAGCGTTCCAAACGTTGAAGGATAAGTTGTGCAACGCGCCAATACTGTCTCTCCCAGACTGAACCGATGATTTTGTGGTTTACTGCGATGCATCACATCAAGGATTGGGATGTGTATTGATGCAGAAAGATAAAGTGATTGCCTACGCTTCGCGACAACTTAAAGTGCACGAAAAGAACTACACCACTCATGATCTTGAGTTGGGCGCTGTAGTATTTGCACTCAAGATCTGGAGGCATTACTTGTATGGCACCAAATGCATCATCTTCACCGATCATAAGAGCCTTCAACATATTCTGGATCAGAAAGAACTCAACATGCGCCAACGACGTTGGGTAGAGCTTCTTAGCGACTACGATTGTGAAATCCGGTATCATCCGGGGAAAGCTAACGTGGTGGCTGATGCCTTAAGCCGTAAAGAACGCGTGAAACCATTGCGTGCACGAGCGTTGGGATTGACCATTCAAACCAACTTGAAAGCTCAAATTCAGATTGCACAGAGTGAGGCATTGAAAGAAGAAAACCTTGCGGGAGAAGAATTCCGGGGGTTGGATAAACAAATGATTCGCAAGGATGACGGCATTCAGTACTTCATGGATCGCATATGGGTACCCAAATGGGGAGGTGTTCGAACCTTAGTCATGGATGAAGCCCACAAGACGCGATATTCTATTCACCCTGGTGCAGACAAGATGTATCATGATCTTAAGGATCTATACTGGTGGCCAGGCATGAAGAAAGACATTGCCTTATACGTCAGTCGATGCTTGACGTGTTCGAAAGTCAAAGCTGAACATCAAAAGCCATCGGGATTATTACAGCAACCTGAAATTCCCGAGTGGAAATGGGAGAACATAGCTATGGATTTCATTACCAAACTCCCTAGGACGAACAGCGGTCATGACTCGATATGGGTCATCATTGATCGAATGACGAAGTCCGCGCATTTCTTGCCTATCCGAGAAGATTACAAGATGGATAAGTTGGCAAGATTGTACATCAAAGAGGTTGTGACACGGCACGGGGTGCCAGTGTCAATCATATCCGACCGTGATAGCAGATTCACTTCACGTTTTTGGCAGACACTACAGAAGGCAATGGGTACTCGGTTAGACATGAGTACAGCCTATCACCCTCAAACAGATGGCCAAAGTGAACGCACTATACAGACGCTGGAAGACATGTTGAGAGCGTGTGTAATTGATTTTGGTGGTAGTTGGGATGCTCATCTGCCGTTGATTGAGTTCTCTTACAACAACAGCTACCATACAAGCATTGGATGCGCACCATTTGAAGCGTTGTATGGAAGGAAATGCAGATCTCCCGTTTGTTGGGCTGAAATTGGTGAGAGTCAACTGACAGGCCCAGAGATCATCCAAGAGACAACAGACAAGATTTTCCAAATCAAGGATCGACTCAAAGCCGCGCGAGATCGCCAAAAGAGCTACGCCGACAATCGTCGGAAGCCTCTAGAATTCAATGTTGGGGATCGTGTGTTACTCAAAGTTTCCCCTTGGAAAGGAGTCGTTCGATTCGGAAAGAAAGGGAAGTTAGCCCCAAGATACGTTGGACCATTTGAGATCACTGAAAGGATCGGTCCAGTGGCTTACCGGTTAAGGTTGCCACAAGAGCTTAGTGGTGTACATGATACTTTTCACGTGTCCAACCTCAAGAAATGTTTGGCCGATGAATCCCTTCGCGTGCCAATCGAGGAAATCAAGATTGATGACAAGCTTCATTTTGTTGAAGAACCCATTGAGATCATGGATCGAAAGGTCAAGCAACTGAAGCGCAGTAGGATACCTATTGTTCG
The DNA here is from genome assembly GCA_025215565.1 of Flaveria ramosissima. Classification (NCBI taxonomy): domain Eukaryota; kingdom Viridiplantae; phylum Streptophyta; class Magnoliopsida; order Asterales; family Asteraceae; genus Flaveria; species Flaveria ramosissima. Next base: position 27,813,747 of record CM046041.1, read on the forward strand.
CGTAAGGTGGAATTCAAAACGAGGGCCAGAGTTTACATGGGAACGTGAAGATCAGATGAAACTCAAATATCCACATCTTTTCGAGGATGACACTCTTGGACCTAACTCCAGCTGAATTTCGGGACGAAATTCTCTCAACTGGGGGATACTGTGACATCCGTCACTTCAAGGTCCGTCAATTGACGTGTTTGTCCGTCATCTATTTTATATACTTGGTCATTCCTCACCATTATTTGACTCTTTATGTGGATATCATGTGTGCAATATTACCGTTGTGTGTGTATTCGCTATAATCGTGTGTGAACCTTAAAAAGACCTTTAAAACTTCCATTTTTGAAAACGCTAAATATATCATTTTATAAATATAATAAATGTTTTAATATAACCATTTCTTCAGTCATAATAACATTAAATGAACTTTTACAATTAATATAAAACACCTAACAAAGTCGTTTTTCAACCGAACAAAATTTGGGAAAACTCGGGGGTTAAGTGCAGGGACTAAACTTGTAATTTTGGAAACTTGGGCTGGGTATAAATACCCATATTCCAGCCCTAAATCTTCATTATCACCATCTTCTTCATCTTCATCTCCTCTTCACACACTAGAACACCATTTTAGCACCAAATCCGACCCGAGAGGTCTCGTTTTCTTCGTCTTGACACCGTCTACAACATACACTACCCCTCTCTAGCAGGTAGTTGTCTTTGGTTGTCCATTTTAGAGCCTTTTCACGGCTGTCCAAACTAGGGTTTCGGGTGTTCGGGTTCAACCCGAACACACAAGGTCGTATGGGTGCGTGTGAGGTCTCTTTGCTTGTGTTTTATGCTTGTACATGTTTGTTGAGTGTTTCTGGAGGTCTAGGTGGTGTAAAACCCGTGTTTTGAGCCGCTCGGGGGCTGCTCACCCCGACCACAGTCGCGATTCTGCAGATTGGGCGACTGGGTCATCCATGCGATTGAGCCGTGCGACTGAGTGGGTCGTGCGACTGGATCATGCGTCTGAGTCAATCGCGCGACTGAGTCGTGCGACTGGGCAAGTTGTGCGACTGAGTTGTGCGACTGAGTGTCTGTGTGCGATTGAGTCATGCGTGCGAATGAGTGTATGCGAATGAGTCATGCGACTGAGTGTTTGTGTGCGATTGAGTCAGGTGACCGACTGAATGTGTGCGAATGAATGTGATTCGCACGACTGGGGTCCAATCGCACGAATGAAGGTTCAGTCGTACGAAAGTAGCTAATTCGCACGATTGAAGGTTGATTCGTGCGCATGGAAGTTGAGTCGTGCGATTGGGTGTTGTGTGGTACGACTGAAGGCCAATCATACGAATGAAGGCTCAATCGTACGAATGAAGCTGATTCGCACGATTGAGGGTTGATTCGCACGAATGGAGGTTGAGTCGTGCGTCTGGCCTTGTATGCGACTGAATTTGTTGTGTTTGACCCTCGTGCGTGGCGTGAGTATGACGTGTGGTGTCGAGGTAACACTAACACAATTATGCCATTGTTTGGCCACAAAGATTAAAGTCAACGTGAGAAAGGGCACAGAAACTATTTTGAGCAAATTTAACTAACACTTTATGAACAACTAAATAGACTTATAACTATCGACACTCATTCAATATTCTTTCGATTAACAACGATACTTTTACTTAAATAACATCATTAGTGGCAACAATGTCTTGTACTTGGATCTACATAAGGTCTAGTACGTGTGTCAGTCTGTGTGTGTTGTACGCGACCCATCCGATACGACCCGAACCGACCCATCATTATTGCGCGCTTATACATATATCATATCATTAATGCTATACAATAACTGTCAATAGGTGTTTGACTGTTTATTTGCATTCAACATTTGGGATACAACGCTCATACATACTTACCACTTAACAAGTGAGTTTCGTGGCCCCTTTTTACGCTTATACACTATTTCAATCATTTACAAATTGGGGGAAAAGTATGCTTACACAATTTTTATGCTGTACGACTTACATACATTTTACATACAAGGAATCAACGTGATACTGTGTTGCAAGTACTATTTGATACATGCTTGGGTCTGCTGTGTGGTTCTATCTTTGCAACTATTTAATTCCAGTGTGGGAACCGACGGTTAGGTATTGGTAGTACTACTGGGTTGACACCCCCACCCTCGTTCGATGGTATACTAGTTGGTACCATCAGTGGCCAGGAACGGGCCCTTGGGTGAATATATGCCGACAATTTCTTAGTGTACGTCGCTAGGTTTGGTTGCAAAGCTCATGTCATGTGATATTTACTTGTGTAATAACTGTATTCACGGTATTCCGACGCGCTATTATATACAGCATCACTTACATTTTTATTACATAAACCTGCGAGCTCACCAACAATTTTGTTGACCGTTTTAAGCATATCTTTTCAGGTGAACATGCAAGTCCAGGAATCTAGGTGTGCTGCCTTAGTGGAGACCCTAGGATGCATTTTTGGGACTTAGCTCATTTTGTTAAACAACCTTTTTGAACAATGTTATCGCATGTAAACAATTATCAACATTTGAACTTGTTCCCGGGTTGTGGGAATTAACATTTACATTATCATCTTATGTGTATACATGTTATTATCATTATGTTGCTTATGGCTATGTGTTGTGGACATTGACTAAACACGACACAAGTCCCCTTGTCGTCGGGTGTCGTCATGACACGCATGTCATCATTTATTTATATTGCTCTCTATCGCTTACCATGTGTTATGACTATCCCATTCTCGTTACATCCCCGTGTTTCCGCTTTTAGCGGGGGTGTGACACTGTGGCAATTTCACAACCTCAGGTAGACAAAGAAGCTGATAGACAAAACATGATCAACTAGTTGAGTGCCACAGGACTCTATCAGGCAACTGCGATTCTTCCCTTGTCCTATGAGTACATTGAATTTGAGTACCTCAAACAACTTGAACTACAAGTTCTTAAAGAACAAAAGGCTACAAAGAGAAAGATGAGGGAAGAAGTTGCAAAGTCAAGATCTATCATCCAAAAGAGTCAAAAGAAGTCTGTAGATAGGCAGAGGATGATGAGCTTCTTGAAGCTGTATGGATTCTCCGAAAGGAGGCTTGGTCCAATGTCTTTATCCACCATGGATGAGCACATTAGGATGATCAAGCAGAAGATCAAAAGATGAGAGCTTGTTGACTAACACTCCCCACCAAGTCAAGCTCCTCCTGAAGTTGAGGTTAAGGTTGAACACTTTAAGACAACACAACCTGGACCTCATGCTGAACCTCAAAAAGCTTCATCTTCTGATCCACAGCAGGGTCCAACTCCCTCTCCTTCTGAACATGTGAGGGAAAAGGACCCAACTGAGAAAGATAAGACAGAATAACCTGGTGTTGAAGGCCAGTCTTCTCAGTTAAAGTTCTCAAAGAGGAGGAAAAGGATGGCTGCTAGACCCATTTCAAAGAAGAAGAAGAAGTTAAAGTCATCCACCTCCAGACCTCAGGATGAATCAGATCATCTTGAGAGAGTGCAAGAAGAGGCTGCTCAACCAACTACAATTAAAGTAGAGCCTCTTGCATCATAAAGACCCATCTTGTCTTGAACCTTTGCTGCTAATCCAGACAGATGGTATGTCACTAGAGATCAAGGTGGTCAAGATGTCTACTTCTAGCAAGACATGCTTAACTTACCTCTGCATGATCTCTTTGACCTGAGAAGGTATTATGAAAGTCTGAGTGATCCTGACCAATTAATGAAGAAATGAATGGTCATGATCATGATGAGGACTGTCAATATCTGAAGATACTTCTCTGTTTTGGTAGCATCAGCCTAGGGGGAGTTTGTAAGGTTTAATGAAAGGCTGATGCACCCAAAACAACCCAAGTCTTTCCTACATGCATGCACTTAGTGCAAAGTAGAAGTTGCTTCGGAAGTTTTACACCCTGCATCAGAAATATTCTAAGTGTAAAATCTTCCGAAGCCAAGTCTAATATCTTCCATGTGTTATTGTTATTAGTTCTGTCTCTTGTTTTGCTTGTGTTCTAAGTGTCATACTATAAGTCCCAGTTCTCATTTGATCTGTTAAGTGTTCTAACACTCTCCTCGTTATGTGATTGTTGTATTGACCATACCTTAAATGGTCCTGCAAATCACATTCAAGCGGTCAACAATTTGACTCTTTTTTTATTGTTGTTAAGATATAGATAGATTTCCCTGGCTGTTGTATACCATAGTTTATAGCAATAAGTTCCTAAGCTTAGTCATTGTATTCTATTTGTATTTATTTTTTATAATCACATAATGTAATTCATTTACTTGAATGCCTTATAACAACTTGCGCTAGTTTAGCTAGCTAATCACCTAGAATCAAACACAGTGTTTAGTGTCGAATCTAGAAAATAAAAAATTATGATGTGAACCTACCATCGCACACACTAAGAATAGTATGAGTGGAAGTAGGGTTCGTGTCCTCAAGGATACGTGTCAATTATTTTATACCAAACACGTTCACTCACAGTTACTTTGATTAGGTATGGGTTAATTAAGATAGAGGTTTTAATTAAAAACTAAAACTAAAAGTAAATTGCAAAAGGTAGAAAAATTCCAGCAAGCTGACACGGCCGTGTCAAAACTATAAAGGAAACTCCATGCGCCCGTGTTAAGGTTCTGCTAGAAAAACAAAAATTGACATTTTTTTGTATTTTTAATGCTAAAAACGTTAATTAAATTGTGAAGTAAATTCAAATATAAAAACTAATTCCAACACGAAGGTAATTTCTTGATTCAATTCGATTTACGATCATTAACGATTACGGTGCAATGACTATTTTTTTAATTAATGATTTGTGTCGATATTAGGCACATTAATGTCTAATCAAGCACAGTTCGTTGATTAGCTCTAAGCTCATGTCGTTCGGATCTTAGCGTGCGGGTTGCAATGATAGAAGTATTAACTATAATTAAACATACACACCGTTCGGTATGCTTAACTAGATTGTGTGATTTTATAACGAGAGTGAATTTATAAACAAACTCAAAACGTTAATTGTTCCTATATTAAAACTTAAAACTTTATTAGGGTTTTAAATCTTGAAGAACCTTATTAAAATTTAATAAAGTGACCAAATTTACTAACAATCTAATATATACTAGAATAGATCCGGGTTTAATATCAAGAATCATACAAAAAAATCCTTAAAACAAAAACATGTCATACATATTTTACATAAGTTCAAACCAAATTATAGAAATTAAACCTTAACGTTGAAACTAAAATTGTTCTAGCCGAACATGACAACTTGATCAATCAAAATTAAAATAAATATATAAAAACTTACTAATCAAAATCTCAAAATAATTAAATATCTTCCCAATAATGACAAATCACAAAGATTCCAATTCACCTATGTGCTCGTCGATCAAGAATCTTCCAATTCCCTTCCCAAGCTTTTCTTTTTCAAGATCCCCCCTTTTCTTTTGTTTTCCAGCTCCAATTTACACTTAATTCCTCCTTCATTGTATGGTTTGACTCTAAGTTATTTTGTGAGGCTTTAATGATAAGCATTCCAAAAAATTAAAAATCTCAAACTTTTAGGAAGTTTTCTACACTCTTTTAAATTCAGAATTCTTCTTAATAATATTTTCTTTAAGTCTTCTTCTTCTCTCCCAATTGCATGAACCTACAAAACCAAACAAAAAAAATATATTTCACCCCACAAAAACTACTATTATATGAAATAAAAGAAAATGCATGCGAGAACTGTAAAATAAATGCCAAAATATACTCTAAAATTATAATAATTAACGTCTAAAAATATAACTAACACACAGGTTAAAATTTTGCCTAGAAATCATGTCCACCTTACTATCCCACCTAGAAAAATAATTTACCTCTTCTAAATGCATAATATGGAAAGATGCACCTAGCGCGGAACAAGACTGGGAGATGTTGCAACTAGGACCGATTTGATCCGGCCATAATACATTTTCTCCACAAATTTTGATTGTAAACAGTCATAACGACACGTGGTGATTCTACGGTTGATTACATGCCATCATAGTCAAATTCCACGGATGCCTTTTGAAATTCAAACTCACCAACACACACTACCTTTCAAGGTCCAATGAACGATACATTCCATCCATGAATATGTAAGTTTATTTTCTTTTTTTAATGATATCCTGGTTTATTCAAAGTCTTGGGCAAAATACATGGAACACTTGCAACAAGTCTTACAGATCCTAACTACTAACAGTTTAGGTACCAAGGAATACAAACATCAATTTAGGGTTTTTCAAGGGGCATACTTGGGTCACTTTCACGTCATTTTAGACAAGGAGAGGAAGTGGATCAGACTAAAGTCCATGTTGTTTTTGAATGGCCATGGCCATCACAACTATTTCGCTAAAGGGGTTCATAGCATCCTTGGATTGGCCGGGCATTATCAAAACTTTATCATGTATTTCGGTATCATAACAGCCCCTTAACCCAACTGCTAGAAAAATACAGGTTGGAATGGACCTCAAACACATAGGAGTTATCATGTTGTGCGTCAACATATCTGCGCTTTGTTTCTTCGTACAAACACAAGAACAACAGTAAATGATTTTGTAGGGAAGTATGTAAATGTCAATTGTCATAATAATAACACATTGCATCCTTATTTATACATGCATACATGTCGGTTATTACCAACAATACTAACTGTCAAATGACAATTATTTCAACAGGTTTAATTGTTCAACACAGACCGACCTATTTACATAATATATATAATCTATACAAATTACATAATACTTTATAACATAAGTTTATATAAACATTGCTAAACTTATACTCTACCAATCACGCCCCTAAGTTTAGCATTCCAATCTTGATTTTCAATTGATCCTAAGTTTTTTTATTAGATGGAAGGTCTTTTCCTTTCAGTGGCAGATGTTATTCCTTCTTTGATGCAGTTTTAATGTCTTCTCCATCTTCTACAGCCAACTCCATTCCTTGGTATTTTATGTTGCACCATTCAAGCATCTCAACGTACCTTAAATGTACAATTTTAATAGATTTGGTGAGTTTTTTTATATGTAGGTTTCAAAACAATTAGTTTATAACCCATCTGCTTCATTGTTTCTTTTCATTTTCCTTGGTCGTACGCACCTTTGTAGCCACCTTGTATTTGAACTTTCATGTACAGATCCATTAGGTTAACATGATGCCAAAATACATCTATTGGAGGCATAGGATTTGGCATTCTATTTCTCAAGAAATTAGTATTAAAACCAATATACAATGTTTTCATAATCTTCTCAAACTTTCCTTTATGCTCCTCAATCTTTGTTGCTATATGAATAAGATCCATGAATGTTATACAAAATTTATAGGATACAAAACGGGTCCTTTTACTTTGTTGCATTTCTCTTCTACTTTGTATGTTTTGATTTAGATATTTCAAAGTGATTCCATAGCAAGGCGTGTTTGTAGTCTTCCTTAACCTTTTCCTAAGTATCTTTTGGAACATCATGATATCTCTTGTCTTTATTCTTTGGTACTTCCTCTTTCTTGGTATTGTTATTGTTATTGTCATATGGTTGTGTGATATAACAAACATCTCCTTCAAACACAATCTCATAACCTTTCTTAGTTAGTTGTTCTGCACTAAAGATGTTTTTTTCATAACGTGATCTTTGCAATGTATTCTAACATTACCCTTTCCTTAAAGAATTCTTTGGTGTATCCATATGAATATGCTCCTATTCTAAACAAATTCAATAACTTTGCAAACACTTTCTTATTTCCCGCGACATGTTGTTTTCTTGTGAGGCTTACATGCCAAATTGCATTCTCGCCCCTTTGATTAGAAATTTAGTAATTCCCATTCTTTTAGGGCAATTTTTTTCTGAAATGAAACGTCTTTTTGTAGTAACTACAACAAAATCCATTAGAATCTTTCATATTTTTTCTTCTTCGCACTACTTCGATAATCAAACGCTTTCTATGTTGCCCTCCGCATCTTTCTCATGATATTGTTGTTTGATCCTATATTGATTTTGTCGAGAATGATATGCAGATCATCACTGCCACTGCTACGATCCTCATGAGCCTTCTTATCAAACTTGATTGTTTCACTGTGACTCGTCTGGTCATGAAACATTGAGGGGAAAAAGGATGAAACATTGCATCCATCCTAAACACCATTGCCATACACATCTTCGATTTCAAATAATGGATCCAACACAAACTTTCCACAGGAGAACGCTCGCTATGATGCCATGTTGTGGATCGACATACTAACACTTATTTTCTTCATACAAACATAAGAACAAAAGTAAACGATTTTGGAGGGAACTATGTAAATGTCGATTGTCATTACAATAACACACTGAATCCCTATAAATGTCGTAAAAAAGCGATATTTTTTTAATTTTTTAAATATTTTATTTATGAAAGAGGGAAACGAGAGAAATATTTTTGTGTTTTTAATTTTTTTAATTTTTATGTTATTTTTTGTTTTATAATTTGTTTTATTATGTTTTCGTTAATTACCATTTTACCACTGAAAACTAGTGGCTGACATTGTTTACTAGAGTTCTCAAAAAAATAGAGTTCTTATTTGATCCATCCACTATATATTATATAATTAATGGAAGCTAATTAAGAGCTCGTAAAATAATATATTTAAATTAACCGTGTAGAAGTGATCAAAGCCCAAACTCAGTTGATATAATTTGGTAGTTGTAGTTTAATATATTTGGGCCTCTTTATGTCATGCTTTTAATGCAATGATTGTAATCCGTAACAAGAAAAAATGTTTTTTTGGTAGAACCATGATAGTTTTTGGGTAGCAAGTTAACACTTATAACAAAAGTTTATGAATTCCATTATTTTGTCTTAAAGAATTGGTATTATTTATTGTAATACAAATAAACTTAAATATCCTTAAAAAGTGATTGATTTCTAAAAAGTGGATCATGTGGTAATTCTTAAAGCTAACCAATAACAAGAGTTAGCAAATACATATTAATATGAGTGGGATTTGATGTAGTGGTAAGTATGAGTTGGAGTGTTGTTATCACCCTAATCGAGTCGTGAGGGTGGTAATTTTAGAATTATTTAGATGTTATTTATTATATCTTAGATATTTAAGATGTTAGTTAAAAAAATATTTGTACACAACCAAAGAGTGATATAAATTGTTGTATGCATGCTTTAATAAAAGCTAGTTTAAACCCATGTAATGAGAAACTTAAGAACACTCACCAACATAACCCATCATCACCACCAACTAATCAACTATAGAATCTTATAAACATCATCATCACCAACACAAAAAGCTATTTAAACATTATAAAAACTTATCCGTTAATTGAATCACTGGCGGCCAGTTCATCTACATTACTCGAGCACAAAACCTTAAAGCACTAGGTTGTCACGTCCCCAAAGAAAAACTCATAAAACAATCCATCCCCATCAGTCCCAAACCTAATACCACCCTTAAAAAACATCCACCTTAAACGAAAAACTGTTTAACCCAACATAAAATCTTCATTTTTTATCACATGAATTGTAACAAAAAAAACTACTCTAATAAAACAGGGGGTGCGATATACGAACACCCTGGCAGGTGTTATTCGGACACCCTTTGAATTTTTTTCACGGCCTGTAAAAACCCTTACGGGCCGTATCGGTTTGCAAAATACCAAATGAGTCAATTTATAAAATATTACGGTCATAAGGCTCATTACGGCCCTGTCATTACAAGCCGTAATGGACAATACGAGCCGTAAAAAATCATGAATTGACTGATTTGATATTTACAGACCAATACGGCCCGTGAAGTCTCTTACAGGCCGTATCGAGGGCGTCCAATATCACTCTGAGTGTATCTATAACATACCTCTAAAACAAAGTTTGGTAAAAATAATGAAGTAGCATGAGCGACCTTTGACCTAAATTGTACCGTGGTTGGGTCCACAAGTGTGATACCCTGTGGGTCAAACCTATAACCAGGGTCTAGAATAAACAACATCATTACTGCAAGGGTGTGAAGTGCAAAATAAAAGAGCGGGTAAAATAGAGGACAAAAAGGGCAGTCAGTTGGTCGGGTGGTTGAAGGTAATTGTCACATCTTTATATCAACATTTCTGCCTTGTTGCATGTGCCATCATACATCCACATCTACTTCCTTATAATAACAACCAATCAATATTAATTTCCAACCAAAATATTTCAATTTCCATTCCATCAATTTTATCTAGATCTACTAGATGAAAACGACATGTGGTACTTGTATTTATAATAATAATAATCATAACAAATGAGTGATTTTTAATAAATAAGTTTTTGATTTGTTTGGGTGTGAGTAATTGATAGGATGGATTAAGATGTATTATATGATACAATGTATATAATAGACAATAACTCATATTTTTCTTCTTTTTTTATGGTGTAACATGTTATTGAAAAATTTATGAGATTTGTCGATACTATTAACCAATGGGATCATATATATCATTACTATTGTTTAATAGGAGACCTTCAAGAGTAGTGACCGGAAAAGAGTGGAAACATGGTTTAGACATGAGATCGTTGTTAGAAGAAATCATGTGCTTACAACTACATCATCTCTTAATGGATTTATGTGTTACAACTAGAGGTGTTTATGATTTGATTTTCAATCTAGTAAAAATGTTTAAACTAGTTATCAGTTGATTTTGTTATAGGGACTTTCAGCCTTCTCGATTGGTCAATTAAAAATCAAAACTAGGTGCTTAGTTTATTGTGTAGCTTAGAAACCGTAAGGATGATTCATCATATGTACATGTAATATTTACATGTATATCTAATGTAGTATATGTGAGTATTAGGGTGAGTTCAAATTATAATCACCAAGTAATGAGAAACTAAATGAACCACTTTTAGCTTTTGATGCAAGGTTCATATGTCACTATGCATGTTTGTGTAAAGATGTAATCCCTAATCTTCGTTGTTTTGTTTCCTTTGAACAATTCGTTTATCAACGAAAGTCGACACATGCACTCATCTCAGTTGTCGCACCTTACCATTTGGCTATTCATCGCCTCAAAACACATTTATTGCTTTTCTTTTGTATACCTTTGAGTATCATCACCTATCATGACAATTAAAAGTCAAATATATTCAAAACCAAATTCTTATTCATAATTTGGTTTGTCTTTGCTTAATAGATATTTAAAACGTTAATATTTGATGTAAATGATTAACACCAAACCATAAACAACCAACACCATTTTCAATTATACGCTAGCAGGTAAGTACCGCGCTCAGCGAGGATTGATTTTGCATAAACTTCATGGCATAAGGGTATGTTTTTCACATTTTATTAAATCATGCAACGGCTAGTATGATCTTGATAGCACAACATGACGGAAAACAATGTAAATACGATGTGAATTTAGCAAAATAAAGAAGGTAAGCCATCATTGACAACAAAAATGGTTGAAAATACACAAACCATTATGAATGCGGGTTCGAATGTGTTGTTAGCCAACTTAAGCGTAAGTTTGACCTCCATGCCCCAACTAGTGTGTTATGTCCTTCCGGTGTAAATGTATTAAGAGCTCTGCACACCTTGGATACACAACTTTAAATTTTTTAAAAAATGGAAACAATATTTGACCCTTTTTTAAACAAGTGCCAAACTATGAAGGGTGAAATACAATCGACTCATATTAATCTTTTTGTTCATATGTGTCTACATGGGTTATGATTTTGGGGATATATATATGTCTAATTTTTTTGCCTTAGATATGAATACGAATAGTAAGTCACCTGAATTTACAAGGAATACGTGATGCAACTTCGCATATAGTTTAATCATCATCAGTAAAATGCACATTTTGTTAATGGCACCCGATAACGAGAGAGCGCCTTCATGTATGATTTGATTTTAAGCTGGCGTTTTATGTAATGAAGTGTATGCACAACCATTACTTCATAATACTTTGGCTATAAAATAACCAAAATAGTTATTTCTTTAGTGACAAGACTATACAAGTGTTTGACATTCTAATAAATTTTCATACTCTAATAAAATAGGAACATGTGATAACACGTGACAGCACTACAATTCTTCTTATCAAAATTTTCCCGTCTCTCTTTGGTATTGAATAATTATCTTCATTATTAATAATATTATTTAATATTTTTCTAGATTAAAAATATTTTTTTATAAACTAAAAAATAACTTTTTATTAATGTTATCTCTAAATAAAAAAATTATTATAAAAACATTTTTTTTTAAAACATCAAACTTTTTAAAAACACGATATATTATAAAATTGGTGTTTTTAAAAAGTAAATTATTTTCCAAAAATAATTAAATTTAGGAGTTATGATGAGGAAGTTTTAAAAAAATGATACTTTTATACGGTTTGTTTTAAAACAAAATGTTAAATTTTCTGAAAAACAAAATTAAAAAGAAAAAATTAAAAAGTTCATATCACTATTTTATTACTTATATTATTTACTCGTACGTAATTTCAACCATATCATATCTTGGAATATCATTTTATATTCCATAAATTTCATTATATTAATATATTATATATTAAACTCGTGTAGTACACGAGTTTTACTAAAGCTAGTAGTTAAATATCAGTTTCATTAGTTTCTCTTTTTTTAAATTCTTAAGTTCTAATGTTGACATGTTCAAGATTCTCATTGGAACAAAATTTGATAATTTGTTTATTTAAAATATTTTAGGGTTATATGATTTTAATAATCTCAACTTTTATTTACTAGTCGGGATTAATTTAATTTAGAAAATGTTTACAAGCACTCCAAACTTAAAGCTTACTTTTCTTCAAGCATCTCTTACTAACTGAGAGTTAACCCCGGTTAGTTATTTTGATTAAATGGGGCCAACTTTGAGCCATTTTCAACTCCACCGCCGCCCAACCATCATCAAGTCTATTTTTCGGAGTCTAGCCTCCATCGTCACTTAAAATCTACCTCCAACGACTTAAGTAGCTCATATCAGCCGGTGTAAATGGACCAGTTTCAAGGTGTAGAAGTTTCTGATTGATGGACCTAATAATAGATTTCAATTTTCTACTTAATGTTTTGGCCACATAAGTAGTTCACATCATCAAAGAAGTAACAGGATTATATCTCAATTAGAGCCTATTTGGTAGCCTCTTAATGAACATTAAGAGGCTATCTCTACATGGTTCATAACCTTTGAATCGCTAGGAGGTAATATTGATGCTGAGTCTGATATGTGAATATATATACATTTTGACAATACATAGTATTCATCATTTGAAGTATTTTTTTCTACAAATTCATTTATTGACACTTATTTGTGTTATACTTGAATTTTGTAATCCCCGGTGGTCTGTAACACCCGGAAATTTCCTTTGTAGCCGACGAGAGAAGAAAAAAAGAAATAAAGTCCAAAGTCGAGGGACCAAACCCGCCAACGAGAGAAACTTCTATGCACAGGAGTATAAAAGAAGACACCCCTATTCTCCCCACATTTCAGCCAAGAGAGAAGAGAGGAGAAGGAGAAAAGAGGAGAAAAGTTGGTTCGGGTGGATTCGAGCGTGGAATTCAACGTGGAGCGAGTCAAATTGAAGCTCTACTTGACGGGATCGTTAAGGTGAGTTCTAGGACCCCTCTTTTACACGTTTTCAACTGATTTTGGGGCTGGAACACATCCAAAAACCTATCTTCGAGTTTTTGGGTGAAACCCCGTTTTGATGTATGTATGTATATGTATGATGCGTTAGAGGCTCGATTTCTTGCTTGGTTATGCTTGTATGAGGTCATGGTATGTTTCCCTAACCTTTAGAAGGGTTGATTTGAGCTTAAAAGAGGTTTGGAAGGGGTTGAGGTCGAAAACCCGCGGCTGCAGTCGACCTAACTGCACTCTGCACCAGCTAAGGCTAGGCGACCGACTGGAGGGCGACTGGAGGCCATTCGGCCGATTGAAGTGCGACTGAGGTCCATACGCACGTTTGCTATACGACTGAGGTCCATACGCCATGTGATTGGAGTTCATGTGCTTGGGAGTCATGCGATTGAGGGATGGTGCGACTGGGGTTCATTCGCACGGAGGTTATGCGACTGAAGTCCATGCGCCTGGAGGCCATGCGACTGAGGTTCATTCGCATGAAGAGTATGCGACTGAAGCCCATACGCCTGAAGTCATGCGACTGAAGGCCATACGCATGAGAGTTATGCGACTAGGAGTCCATTCGCATAGGGTCCATTCGCATAGATGCCCATTCGCCTAAGTGTTCAGAAATGATAACCGAGATGGAATTACTCGACGATGTGAAGGGCATGGACAGTATAAGGTAACGTAGGATGATGAGCTTATGATGTGGATGTTGATGGAGATGATGGTAATATGCATGATGTTATGTGTTATGTTAGGCACAGCGGTGCGTGTGATGCATAGTATGTATGATGTGCGTGATGTGATGTATGATTGATGCGTATGTATGATGATGCCGTATGTTTATGTTTATGTTGTGTTCCTTGCTATGTATGATTATCTTTCTATGTCTTTGCGTTGAACGTTAATGAATGAAATGAAAGTATTATGTAACGTAAAGTGAAAGATAAAGAAAAGAGAAACGTAACGAATGAATGCATGCATTAATGAATGAAATCGTGTGAGGTATGTATGTGAAGCGAAGTGAAGTGCACGGCTCTAATGCCTTAGGCTCAACCGTGAGAGGTTCAGCTAGTCTATAGCGTGTACGCAAGGGTTCCAGTCTTTGTGACTGACCTTCGATGAGGTACCCATGCTGATGGGGGTGATGTACCCACTTCGGTGGGGGTGATGTACCCACTTCGGTGGGGGTGATGTACCCACTTCGGTGGGGGTGATGTACCCACTTCGGTGGGGGTGATGTACCCATTTCGGTGGGGGTGTAGTACCCATAATGTTGGGGGTGTAATGTATGATGGTTACCCGGGTTACGCATAACTCCGGGGGTGTAGCATGAAGCCATGCATATGTATGAGGTGAGCAACCCGGTCGTTGCAAAAGACTCGAGTACGTGCTATCGTGATGTTGCCTTGGGGTGAGCAACCTTGTTGTTGCAAAAGACTCGGATAGCTTGCTATCGTGATGGGCAATGAGGTGAGCAACCCTAGGGGTGCAAAAGACTCGGATAGCGTACATTCATTGAGATGGCTATTGAGGTGAGCGACTTGGTGTTGCAACAGCCTCGGATGGAGTTCAATCCCTGTGATTGACTCGTATGGGATCTTTGTCGCGTATCCCGGTGTTGTGTCAGTCTTCGGACATGAGTCGGGGGCTTGTGAGCAGGTCCCGGCACAGCATCAGCTTTCGAGCATGAGTCGGGGATATTGCATAAGACAAGATTCGAGTAAGGAAGGGTAATGAGTAAAGAGATGAGTGAGAGAAAATGAACGTTAACGAATGATCCTAATAATGTATGAAATGGGATCCTTGTCATTCGACCTCAGTAATCATGGCTGTGTGCCATGAAGAGGGTAAAGTCTGACAGGATCTAGAAAGAAGTGAAAGATAATGATGTATGATGAATCATGAATGTAATGAATGTAATGACGAAGATAATAATGTTATTATCTGTATGTACGTATGATGTGTGAACGCATGTATGTAACGAAGGTTTTCATTAAAGAAAGTAAAGAACGGTTTTATGAAAGTAAAGTATGTTTTATGATAAAACTAGAACTCACTCAGCAACGCTGACTTTGATGTGTTTCCAGTTGGCAGGTATGTTGCTGAGGATGGCACGGGGCGGCTACTCAGCGTATTTTGGATGGCATCTCTATGTTTAATGCTTTTGTAATAAATGTAACATGATAATGTAAAAAGGAACGATTGTACTGATGTGCAAGAGTATTTTGATGAAATGAAATTAAGTTTTAATGTTTCCGCTGCAACTATTTATGAAAGGAAAATGTAAATATATGTTTTGAGTGCGATGAATGCCCAACTGTAGGTGTCCCGGGAACGGGGCCTTACATGGTCATTTGATGAAGAGTTGAAGACAAACTGAATTTTATGAAGAAAAGTTTCTAACACGGGCATGTAGGCACCGCTACATGGGCATGTAGGCACCCCTACATGTGCATGTCGTTGTGAAGCATGATGCTATAGAAAACGGAAGCCTACACGACCTACTCACTTATCCTACATGCCCATGTGCGGAGCAGAATCAGGTTTTTAACCTAATTTCACCCCTATTTCAACATAACTTTCAAATTACCTTAAACCCTATCCTCTCTCACCCCTCTAGGTGATTTTGGGTCTACTTCAAAAGTTTTTGAGAGATTTGAAGGCCAAGATTGAAGATTTCACACATTCAAGTAAGATCTAACATCATCCACCCAATTTTCACTCAAAATTAGTTTGAATTTCTTTAGATCTACTATGAGTTCTTTTATGTTCTTGAGTTTGGGTGTGTTTTTTACAAGCCTCATAGGCTAAACACTTATTATTACTTAGATTAGATGAAACCTATCATGATTTAACAACTTGTACATGATTCTTGGTGATGTTTATGTTGATGCTATGATTGTGACATCTCTTAATTTCGTTAAAATTAAAAGTAAACTTTGTTAAGTTTTTATGTCAATTTTGAAACTTTGAGGATTTATTATGCTTAATAATTAATCTGGTGATTAACAAATTAATATAAAAATAACAACATTAAAAGTGTTATAATGTTTACTTATTATTATAAAATTTAAGGTGTTAATAACCTTAAATAAAATAATGACTAATCTTTATTACTATTATAATAGTGACACTAATAACAATATTATTGTTAATATTAATGACAATAATAATCATAATAATAAGATTAATAAAAATAATCATATTAAAAGTAATCTTGTTAAAAAATAGAAACAATATAAGTGTCACTTGTATTTAATTAGCTTCTACATAAAATAATAACATTTCAAATTTGAGGGTCTATATGGTAATTTAATTCAAACTAAAACAAAACTTTAAAACTAAAATGTTAAAGTAATGAAACCACAGGGACCATAAGTGTAAAAAAATCAAAAAAAAACCCAAACCACCCAAACTCTTCCCCCGTCGACTACTTCTTCGGCCACCGCCGGCCACTGTCTCCGGCGACCTTCCCAAACCAAAAACGTCCTATTAAAACGCAATTAAACTATATTAAACCGCTCGTGGACCTAATTCGAACTCAAGGACCCGTTTTAATGGAGTTATTCGACGGTTATAGTGGTGTTTCTTTGAAACCGAAACTATCATTTAAAATTTTAACTTGTTCGACATGAAACAGTCGAAATCAAGACAAGATAATCAGATTAAAACTTTTGAATCAACTCCTCGAACCATCTGCACCTTCAATTCCATCTGAAACACACCTGCAGCTGCGTTCGATCATCATCATCTTCTTCGACCTTCAGTTCAGTTGAAATCCGTCTTCTGAGTGTTTTGAATTGAAATTGATTGAGGGCTTTGAATCATAAACACTCCCTGAAGCTCCACACGAAACGAATTTGATTATGATCAACTCGAATCACCACCAACTAATCTCCACCCTCGCGACTCGTTCGTAAACCCGAGAGCATCAATTCGAATTCAACAATGTAAGTTTCGTACATCATTATACTCGGTTTAACGTGGGAAAACAAAGCCCTAATATCAATTTCATTATCATAATCATCTGATGTTCAATTGGATTCAATTCGTTTCTAGGGTTTATATCAATTTGGGGGATTTATTAATTAATGGATGTATAAAATTTATTTCGAAAACTAAACAGATTGGGGCTCTAGCCCAACCGGTAACAACATCCGATTCTAGGCGGGAGGTCCCGGGTTCGAACCGGGCCTCTGCCAATTTCTTTTATTTAATTAATTTCTTACATTTGTTTTATTCTAAAAACTATTATTATACTAATTAACCTAAGAAAATTATTTTGTTAACTAAAGAATCTCTGAAATTATTAAACTAAGTTTTTAAAAGGTTTTAAAAACTTATGTTTTATTTGTTTAAATTTAATTACTTTGTAAAAGGTAACAAAAATAGTAAAAATATATTATTAGTTATTTTATTTAAATGTTATAAAATTATATTGGTTGAAATGTAGATTATTTTAAACATTTTAAATCTACATGTTTTAAATAAATAATTATTGAAATAGTTATTTTAATAGTTATTTAAATAGTTATTTATTCAGCTATTATTTAATTGTGTTATATCATAATTAGTTAGTAAACCTATTTCTTAAACTCTTATTAAAATTCATGAATTTATAAAATAATAGCATTTTCTATTTAAGGCTTTGATATTATAAGACCTTTATAAAAATCAATTAAAAGTTTAAAAACTTTATAAAATGATTTTGAATAACTCTAAACCACCTTTTGCAAGTCATTTAAATAATTAATTACTCAATTAATTATTTTGAATAAGCTTTAAATAATTAATTACTCAATTAATTATTTTGAATAAGCTTTAAATAATTAATCTCTAGGTTTATTATTTCCTTCCGCAATGCTAATATTTAAGTAATGCTTATTGTATAATTTCGCTAATGATTATTATTATTTTAATTATAATCATTCATCTTTATGAAAATAAAATATAATTAGCTATATTATTTTATTTACCCTAATTATTAAAACCCCAAATTCCAATTGAAACCCTAGTTCACGTCTGATTGTTAAACATATTATTTAACCTAACCTTGAAATTAACACGTTTAGGTAACTTGTAAAGGAAATCGTTGAAGCCTCGTTTAATTTCTTATTATCACCTTATTATATCATGTGAGTATTCCATACCCCCTTTTTATCTTATTTCACACTTTGGGGTGAAACATGTTAACTTATACTTTGCACTTGTAAACTTATTTGAGACTTGTAAACTTTATGGCAATTCATCATGTTAAGTTGTGGTTAGTTGAACTTTTGTGGTTACCATGTTATGGCGTTATATGTACAATCATTAACTATTGCTAGCCCAGCGAAGTCATAGATCTATGGGTAAGACAAGCCTGCTTGGTTGATCCAAGTACACTTAGCTGATCGTATATACTTTTAACGTTTGAGACTTGTAAAACATTGTTAAGGTTTGATTGTTGCATTGTTCATAACATCCCTAATCACTTTATTCACTAACTTATGACTTGAATTGCCATCTTTTATATACTTATGTATTGAAAACTATGGAATGCTCACCAACATTTTTATGTTGACCCTTTTATTTTTAACATGTTTCAGGTGTACCCCAAGTTTATGTTCTACTCTTTGAAGCTTATTGCATCTAGGATTGGACCTAGTAATAAAATGGATGATTATGTTATTTGTAACATTTGCATATGTTGTATTCTTTGTTGAAACATTTGTTTGAAATGTTATTAATGAAACTTATGAATAATATATTTGGGACTAATAAATAGTGTTATGTGGCTGTGAACAATCGTAACCCTCACATCTCGACGTTTCCGCCGTCAAGGTTGGGGTGTGACAATGATGAAGCTTGATTATTATTTAGTGATTGTGTGTGTTTGTTCTAGTTTGATGAAATGTTCAACCTTGTGGATGTTGTAAGCATGTTATGTTGAAAAACTTCATGTTCTTACAAGACTTATGCATATAATTGCATCTTTTGTATGTAATCTTGTGACATTTGACTAGGAATGGTAAATGAATGTTAAAAGTTTAGTAAAACTGGTCAAATGTGCATCCTTATGCTTATATTTGAGAAAACCATGGTCTATGTCATGACTCTCTCTTGTCATTCCTTATGAATTTTTTTGTAATCATGGTATGAAGTTTATGAGTTGAAGAGTAATTGTAGTTTTGGCTATTTTACGCTAGTTGAGGTGGTTATCATGGGTTTATCATGTTAACTTTCCAAAGATTTGTGGAATTAGTTAACCCTAATGGGAGTCTAATTCATCTTTAACATTGACATAATTGTATCATTAGTTCCTCATGGCATAACTTTAGGGGGCTATTGTGTATTTATCGTTTTATTTTTCCGAATGATTATATGTCTAGATATCATTGATGGGGGTTTAGGCTACTTTCATGTATTATGTGTAAATAATGATATCACCTCGAGTTTCTGCTAGTTGTTAATTCATTGCTAAATGTAATCAAAGTCCAAGTGGTATCTTTAATTGATCATGTATCTTCATCTTTACTTAATTTGATATAGTAGTTTAGCTTGCTAATCATTTTAGTAAATTTAATATTTGTAAATCCAGTTAAATAGTGACGATGATTTAGTGTTGGGAGCCATTGTGTCCATAGATCGATTTTCGGTTATTGCCTAAAAATATACTACCATGCGATACGTGCACTTGCTTATTGTAGGTAGTTGGTTTAAAAGTGATAATTGTTTCTTAAATTAAAACTCAATTGTCTGAAAAATTCTTACTAAACAAATATATATAACTTTACACACATCAGAATGGTTAAGAGCTAATATTTTAATGTTACCTATTAAACATTTAGTATTAAGGTTTCCGCTTAACCATTTAGAGGTTTAAAACATTAAGGTAGCTTCTTAATGATTGTTAAAAGACTATGAAACATCCATTTAGTATGAGATCATTAGAGGAAAATAAACTTAAAATTGAATATTGAGTTTATTAATAACTCATAATACTTTATTTAATTACAAAATATATGTCATGATTTATTGTAATTATACAAAATACACTCCCTCCTTGTACTAGCTTAGTATTATTTTTTTATTTACTTGTTATAAATGTCCTCCTCAGGCTACTTCTTGCACCCTCAACAAGGTGACTTGGGTACTTCGGTTTGATCGTCAACACCGTCGTTGACCATTCAGTTAGCCAAATTAGATTTCAATTTCGGCAACTACAACCCATGCTTTTTCTCATCTTTTGACCATTATGAATTTTGGTAAAAATGATTTTAAGTAGTTTGGGCAACTACCCCTACCAAATTGGGTAGTTTCGATAGTTTAGATAAGAAAAAATAAGTCACAGTCAATTATTAATTAGTTTAAATTAAAAACAAGTGAGTAGTTTAGATTGCATCTCCGGTAAAATACTATTGGACAACTTTGTGTTGAGTCATTAACAAAATCGACTAAAAAGAGATCACATCTGAATTACACAAACATATTCTTATAACTTTCTCATTAAAAGCCTACATATTGATGATTTTTAGGTGAACCAAACGCATTATATCTCTAAATTATTTTAAAACAAAAACTATCAAACAACATTTAAATTTTATCGTGTTGACCGGAGGCTAACCTTATATAACTTCGTTTAGCATATAGTCAATCCCTCTTTAACTTGAATTGACAAATGATTAAAGCAACCTTCAGCTCCTCTTTTTGGTCTCACTTGTGTCCCACATTGGATACTTCATCATGAGCTAAAGCACAATGCTACTCAAACAATTCACACTACCCCTACCCCACCCCCCACAACAATCAAGACTATAACCACCACTCCAATCTCTATTCACTCCAATCTACCCTCAATTTTCGCCACAATTCAAGCCCACAAATTTCTCCACAATACCCATTTTCTCCATTACCGGTAAGCACAACATCTTCTTTTTCAAGTTTTCAACAGTTTCTTTATTTTCTCACTTTCTTCTTCATTCCCCTGGTCAACAATAATCTCAATTTTTTACAATATCATCTGTTTGATTTGGTTTGGAGTACAAGTTTTCAACTTTCTTCACTGAAATTCAGTTCTTCATAGTTTCTACAACAAGAAATTTCTGATTTGGTGTAAGTTTCAGTAGTTGGTTTGTGCATTTTTCATATCTGGAAGTAATGTTACTCTGTTTCTTGTAGATGAAAGCTCAAGAACACATTGCATAGTTATATTTAATTTAGTCTATTAATGTATGTTTTGAAAGTTGAAGAAATGTGATTTGGGTTTTAATTGTTAATGATTCTTGGAAACCCAATTAAATTATAGTTTTTATTATTTAATTTGAATCTACAATCCATAAAGTTTCATGCTTTCATCATTTAAAGGGTTCCCCTGTTTCTTTTTTCTTAAGACAGGCATGGGATTCTGATATTGTTTGTGTTTTCCACTTTAACTTTCTGCAAATTTGATGATTTCATATGCTAATTGAAGTAATCTTTCATTGTTTCCGTGTTTAATCTTCTTCAATTTGTAGTTCGGTGAACATCGAAAGCCCGAAAATGGATGAAAAACAGCTCGATTTGAATGCCCCATTGCTATCAGTCAGACGATTATCAGCATCTGGTCCAAATTCCGACAGATTGTCTAACAATTCGGGTAGAAAATCACCATCAATCCGACAACAATCACTTCCGATCACCCGATCGCAATGGGAACCCGAAGAAGAAGTCGCGAAACCCGCAGCGATTCCCTTCGTCTGGGAACAAATCCCCGGTCAAGCGAAATTTGGGGAAAGCCCTGTTTCGCAGCAGCGTAAAAACACCCGAAATTCGGAGAGATTTCATTCAGGATCAATTCAGATTGATGAACAATCATCAGAAGATGTGAATGTTGATCCAATTGAAACACTTTCTATGTCGTTTTCGTGCAAATTCAGTGAAGAGAACAGCGAAACAGAGTCTTCGCGATCGTTCTGTTCTGATTTCCAGACTCGTGATTATCTAATGAATCGGTTTTTGCCCGCAGCGAAGTCGATGATCGTTGAGACCCCGGAATATGTTGCCAAGAAGCAAGAGCCTCCGGTTCTCGAGCCCCCGAAGTATGTCAAGAAGGTTTACAGTGGAGAACTGAGGCCGTTATTGCTCGAAAAGTACCCGGTTGGTTCGTATGATCGTGATACTGATAATGATAATGATAAAGATAGTGTTGTGGTCGATGACGAGGTTAAGAAGAAAAAGAGCAAAAAGGGTTTCGGGTTTTTCCTCCCTCGGATATGCACGAAAAGGACCTCGTGTCTCACGAATCCGATGCCTGGACCGAAAACGAAGGTTCATCAGAGCCAGTCCCCGATCGTTGATTCACCGGGGCGCGTTCCACGGCTCTCTAGGAGAACTTCATACAGTGGACCATTGACTCCGAGTCTTGAGAAGGTAAATCTTGTGCTTTTAAAATAAGTTCGAGTGACAAGAATCACCGCGAAGTGATTAAAAGACGTGCAACGGGCCAATCTTGGGATCAAATAATCTCTAATTGGCCTCGTTTCAAGCTTTATGTTTAAAGTTTTGATGAAAATGATAAATATTTAACATTTTAAGATGATGAAGCTAATATTTTTTCATGAAAATAACAATTTTTTTTCAAACCTTGAAGAAACAAAGGCAAGAAAAAATATTTTTGGATGAAAATAACAAATATAAACAAATCACATGATAGTTAACTCTAATATAAATAATAGATTTTTTTAAGTTACAAGCATGTAAAACTCCCTACATGATCTAAACATAAGTATTGCATACAAAGTAGTGACAATTTTTGTCTTGCAGCAAGCTATGGATGCTGTAATTAAGAAACGAGCCGAGTCGCGACCGAGAGAAAGAGAAGCACATGAGACTCGGCACAGAAGTCCGTTTTCTCGCTCGGGTAACTCGTTACCATCATCCCCACACCGAGGGTTGTCCCGTAGCGGTCGCATATCCCCATACCGCAACGAATCCCCTCGATCTCCATTCCATGATGGGGCCCGGTTTCTTGGAGTTCCAAAAGATGCTCAGAATCAGATTGTCAAGCCTAAAACTTGCCCATCCCTTAATGTGAAAAGTCACTTTTCGCCTCGTTTGATACACGATAGTCCTCCGGTAGCACCCGAGAAGACACTGTATATAGACTGGATTGGAAAACAATCGAACCCGACATCAAATGAGGCCAAGATTGAGCCAAATGGTGATCTGGATGGCTTGGTTCGTGTGCCTCCGCTGCCTAAATCACCCACGGAGTCGTGGCTTTGGCGTAAGATGACTCTAAGGAACCCATTTCCAAAGAAGCTGCAACAGGCTCCTGTTGTAAAGAGTCCTACAAATGGACTAAAATGGGAATCCATTGTGAAGACTTCTAATGTGCATCATGATCATGCACGGTATTCCGAGGTAAATTGAGTGTGTCGGGTAACGAGTCAAAACAAGTTCTGGTTAAAACTGTAGCTTTTTTCATTCGGGTTGAAACGGGTCGACTTATAGTTTTTTCAAGAACTTTGTCAAATGTGTATTATATACATTATTTTCAATAACATCTAAAATTTTAAAAAGATTAACAATGTTATAAGAGTGGGAAATACACTTAGCCACTTTTGTCACCTTTGACCAACTTAAAATTTTTTAACTTTACTTGTTTAACCTGTTAGAGATAAAAACGTAACCCACGTGTAAATGGGTTTCGCTTATGAATCTTTTTTGGCTTACTAATTTCAGGAACTGCTTACTGTTTCCAAGTACACAGAGATCTCGTTTTGAGGAAAAACGGATAAAGAACGTTAACTCGTAAGGAATGTGAGGCTGTTTTGTTTTTCTGATGGCCCCATGGCGAGTCGAATTTCTACATTTGCATTTATGTCTTACATTTTTCTAGTTTTAGAGGCGATTTTTCATGAGCGGGTTTGGTTTGATTGGATGATGGTTTTTGCATCCAGAATTGTGATGTTGTTAACAGTTGATTTTGCCTATGTATGATGAACGTATTGTTCATCTTTGAATTGATATATGTAATTGAAATCAAAGAGATATTGCTTGTTTTTTAAAGGCACATGTTCAATTATTTGTTTTTTGGGGTTATTTGAATCTTGTTTCTTATATTGATCGAAAAACTATACGATTATGGGGAAATAACACAATTATTTAAAATGTAAGTTATCAACTTTTGCCAATTGGATATGCATATTTATCTATAAAAGATTTCTTTATATATACAATCCGAAATTCAAAATCAGATTGGTTCGAAAAATACAAATTTGAATTAGATTTGACACCAAATATGTTTTAGCGCGTACGAAAAGTCGAAAATCTAAAAAAAGAACCCATAAGTGTGCAAAGCTTGGTTTTGGGCTGGTGTGGACTTTTCACTTTAAAGTGAGTTTTGGTCAATCTTATTCTCTAATTTTCTGCACCACTTCCATAAAGAATCGGTTACCCTCTTTCCTCTAAGGGTCGGATTATATAGTGATTAAATATAATAGATGTCTTAATGTCAAACTAAATTTGATAAAACTAACCGTTTTTAAAAGTTTTAGTAGTCTTAAAGTCAAACCGAGTTTATTATTTGTCTTTTACATGCGTGGAAAATGGGCCTTTGTACACGAGTGAGGATGGTTACGCTATAATGTTGACATTTGTAAGATTTGATTTCAGTGACTTGGATATTAATTTCAGCCGTGAAAAAACTTCAAGTCGAAAGACTCAAAATGTTGATAAAAAAAGATGCTATTAGCTTTGACAAATTATATATTTGTGCTTTGATTGTTTGTACGTTAGTACTGATATTTTGATTTTTAATGAAATTTATACTGAAACATAGATGAAAAAATGTTAGCAACTGTACATTTGGAATTTAATACACGATATAAAAGATATAAGAGAAACAATAGAAAAAAACAAAAAATCTTGTCATAACTTACTTCGTTTGGTAAAAGAAAATTGAAAAAAGGGAGATAAAACTAAAAGGCCATATGGTCACTTTGTAACATTTGAAGGGGCAATTTAGTAAGGTTGACATTATCTTGCTAATCATACTATAGTAACTAAAAGAAACATGTCTTACCATCATATTACTCTTAACCAAAATTTTATTGCTTCTGACTTTTATTAAATAATTACTAATAATATTATTTAAATAATGATCTTTTTTATAAAAAAATAAAATTTTATAATTTTTACTGATATGTAATTTCAATTATATCTTATTTTATATATAATTTTAGAATAAAAACCTTTTTATTTTATTTAATAATTTATATATTCAACTCGTGTAATACATGAGTTTATTAAAAAAACTAGTGATAATACAAACATCTATTTAAATAATATACAATGAGCCCCAAATTACTCACTTATATGCCCCCAAATTACTCTCACTTGGGCCTACATTGAAGAAATATGTTCTTTGTTTGTGGGCTCCTATGGAGCACCGATGAAAACTTGTAAATGTGGTTACTAATTCACTATATTAATCAGTGATAGTCACCAAGGTGGGTTAATACCATCACTAATTCACTATATTAATCAGTGATGGTATTAGCCGAACTCGCAGTTTCGGTTTCGAAAATTGTATTAACCGCACTGTGCACACCCCTACAACTTATTGTATCATACGCTTATGAATGATAACAACATCTATCTCTTTATATCTATTTATAATATTGTTTTCATATTATCCTTGTTTGATACAAATGACTTATTTAATATATTTGAAATTGAAGTATTAAAGTGTCATTTCCATTATATTGGTCCTCTGTGACAAACCCACCGGCCGGTAAGAAATTTATGTTATACATTACTAGTTTTAATATGCTTTAAATGAGTTCAATATTTTCATATCGTAGCACCCTTTTACTTAGGCTCCTCAGTGTTTTTGTCAAATATATTTAGTGTTTGTCGTTTAAATAGATAAATACATAGTTTAGTTATTATAAATGTAATTGAGCTATTAAATTGAATACCTCGTTGACTTAAAAATGATAAAATATAAACTTAAGCAAACTATTGAATTTGGTACCCGTAAAAAGAATATATTCAATAAAGTACTTATCAACTTGAATACTGGAATATGACAAGATAACATATAAATAATAACCCTCATGTAAATTTATATGCATCTCGTTATTCTCGTCTTTATATAACGTTATGATATTGACTAACCAAGTAACTGCGACCGCATATATATTCTTGGATTTTATTAGTTCTTTAATCAAACGTAGTGGTCCTTCAAGGAGTTAATTACATTTAGCATTTTAAATTATATTCGACATGTTATGTTGTTTAATGTAACTTAAATGAATAGGTTATACCAATAATACTCGGCCCAAATAGTTAAAGATGAAATATTTCAACACTTGAACCTAATATCGTATTCAATCCTACAAGGACTAGGTAACTAGGTTGACCCCAAAATAGATACAGTAGGCAGATGTGGATTGTTTGGAGTTTGGCACCCCCAATCTGCATTGGAATAAGAAATACAAACGAGCCGGAGAGAATATCAGTGAGGACGATATCATCCACATTCAAGCCCCCCGACTTTCAAATATCAATTTTGTTACACCTCTTATCATATTATTCAACTTGAACTGATAACTATAAATGTTTTGAAGAAATAATTGTTTTTATAACTTTAAATCATAGATTTTAGCGGTAAAAGAAACTTATCTCACATTTTGAACCCATAATCAGTAGTAAGGGCATTCGTTCTTGTTCCGATTTCACCAATCTCACTACGGTTTCTCATTTTCACCATTTTCGGGGTAGCAATGTTCCCCTTTTCTGCCAAACAATTTCATCGGTTTGCATCAACTTTTTATTCTTTGTCTTCCCGAACAGGTGAGAATTCACCGATTTCAACCATAAATTATCACCTACCCTCCGCCGCCTTATTACCTCCACCCGCCACCTCACCTCCTGATTTCACCAATTTACTCGGGACGAGTATAAGTGTACTAATACAAATATCCAAAAATCCACAAAGATAAACAGATGTTGGGTAGAATATCTACCAAAAACAAACAAAACCGAATATATGATTGTGTAAACGACCTCTAGTTTACTTCGTTTATTCAAAAAGTAGACATCTACTCTAACACCGAATATCTACCAAATACAAACAAAACCGATGAACCAATTTCATAAACATAGAAATATTAACAATTACATCAAAAAAACACAAACGAAAAACATTGTTTTTCAACTTCAGGCCTAAGAAGAAACAAACTTAGAATGTACGTATATATTACATATAAGCATTTTAGCCAAACTCTAATCCAATTAAGGGTCACACCCGTAGCGACTCGCGGTTAAGTAGGGATTCTTAGCCTTGCATCATGGTTTGTGTGTATGTTTTCTAAAAAAATGTGTGGTTTTCGAGTGTTCAGTATATACCATGTATTTATGAAAATGTGTGGTTTCTTATATGTCATTTATGGATGTGCTTATGTGGCAACAATAGAGGATGCCATTAAAATAAAAATAAAAAAAACTTATCCGGTTGTGTCACATAATCACTTTCATAAATGAAATATATCAAGACCATCCAATCCTTGTAAATACAAAACACCTAAAATCGAAACGTTTTTCTTTTTCAAAACATACACACAAATCATGATTGGAAAGCGAAATGTCCTTACCAAAAATAATTATGATAGACGTTACACTTATGGTTATTCAATGTTACCAACCATAAGTGTAGCGTCACTGGAGACAGGCTCCGGCAACATCAGCGTCCGCAACCCCGGCCGGAGTTCCCGATCAAAAAACTCATCATACTCCATCTGATCCCCACCTTTCTTTTTCACTTCCACCACTCTTAAACTCGGTGTCAACTCAAATATCTCAACCGCAATCGTCAACGGACCCTTTACACCCTCCTTTGACCCCTCCAAACTAACCCGAAAATCCCTCCTCCGGACCTTAAACCTAACCTCTTTCCCAATCTCCTCGAGCCTCGACACAATGGTCCGAACCGACGCACCCGACACGAACCGCAACTCCTCCCCACCGTCCTCAAACAGCCCACATAAACTGAACCCACGAGAGAACGATATCAAGTCAAACGCGTTCAAACTAGCCGGTCTAGGCATAGTTACAAGCCCCTTTCGGCCCGGTGACCCCGGGCCCAATGACTTATCGTCCGAATAACAATAATCTATGTCATCATCATCCGCATCATTCTCTCCGTCTTTCACGCTAAACATAATGTCATCTTCTAAGTAGAAGTTAACACGCCGAAAACCCTTTTTAAACCACCGGGTTTCCATCAACTCCGGGATGGTAATTCGGGTCTCCGGGTTCGTATGCAGGAGACGCTTAAGCAACCGCGTTAACTCCGGCGAGAACCATCTCGGACACCGGAATTCCCCTTTGTAAATCTTCTTATACATCACCACAATATTCTGATCATTAAACGGTAAATAACCAGCCATTAACACGAATAATATCACCCCACAAGACCACACATCAACCTTAGCAGCTTCATACCCTTTTCGACGTAAAACCTCCGGTGCAACATACGCCGGAGTCCCACAAAACGTATGAAACAACCCGTCGCCTCTAATCTGATCGGATATCGCGCTAAGGCCGAAATCCGACACCTTTAGAGTACCATCCTCATCTAGTAATATGTTTTCGGGTTTTAAATCTCGATGAAAAACACCACGAGCATGACAAAACCCTACAGCAGAAATAAGCTGTTGGAAGTAATTTCTTGCAATTTCTTCTTTCAATCTACCTTTAGCCACTTTGTTAAACAATTCACCCCCTTTAACATACTCCATAACGAAGAATATTTTCGCCTTTGTGGCCATAACCTCGAAAAGTTGGACGATATTCGGGTGGCGAACTCGCCTGAGTATCGAGATCTCGCGTTTGATGTGAGATATCAATCCGCCTTTCAAGATCTGTTGTTTGTCGATGACTTTGATCGCGACGAATTCGTTGGTTTTGACGTTGCGAGCGAGGTAGACTTTGGAGAAGCTGCCATGGCCGAGGAGTTTTCCGATCTCGTAGCGGTTTAAGAGGAGGTCTTGAGCTTCTTTTCTGGTTGTTGATGGTGAGTTTGAAGCCATGAAGAAGATGATGATGATGATAATTGTGAGGTGTGTAGAAACAAAAGGTTTGTTTGTATGCTGGGAGATGTGATCACATGCTTGTATAAAAAAGTATACTTCGTGATAAACAACGAATGTGCTACATGTTGTTGGACTAAATCAAGCAATATATATAAATATAAAATATATGTATAAAACATTGTTTCAATCATATTATTTTTATTTTTATTTTTTAGGATTTCTGGTTGAATTAATAACTCAAACATAGAATGAATTCTAACTTGAACATATTTAAAATCGTGTAACTCAAATACGATCAGTCTAATGTATTTGTGTAAACAAGAGATATGGGTTTGTTGGTTAGCGGGTGAAATAGATGATAAATAAGTTAACGGGTGGTAATAAATGAGTTAAAAGGTCGTAAAACTCAAAACATTACTATTTTTAGCATGTTAACCGAGTCGTTAGCCGTTGACTACAAGTCATGACGATTTGTCGATAACATTTTTGGCAACCAAGATATTATCTGAACAAACAATATCTTGAGGAAAATACAGACAAGAACAAAATTGAAATGTTCATCCATCAACCAAAATATCATGTCCTTTTAAGGGTTTCTTTAGTTATGCCTATTTTGATATATGTCTTATTCTAGTTTTTTATGGGAGCCTAATTTATAATAAGCCATGTAAGCACTTTTTGTTTACACTTCTACGGTTTAAGGGGTGTTGGTGATAGGCTCTGAAGGGGTTTTAACCAGTCATGTCACTACAAGAAAACGGGGCTATGACGACGACATTTGTCGTCGCGATAGGGTGCGTTTGTCGTCGCCATAGCACCAGTCGCCATAGATTTGTCGCTATAGCCCATTTTATTTTCGTCGCCAAAGTTGTAGTCGCTACAAAGGTCTATCCCGACGACATGTTCTCGTCACAGAGTTGTCGGCAAAGAATTTCCCGTATTAAATTTTAATTAAAAATATTTTTTTCTGGGCTATGGCGTTGACATGTCGCCGCCATAGGTCCTTTATTATTTATAATTATTTTAATAAAAAATAAAATAAAATAAATTTGACCAACACTATAGCGACGACATGTCGTCGCCATAGACCAACTCTTTTTATTTTTAATATTTAATTTCCTTTTTATTTTCCTTATTTTTTTATAATTTTCCAGGCTATGAAACTAATTTATATACTAAAACGAGAGCTAATATTATAAATACCTAAAAGAAAGTAGGTACGATTTGAGTTATATACAAAAGAAAGTACTAATGCAAACATCATTTAAGTTTTTACGAACCATACAAATTAACTATTTAATTATCATCGTCTTGATCATCTTCATCGTTATGAGGATTTGATTTACTTCTTTCAAGTTCATTCATCCGTTCATGCAGTTCACGCACTTGTTGCCTAAGTGCATATTGATTTTTAATTTTTTCCTGCATTAAAGAACAAAATAAAAAGTTATTAGTATTTTTATAAAAATTCGGCAGCATAACTTTTGAGCGTTTTTACCTGATGCAATATGAATACATAAAAGTGAAGTTATATTTAAATTGAATAACTTACACAACTGGCAACTTGAGGGAAGTGGATATGCATGGTCATGTGGGTCATGACCCCCGCCGTTACCACCGTGTGCTACACTTAATGACATAACCTACAAGAAATACATATAATAAATCTTAAACATATTTTTAAAAATACAATTCAAATCCTAAAACATTTTAAATTCATATTCTAAAATACAATTCAAATCTAAATATTTTCTAATACACATTTTAAATCTTAAAGGAATAACCAAATCAACAACTAAATAACCAAATAAACTTATATTATCATCTAGAAAATATTTAAATCCACAAACCAATAACCAAATCAATAAAACTTATATTATCATTCTAACAACACAAACCAATAATCAAATTAAACAACTTTTATATTATCATTCTAACAAAACAAACTATTGTCATTCTAGCAATGCAAACTAATAACCAAATTAAACAACTTATATTATCATTCTAACAAAACAAACTAATAACCTAATCAAACAATTTTTATATTATCATTCTAACAATACAAACTAATAGCCAAATCAAACATTTATTTTATCATTCTAACAATACCAACTAATAACCTAATCAAACAACTTTTATATTATCATTCTAAGATACAAACTAATAACCAAATCAAATAACTTATATTATCATTCTAACAACACAAACTAATAACCAAATCAACCAACTAACTTATATAATCAATATAACAACACAAGCTCATAAGCAAAGCAAACATATTATATTATGATTTTAACACCACATTTTAACCAATAATCAAATATCACAACTTATATAATCATTCTAACAACACAATTCAATTATCATATTAGTTCATAGAAAGAAGATAACATACACACCTTATAATTTTAACAAAGATGATACAACAACCCTAGAATGGTGGTGCTGGAGTCGTGGTGGTGGCCAGAGGTCCCGGTGGTGGAGGTTTTTTGATGGTAAGGGTGATAGGAGTGGTGGTGGGGGCGAAGGGAGTGGAATCAAAGCTAGAAACGATGGTGGTGGTGGGTTTTAGGAGGTGATTTGCCGGTGGGGCGAAGGTAGGTCGCGGTTGTGGTTGTGATTTGTTTTGGTAAAGTGAAGAAGAAAGGATAAGGCCGATTGTATTTAGGGCAAACTGCACCCTATGGCGACGACATAGGTTATATTATTTTTTAATTTTTTTATTCGTTTCAGGCGGGATAAGCACGGGCCAAAGTGAAAACACCTATGGCGACGACATGTCTCGCCATAGGTCTTTCATATTTTTTTTGTCTTTTTGTTATTATTATTATTATTATTAAAATTATTATTATTACTATTATAATAATAATTATTATTAATATTAAAATTATTATTATTATTATTATTATTATTATTATTATTATTATTATTATTATTATTATTATTATTATTATTATTATTATTATTAGAGTAAATTACCATTTGCATCCCTAACGTTTGTTTATTTTAACCATTTGCATCCCTGCGGTTTGAAAATTGCCATCTGACCCCTGACGTTTCATGTTATCTTCATTTGAGTCTATATTGTTTTATTTATATTTCCATTTGAGTACAGTATACTAACATTGTTAGTTTTTCTGTAAAATTATTGTTAAAAAGACTAAACTACCCTTCATCACCACCATGACAACTAACCATCACCATTTTCACAACCATCATCACCACCTCCACAGCTCCATCACCACCACCACACCTCCATCACCACCACCGCAGCCCCATCACCACCACCGCAGCCCCATCACCACCACCGCAGCCCCATCACCACCACCGCAGCCCCATCACCACGACCGCAGCCCCATCACCACCACCGCAGCCCCATCACCACGACCGCAGCCCCATCACCCCCACCGCAGCCCCATCACCACCACCGCAACCCCATCACCACCATCATAGTCCCATCACCAGCATCGCAACCCCATCACCACCACCGCAGCCCCATCACCACCATCGCAGCCCCATCACCACCACCACAGCCCTCTGCACACCGATTCACCATCCAACTTCACCGCATTCAAGGCTTCAAAAACCTCAATTTCACCAGCATCCACCAGACCTTTATGATTAACACGATCAAACACATCCTTAGGATGATCACCTCTGTTCTTCTTTTCGATCTCCATAAGCTTCAGAACATGATCAACAGCCTCCTTCGCCTTCTTGGATGGTTTAGGGTCGAAAACAGGTAGTTAGGGTTTAGGCAAGGGCGGTGGGAGGATGAGGGGCAATTGGGGCAGAGGAAGGGGTGTGAAGGGGGAAAGACTATGAGGCAGGATGGGCAGAAGGATTTGGGGTGGAGGCGGAGGACGCAGGTGGTGCAGAGGTGGTGGAAGGTGCCGGAGAGGCGTATGTGGTGGAGGATTTTCCGATCCCCATGACGGCAGTGGCCGCAGGTGGTTGTGGTGGTGGTGGTGGTGGTGGTGGTGGTGGTTGTTGGTGGTGGTGATTGGTCGTTCATTGTGGTGGTACGATGGATCGTGAACAATGGTAGAGGTTTTTGTGAGGGTTTTAGGGATTTACGTGACGAAGATAAGATGGTGGTTGTGGTTCTTCTAGTCGTTGAGGTGCGGTGGTGGTGCGGCGACAACGACGGTGCGGCGACCATGATGGTTGTGGTGGCAGTGGTGGACACAAAGAGGGAGAAGAGAGAGAGACATAGAGAGAAGATGAAATGGGTGGGGTGTGAGTAGATGAGGGGTATTAAGTAAGGGTATTTTTGTCATTTCACTAAAACTAACGGAAAAATCTAACGTCGTTAGTGTATTGGACTCAAATGGAAATAAAAATGAAACGTCAGGGGCCGGATTGCAAATTTGAAACCGTAGGGATGCAAGTGGTTAAAATGAACAAACATTAGGGATACGAATGGTAATTTACACTTCTTATTATTATTATCAGTATTATTATAAGTATTATTATTTATATTGTGTTCGTCTTACCTAACCTTTGGCGTATATAATCAACCTTAATCATCATAACCGATTAGGTTTGAGGTTTTTAACACTCTTTGATGATAATTAAGAATAAACAAACTTAATTTACCAGTAGTATGCCTAATTTTATATAACTTATTATCAATATGTACAATTCAACACCAATGATCATAATTGGATCATAACTAGATTTGACGTATGCAATCGACCCTAATCATCATAACCGAACATATTTGACCTTTTTTGACACTCGTTGATGATAACTAAGTATAAGTAAACTTAATTTACCATTAACAGCATAATTTCTAGTAAATTACCAACATTGTGTTTAATTTTACACCAATGATCATAATTGGATCATAGCTAACTTTTGACATATGTAATCGGCCATAATCATCATAATCTAAAATATATGGCCTTGTTTAACCCTCATTGATAATAGTTAAGCGCAAATATAAAAAACTTACCATTAATAAGCATCATTTCCCGTAACTTACCATCGAATTGCTTAATTTAACACTAATATGTTTGATCATAGCTAATTTAATAAGCATAATATAATAAACATTGTAATTCAATCAGAGCTAACCTTTAATGTATTTTATCGACCCTAATCATCATAACCGAATATATTCGACCTTTTTATACACTCATTGATGATAATTAAGTATGAATAAACTTAATTTACCATTAACAAGCATAATTTCGCATAAATTACCAACATTTTATTTAATTTAACACCAATGATCATAATTGGATCATATCTAAGCTTTGACATAAGTAATCGGTCATAATCATCATAACCTAAAATATTTGGCCTTGTTTAACAAACATTGATGATAGTTAAGCGTAAATAAAAATAACTTACCGTTAATAAGCATAATTTTTCGTAAATTACCATCGAACAGATTTGAACTTTTTTGAGACTCATTAATGATAGCTAAGCATAAATAAATTAACATTAATAAGGATAATGTTGGATCATAAGAGGCTGTTGCAACCAAAACCATATCACTTAGAAGATTCTGAGTACTACATACAAAGGACTTCCGAAGCCAAGTGTGGGACTTCCGAAGGAAGAAAGAGTTCTTCCGAAGTCTAAGTGTAAAATACACTTCCGAAGGAGAACTCCAACTTCCGAAGGTAAAGAAGCTACTTCCGAAGGTTCAAGACTTGAAGACAAAGATCTGAAGTCATCTTCCGAAGAATAAAGAAGTCCTTAAAGCCTCGGAAGCATAGAAGCATCTTCCGAAGTATAAGTGGCTTCGGAAGAACTTGTTCTTCCGAAGCCAGTTAACCTTCGGAAGACACTTCTATTATCCAGTAGACATAAGTATGGTCTGTCTGACAGTCCGCTGCAAATCTCTGAGATACTGCATGGCGTTTTCTCAAAAGCCATGTAGTTGACCATACTTTAATCTACTGTATACCTTTTATGTTAAGTACAGTTGCCATCTTTAGTTGGTGACAAAAGGTAAGTCATAGACATGTCATGACTACCATATCTTAGATAATACTTTATCTAAGATACCTTAACTATAGCATTGTAGTATATGCTTTAGTCTTAGGTTTCCAGCTGGTATCAAGTATAACCGGCTGTAGGATCTAGTATATATAGTTTCTCATTGTAACTCATGTTGTATGCTTGTAAGTGTCTTGTAATCTTGAGTTGAGAAATAATATATACAAGTACCTTGAAAATACTTCTGCTTGTTGCTTTGATTACTTATTATATTATTATCAACTCTTGTCAAAGACATTGCTTCATCTTGTTTGAGTGACTATTATAAGTGAGTTTGAGAGAAATACAAGTGTTAAGTGACAAAACCCGATCCTGCAATTGGTATCAGAGCTTTTTAGGCTCTTGATTGTGAGATCTTACCATCCTAATCAACCAAGTTTTTCACTCCTCCTTATACCTCACTCAAAAATGGCCCTCAACAAATCTGAAGTTGAAATGGGAACGATGACCAAAGCTCCCATCATCGATCCTGAAAACTTCAGGTCTTGGAGCAGAAGAATGGAAGGCTTCATCAGATACCAGGATAGCAAGATGTGGCAGTCCATCGTGAATGGCCCGTACATTGACAGCAATGCTATGACTGTTCTCATGACTGCAATCCCAAACTCCATCATGGTGGGGTTTGAGCATTGCAAGTCAGCCAAAGAACTCTTTGATGCACTTGCTCAAATGTACTCGAGCTCTAATGATTCAAAGAAGGACTCACTGAAGCAGCAGTTCGAGAACTTCACCTATGTTGCTGGAGAAACTTTTAGCCAGCAATACTTCAGGTATATGGATTTATCTCCTCCCTCCAATCTGTGGGAATCACTCAAGAACTTAGAGACCTTACCAGAAAGTTCATGAGTGCTCTACCCAATGAGTGGACTTTCTACTGTGTCTCCATTAAGAGAACAGAGAATTTAAACACTCTCACCATGACCGAACTCTATGGGATCCTTGATGGATACCGTTTGGAAATGGAAAGCAAGAAGGGTCACCAAGCAAGCAGACCCTTGAGCCTTCCTGCTAGCAACGCTTTAATGGTTGCTGAAGGCTCAGGTATTCCACAGTCTCAGCAGTACCTGTCATACACCCAGCAGCCATCTTGTTCATCTGGGCCTTACATCACATTCCCTGAGACTCCAAGGTCTCATCAAGCTCAGCAAAGCTCCTTTCAGGAGGGCTGTGCGTTTGTCTCAGGGAGTGGACACTCCAATGATCATCAGTTCTGCTTTGATGATCTTGAGTGCTTTAGTCCAGATGACATAGAGTATGTGGACATTGTCCAGCAAATGGCTCTCCTTACCTACAGAGCGAAGAAGTTCTTTAAGAGAACTGGAAGGCAATTCCCTCAAAACCCAATCACTAGCAAGTTTGGGTTTGACAAGAGCAAGGCTAAGTGTTACAACTGTAACCAGCTTGGCCATTTTGCAAGGGAATGCAAGGCTCCCAAGTCCAACCCGGGAACCTCACAGGCCTCCACACATCCTTCTACACCAAAGCCCAATGGGAAGTCAACTGAAACTGCAGCTATGGCTCAAGAAGTTGACTGGAGCTTTATGGTTCAAGATGTGACTCCTGCTCAAGCACTCATGGCAGGAACAGATGAAAATAAGGTATATGAACATCTCTGTACCCCTGCTTGTATTGCTAAGGTTAAGTTGTACCAGGACTACAATATGGAAATTAAATCCGATATTGAGTCTTTAAATGTGCTAAAATCTGACTTTAAAAGAGCTGAATCTGACTACCAAAAGAAAATTGAGGAGTTAGAGAAAACTGTATCTCTTTTAAAACATGAACACACCAACTACAAGACTCAAATCAAGGATTTAATATCCAAATTGACTGAGGCTCAAGCCCAGCTTGTCACAGCTGAGGCTCAAGCCAGGAAGTATGCTATTGCTGAGCAAAACTTCCAAGCCATACTTGCATCATCCTCTCACTCCAAACTTTGTTATCAAAACAAAAGTGGGTTGGGAACCAATGAAATTGCTCCACCACACTCTTATGAGTCTGTAAGACAACCAAGATGTGGTACTGAAGAGCAAGAGGTTCCATCTGTTGACCCACCTTGTAAAGAGTCAAAGAGTGATGCAACTGTGGAGACCATGACCATCACAGGGAAGGAACAGGTAATTGAGCCCTCCCAGACCAATGATGATCAATCCCTGACCACCAAAGCCAGAAGAAGCAGGGCTAAAGCAGCCAGAAAAACTGCCAAGAAGGTGGCTGAATCCAAGCTGAAGATAGACCCAAAGCAAAAGGGTGTATTCATATCAGCAGGATTCCAGGTGGTTGGACCTTCTGATTCAGGAAAGGAGTATAATACCAGTACTCCTGTCCTACCAAAGGATCAGAAGTTAAAGGGAAAGGTTGCTGATGAGGAGAAAAAGAACAAGAAACAGCAACCCTCCAATTCCCAGAAAATTAACATTGCATGCATAATGTGTGGTTTGCAAAATCACATGGCTAAAGATTGTTATTACAATCCTGCTAGCACACATTATGCAAATAATGTTAAAAGAGAAGGAGTCAGGGAAGGTTTCACATTTGGACCATATCAGATGGTTCAAGTGTTGAAAAAGGGAAAGCTTGTTTCCGAAGCAAGGCTTGTCTCGGAAGAAAACTCTTCTTCCGAGAGGAAAAAGGCTTCGGAAGTGAAAGCTGCAAAGACTCACAAAAGAGTCCCCTTGAAACCATCCCAGAAGAAGACTGCTTCGGAAGAAAAGGTGGTGAAGGTCTCTTCCGAAAAGAAAGAAGCTTCGGAAGAATGCCAAGCTACAAAAGCTTCATCAAGCTCATCTTCTATGATCAACCAAGGGATGGAATGGAAGATCAAGGAAGATGCTGTAGCCCAAACCTCTTCTTCAAAGACATCCATTGAACCCCCATGCATAAATTTTGGTTCAATCATGTCACTTTCATTGGAAGAACCCAAGACCAAAAAGGCTTGGGTTTCCAATCAAAACTAATTATCTCACCTTATGTGCAGGGACATCCATATGACAAGAATAACAACATTTGGATAGTAGATAGTGGATGCTCCAGGCACATGACAGGGAACAGATCTCTCCTTCAACAATTTCAACATTATGATGGAGGTCCTGTCCAGTTTGGAGGTGAGGCCGGAGGATATATTTCTGGCAGAGGAAGTATATCCAACGGAAATTAAAAGTTGACAAAGTTAATTTTGTCAAACAGCTTGAACACAACCTGTTAAGTGTTTCTCAGTTTTGTGATCAAAAGCATCAAATGCTTTTCACAGAACATGAGTGCATCATCCTCAAACCTGGGATGACAATTCCTCAGGAATTGGTGCTTCTTAGATCTCCCAGGAGAGGGGATATGTACAAGCTTGATATGAACAATGCTTCCCCAATGGGAGAAGTATCATGCTTTCTTTCCAAAGCTGATAGTGATGAGTCAACACTGTGGCATAAACGAATGTGTCATGTCAATTTTAAGACAATGAATAAATTGGCTAAAAATAACTTGGTACATGGTTTGCCTAAAAAGGAATTTTTCTGCAAAGATAACTGTGTTGCTTGCCTGAAAGGGAAACAACACAGGTCTTCTCATAAATCCAAAGTTGTTAACTCTATCACTACTCCATTACACTTATTGCACATGGATCTATTTGGTCCCACAAGTATAATGAGCATTGGAAGGAAATCATATTGCCTTGTGATAGTTGATGATTTTACTAGATTTACATGGGTATTCTTTTTAAGAACTAAAGATGAAACTGCTGAAACTTTAAAATCTTTTATTCTTAAAATAGAAAATCAAGTTGATCACAAGGTTAAAATAATTAGAAGTGATCAAGGGACTGAGTTTAAGAACTTTGTTCTTGACTCATTCTGTAACTCAAAAGGGATTGCCAGACAATACAGTGCTCCTAGAACTCCTCAACAAAATGGTGTTGCTGAGAGGAGAAATAGGACACTTATTGAGGCTGCTCGGACTATGTTAGCTGATTCAAAGCTGCCTCTAACATTCTGGGCAGAGGCAGTCAGCACTGCATGCTATGTGCAGAACAGAGTTCTTGTAGTAAAGCCACATGGAAAGACCCCTTATGAGCTATGGAACAAGAGGCCACCGTTCATTGGCTTTCTAAGGTCCTTTGGCAGCAGGTGTACCATACTTAACACAAAAGACAATTTAGCAAAATTTGCTGAAAAGTCAGATGATGCCATCTTTGTTGGATATTCCTCCCATTCTAAAGCTTACAGGGTTTATAACATTAAAAACCAACAATTTGAGGAATCCTCCAACATTGTAGTTAATGAGCACACTCCTTGTGTTAGGGGGAATGGCCCTGATCATATTTTTGATTTAGAATTGTTTCCAAACTATTCTAAACCATCTTGTGAGAATGTTTCAGCTGGAACAGGTGCTCAAGGCAATTCTGATGAAGATCAACTATTTGAGCTTCCCAGACCTGCTCCAAGTTCTCCAAGAACAACAAATCAAGTTCCTACTATTGAAAGATCTGACAGTATAACCATTTCAAGAAATAGTGGAACTTCAACAAGGGATTCACCTGATGATCTTCAAGTCTCCTCAGGTGATCCTACACAACACCAAGCTGATGGAAGCAGCATTTTGAAGGAACAGGCAACTGTTAATGATGCTTCACAGCAAAGAAATGATGATGTTTCTCTTTCATTCAATCAGTCCTCATTGAATGAGATTGAAACAACAGCTGGACCAAGTATTCAAGCTCCAGAGCAAAATATGTCCAACTTGGACCTATCTTTGCAGCTGGAGGTGATTCCAAGACTTAGAATTCACAATACTCATCCAGCTGAAAACATCATAGGGGAAGTCTCTGAGGGTGTGAGAACAAGGGGACAAACTCACAATGGGAATGTCTGCCTGTACTCATGCTTCTTATCCCAAATGGAACCCAAGAAGGTGGAAGATGCCTTAAAGGATAGTAGCTGGGTTGAATCAATGCAAGAGGAGCTGCTTCAATTCAAAAGACAGAAGGTTTGGAACCTATGTCCGCTACCATCTGGTCAAGTACCTATAGGCACCAAGTGGGTTTTCAGAAATAAAAGAGATGACAGAGGCTTGATTATCAAGAACAAGGCAAGACTAGTGGTTCAAGGATACACTCAAGAGGAAGGAATTGATTATACTGATGTCTTTGCACCTGTTGCAAGACTTGAGGCAGTTAGGATCTTCCTTGCTTATGCTGCATCCAAGAATTTCACTGTCTACCAGCTTGATGTCAAGTGTGCCTTTCTATATGGGGATATAGATAGGGAAGTCTATGTATGCCAGCCTCCAGGATTTGAAGACCCACAGCATCCAAACTATGTGTGCAAATTGGATAAAGCTCTATATGGGCTGCACCAAGCACCTAGGCTGTGGTATGAGACATTGTCTCAATTTCTTCTGAAGAACGGCTACACTAGAGGAACCATTGACAAGACTCTCTTTATCAGAAAGTCTGGGAAAGACATTTTGCTAGTTCAAGTCTATGTCGATGACATCATATTTGGTTCTTCAAATGACCAAATGTGCAAAGACTTTGAGAGCATTATGAAGAAGAAGTTCGAAATGAGTTCTATGGGAAAAATGGACTTTTTCCTTGGAATTCAGGTAAAGCAACTGAAGGAAGGGTTTTTCATCAATCAATCTAAGTATGTCAATGATATCTTAGAGAGATTTGATATGAAGGATTGTAAAGCAGCAAAGACACCCATACCCAGAAACCATGATTTATGCCCTGACTCTGAGGGGGAGGATACTGATCAACATCAGTATAGAGCAATCATTGGTTCTCTGATGTATCTTACAGCAAGTAGACCTGATATCATGTTTGCAACTTGCATTTGTGCAAGATATCAGGCTGCTCCAAAGGTGTCTCACCTAATTGCTGTCAAGAGAATCCTCAGATACCTCAAAGGAGCACCTAAGTTAGGTCTCTGGTATCCAAGAAATAGTGATTTTAATCTCTATGGATACTCTGACAGTGATTATGGTGGCTGCAACATCAACAAGAAATCAACATCAGGTGGATGTCAATTTCTTGGTGGAAGGATCATCTCATGGCAATGCAAAAAGCAATCCTGTGTCTCTACATCAACTGCTGAAGCTGAATACATTGCTGCTGCAAGTTGCTGTGCTCAGCTGCTGTGGATTCAAAACCAGATGATTGACTATGGATTCAACTTCATGAGCACTCCTATCCACATTGACAACAACAGTGCTATATCCATCACTGAAAATCCAGTAAAGCACTCAAAGACAAAGCACATTGACATCAGGTATCATTTCATTAGAGATATTCATGAGAAAAATCTTATCAAACTAGTCAAAGTCGATTCAAATGAACAATATGCTGATTTGTTCACCAAAGCATTTGATGAACAAAGATTTAAGTATCTTATTACAGCTATTGGGATGATAAACATTGACTAGTCAATCTCAATTGAAAACCTTTTCAATATGTAAAGTCTTATGTCAATACAATCTAAGCCCTGTTACAAAAGATCCTTTCTTATTTAACTAAGTATAAGTTCTTCCGAAGAGAAACTTGCCTTCGGAAGATATCTAGCATAACTTCCGAAGCAAATTTCTCATAGGATAATTTTCTTCTCGGAAGTGTACTAAGTCTCGGAAGAAGCGATTGAGGTAATCTCAGATCTACTTCCGAAGCACTTAATACTCTCCACTTGAAAGCAACATGTATCTTCGGAAGCAATTTATTTACCTTCGGAAGTACATTTGCCTTCGGAAGAACTTTACCTTCGGAAATACCTTATACTCGGAAGAAGGATTTTACTGTGTAACGGAAATCTTTTGGGCCCCACTCTGTAAAAAGTAAAGATTTTGTTAATGATGTCGGATTATTTAAATGGCTTAACCTTACCGCCCCTGTCACATCATCCTCTGAACCCTCACATCATCTTATCCAAACCACCCTTTAAACCGCCATTTCACCCATTTAAATACTTCCGGTTAATCACTTACACTCTTTTTACCAAATTCACTGCCCTAAAAGCTTTCTTCTTCCCAATTTACCTCTCTCTCAAGAACTTTTCCTCTGCTACCTTTCTAAATGGCTCTAAACCCTCAGCACAACCAAGTCGCACTCCTTGACTCTTCAAGGGATGCTGACTTCTCTGATATTATCTCTTTCTTAGCCCAATCTTCATACTACACAGCACTGACTGTAAACCCTACCATTTACACCAACCAAATGTCCGAATTCTGGGCAAATAGTCGGGTTGAAACCCTAAATGGGGTTCGTGCTATCAGGTCAAGTGTATGTGGCCAAGAGTTGGTCGTTACTGAACAAATCATCAGGGAGCATCTTGAGCTCCATGATGAAGGCGCACCGACGGAATTCCCCAAGTCTGAGTTAGATAACTCTTATCTCCAAATGGGATACGGTGGAGATGTAAGCAGGTCTACAGTCTACAAATTCAACTTCTCCTACAAGTGGAAGTTCCTGCTACATGTGGTTCTCCACTGCTTATCTAACAAATCCGGGGGATGGGATCAAATTCCCTATGAACTCGGGTGCCTAGTTCATGGGTTGGTACAAGGCTTGCGCTTCAACTACTCCAGGTTTGTGCTGACTAACCTCATGGGAAATCTGCAAAGGGACACATTCTTTATGTATCCCAGATTTCTACAGCACATAATCAACTGCGAGCTAGATCAGAGTAAGCTTGTCTGTGCAGCTGCTCTGTCTGCTCCTCAAATGAGGCCGACTATCTTCAAAGTACTGAAGAGAGTGTCTACCAACTACACTGGAAGGGATACCGCACTACTTCCAGGTATGATTGAGCCAATGGCTCCTGGTGACATCCCTGTTATCCCCACAGGTGATGAACCCACACCAGCAACTACCCTCACCATTCCAAATCTACCTTCTCCTCCAATAAAAGTCACCTATCAGAGACGTACCAAACGAACCCTTGTTCAATCTACTCTGATTGAACAAGCCCCTCCTCTTCAAACCAAAAAGGCTAGAGTGGAACAAGGGGCTCCCACTCAGCCAGAGGTCCCCCAATCCTTCACTATTGACCTCAATATGGGTCTTGAGTCTCCTCAG
This sequence comes from Flaveria ramosissima, assembly GCA_025215565.1. Taxonomy (NCBI): domain Eukaryota; kingdom Viridiplantae; phylum Streptophyta; class Magnoliopsida; order Asterales; family Asteraceae; genus Flaveria; species Flaveria ramosissima. The sequence goes on from CM046041.1 coordinate 27,857,517, forward strand.
TCTCAGACCCATGAGCCCATAACCCCAGCTGATAGCCCTCAGGGTGAGTCTCTATACTCCCCTGAGCAGCCACCAAGGGACAGCTCAATGCCTTTTGACATTGATCAAAGTCCCGGGTCTTTAGGTCTTCATTCCTTCTCTTTTACTGACCTATTGACCGGAGCTGGTGAAGAGACTATGTCTCTCCAAGGCAATGAAGTTGATCCACAACACCCCATTAAGGATCAACAGAGCCTAGAGAAACCTCTTGTCTCTAGCCCACACCAGCAAAGCCCTACTGAGGTGAGTCCCACTGATGTGGAGGGGACTCATGTAGATTCAGCTGCCACTACTGAAGGAGCCTCATTGGATCCTCAGGACAGTGGTAACAATAGTCAGACTGAATCTACGGCAACCATGCCCTATGATGCCTCTGAAAGAGACATCATTGTGCAAGGGAAACCAGGGTGCCAAGAAACCACATCTGGTGGTGAGGATGAACATACTAGGTATGTTACCTCATCTCCCCGTGATTCTTCCAAAGAAGATGAGGGAAGAATGCAACTCACAATAAGAGACCTACTTTCTAAAGTCTCAAACCTTGAATCAAAGGTTAAGACTTTAGAGGATAGGTCTGCCACTCAGCAACTTGAGATTGAAAGTCTCAAGGTAAAACTAGCTGAGAAACAGATTGAGAGATCTGTTAGGCATGTACCCGTTCAAGTCTCCTTGACCTCTTCCTCTAGCTCATCTACCTCTCAAGATGATGCTACCAAAAAGGGGGAGAATGTTGAGGAACTAAGTCAAAGACAGGATTCCATCAGTCAAGCTCTCACTTCTTTGAGCTCAAAACAACAAGCCGCCATCTTCCCTGAGCCTCCTCCAGTTGTGATTCAAGTGGATCAAAGGATGCTTCAGGATCTAAATAGGATCTTCAACAAGTTCCTTTTAGAGTCCCTCATTGATCAACCTAGTCCGGATATGTCTGTGATATACTTTGGAGCTCAAGAGCTTCAGAGGTTGAATGCACCTCCTACCACTGTTGAGGAAGTTGGTCAACCTAAGGCCCAAGTGGAACCTGAGATTGATTTCGAAGGGGAAACTAGGACTGATGGCCCAGCAACTGAAATAGTTGGGACAGAAGGTGTGTTTTCACAGGCTTCCGAAGCACAATTTGAAGCCTCGGAAGAACCAACTCAAACTTCCGAAGCTGAAATTGCTGCTGCGGAAGGACTGTTCTCTCTTTCCGATGATCTAATAGTCACAGATGCAATTCTGGAACTTGCATCTGAGGTTAATAGGGAGGACTTTCTCAGCCAACCACTAGCCATTACATCTGCATTGACCTCAGCTCCTACCTCCACCATCCAACCTGAATCTTCTACCCAAGAACCACCAAAGTCTAGCACTTCCGAAGACATTAAAGGCAAAAGGAAGATGACTTCGGAAGAGCTTCTGGAAGAAGAAAGGATGGAGAAACTTAAAAGGAAAGGAAGACTGCCAACTGGGAAACTGTTAGCTGCAAGTTCAAAAGCAGCTGCAGCCAACCAAGAGGCAATCAACAATAGAAGAAGGGTGGAGGTAATTGATAGACTTGTCAGTCTAGGGGCTGCCTCGGAAGATGTACTCCTGCTACCATTAGAGGAGCTGATAGAGCTTGAAAAGGCAACCTTGCTGCAAAAACAGCAAAAAGAAGAAGCTGCAAGGTTGGCCTTAGAAGAAGAAAGGCTGAGAAAAGAAAGAGAAGCTGATCTGCAGCTCAGGAGAGAAAGGATCACTTTCTACTCTCCAGAGGATTCTCTCAAGAGGAGTTGTCTCCACACAACAGTGACACGATCTTGTGGCTCTTTAACAAAGAGCAAGATCAAATGGAGAAGGAGAGAAAGAGAGCTGCAAGGGAGAAGCTGGTAGAGAAGAAGAAGAAGGAAGAAGAGGCTGGACTGTCTGCCGCCAAGAAGATAGGTGACAAAGCTTGGATGAAGAACTATCTTAAAGCTCACGGCTTCTCTGGCAGGCAAGTGGGTCCAATGTCTGAGAAGACTCTGCAACGACATGTCAGTGACATCAAGGCTGACATTCGTGCAGGGAGAAGAAAGGAGATGTATAGAAGGGGACAGGGGATGACCTTCAAAGCCACCCTTCAGCCAAATATCCAAACCCAACATCAACCTGAACCAATACCCTTTCCCTTCCCAATCAAAACTGAACCTGAACCTTTCACCCCTGAACCTACACCTTCCCATCTACCAACTCCCTCACCTCAACCACCTAAACTACCCATCATCCAACCTAAAGCCTTACCCAGAACCCAACCTCCTAAACCTACCCAACAACCAATCAAACCATCCCCTCAGCCTTCCAAACATCTCTCAATGGAGGAATTCAAGGAGATCAAAACCAAGCTCATCAACTGCACTACTCTGAGCGACATCTCATGTGAGGAGGATACAGTCAACCTGACTTATGTTGATGGATCCTCAAGTTCCCTCACAAGAGATGAGTTTCTTGATCTGCCAAGAGGAACTTTGGACCAAGCCGCCAGACTCTTTGGCCTCAATTCAGATACATTGAATGAGGAAGAAAAGAAGCTGAGGAGAAGGCTGGTGACTCTGCTGGACACAAAGAAAGGAGATAGGGTACCAAGACAATCTCTTGTACCCAGAAAGAAGATAGTCCAGTGGAGGTTCGAAGACTCTTCTCACAACTTTGTTGTTGAGAGAGAGAATGGTGAGATTAACAGGCTGAATGCCTCATCTCTGCTACACTTAAGCAGATTTGATATTGCTGAGTTAGCAGAGAAACCATTCTCCAACCCCTCAAACTCCGAAGTAGCTGCTCACATCAGAAATCATCTAGGCAGCCTTCACATGGCCGAGCTCACTGCAAGAAGCAAGGTCGAAGAGGAGTCAAAACGGAGAGAGGAGGAGGAAAGGAAAGGATCAGCAACCAAAGGCAAAGCCTTTCTTCAAATGGTTGAAGGTCCTGAACTTGAGTCCATAGTTAGATGGGAGTATGACTACAACTCCCGTCAACTAACTCTCTTCAGGGGGTCACAACAAAGGGTGCATGTCATTCAAAGTGATAGACTGGATCTCCTATCAACGAATGACTTGTACAAGCTTCTCAGCACCACTTCCGGGAAGAACAGAGAGACAGACAAATATCTTTTGTCCCTGGTGCTGAAAACTCTGAGAAGTAGAGATAAGTGAAGTTTTGGTAGCATCAGCCTAGGGGGAGTTTGTTGGATCATAAGAGGCTGTTGCAACCAAAACCATATCACTTAGAAGATTCTGAGTACTACATACAAAGGACTTCCGAAGCCAAGTGTGGGACTTCCGAAGGAAGAAAGAGTTCTTCCGAAGTCTAAGTGTAAAATACACTTCCGAAGGAGAACTCCAACTTCCGAAGGTAAAGAAGCTACTTCCGAAGGTTCAAGACTTGAAGACAAAGATCTGAAGTCAACTTCCGAAGAATAAAGAAGTCCTTAAAGCCTCGGAAGCATAGAAGCATCTTCCGAAGTATAAGTGGCTTCGGAAGAACTTGTTCTTCCGAAGCCAGTTAACCTTCGGAAGACACTTCTATTATCCAGTAGACATAAGTATGGTCTGTCTGACAGTCCGCTGCAAATCTCTGAGATACTGCATGACGTTTTCTCAAAAGCCATGTAGTTGACCATACTTTAATCTACTGTATACCTTTTATGTTAAGTACAGTTGCCATCTTTAGTTGGTGACAAAAGGTAAGTCATGGACATGTCATGACTACCATATCTTAGATAATACTTTATCTAAGATACCTTAACTATAGCATTGTAGTATATGCTTTAGTCTTAGGTTTCCAGCTGGTATCAAGTATAACCGGCTGTAGGATCTAGTATATATAGTTTCTCATTGTAACTCATGTTGTATGCTTGTAAGTGTCTTGTAATCTTGAGTTGAGAAATAATATATACAAGTACCTTGAAAATACTTCTGCTTGTTGCTTTGATTACTTATTATATTATTATCAACTCTTGTCAAAGACATTGCTTCATCTTGTTTGAGTGACTATTATAAGTGAGTTTGAGAGAAATACAAGTGTTAAGTGACAAAACCCGATCCTGCAGATAATTTCCTGTAAATTACCAAGATCGTGTTTAATTTAACACCAATGATCATAATTGGATCATAGCTAACTTTTGACGAATGTAATCGACCCCAACCATCATAACCCAATATATTTGACCTTGTTTAACACCCGTTATGATAACTAAATATAAACAAACTTAACTTGTCCATAAGAATCATAATTTCTCGTAAATTACCATTGATGTATATAACATAACACTGATATTCATAACTCTATCATAGCTAAACATTGATATATTCAACCGATTCTAACTATTAAAATCGAACATATTTGACCATGATTGACGCTAATTGTTAATAATTATAATTATCACAACACATAAAATTAGTTTTTTTCCTCTTTTAACTAAGAAAATAAATGAATAGATGATTGAACATATATCATTTAGTCAAAATTAAAATACAATCTTAAAGTTCACCCAATACTTAATTCATATTATACCACTGAAATTCATCTTATATTTAAAAAATAGTAGTCCTAGCTTATCTTTATCTTTCTTTCAAAAAATCACATTTAATAAGATTTTGTTCCATCTACAAAATAAATTAAAAACATATAATATTATTTTAAGAAAATAATACAAACATACACACGGTTAATTAAATAATAATATTTATTACATTATTATTATTATTACTTATAATAACAATAATAATATTACTTATAATAACAATAACAATAACATGTACATAAATCATTAATAATAATAATAATAATAATAATAATAATAATATTATTATTATTATTATTATTATTATTATTATTATTATTATTATTATTATTATTATTATTATTAATTATAATTATTATTTTATTAAATCATATTTAAGAAAAACATAAAACCATGGCGACGACTGTCGCTGCCATAGAGTTTTCATAATGGCGGGACTATTTCCCTCCTAGTTATTTCGGGCAAAAAAAAATCTTTTGACCTATGGCAACGACATGTCGTCGTCATAGAGTTTTCATAATGGCGGGATTATTTCCTCCTAGTTATTTCGGGGGGGGGGGGGAGAAAAAAATGTTTTGACCTATGGCGACGACATGTCGTCGCCTTAGGTCCACAAATAATTTTTTAGATTCTAGCATTATTTTAAATAAATCAAAATATAAAAAATAACCCTACGGCGACGATTTTTCTACACCTATGGCGAGGATTTTTTTTGTCGCTATAGGTCACCCTATAGCGACGACAGTCGTCGCCATAAGGCTAGAATAGCCAAAAATTAAAGTCATCCTATGACGACGACATGTTGTCGCCTTAGGGTGACCTATAGCGACAACATCATGTCGTCGCCATAGACCTAGTCGCAATAGGGTCTTTTTCTTGTAGTGTGTTGTTAATTATCTTTTAAGCGTTAATTCTTATACAAGAATTTGTTATTTAACTGATTTTATTAATATTTTTAAAATAGTACAAAATAAAAACCTCTAAACAAAGCTAAAAGTCACGTCAAATGCTCCATCAAGTCGCACGAAGGTTGTTGTGTGTTTCTCTAAATCGTAATGTCCGTCGATTTTCAAGTCTCGGTTCATTGTTTATCACGACGAGACTCCGTGGGATGTCATCTTGTATATTTGAAAATTTGATTTACTTTTATCTTTCAATATCATGTATTGTAGTGTCGAGCAAGTATACTTTGCATCCTTGTATATCATTAACAAATTGATTTACTTTTATCTTCCAATATCATGTTATGTAGTATCAAGCAAGCATACCTTGCATCACTTATCTTTTCTTTCGCCTACATTCGTTCCAGATTTTAGATGATAATCAACGCTTCTTTAAATTCCAAAGGCCCTTTCAATATCTTTATCATAAACTCTTGCGCCTTTTTGAATAGTTTCCTTTATTCTTCATGTGGGTTTGTTAATTTTTTTAATTAAGGGTTATACTGGACTTGTTGCTTTCATTTATTTTTTGTTTACTTGGTATGCCTTGTCTTTCCTTGAATTGTTCCTACACCTTTGCTTTTGTAAGTATATGTTCATTACCTCTTGTGTATACTATTGTTTTTATTACTTGGGTTTTTTAACATATTAGTCTGTCTAGATGAATTGCAATCTTTATATGCTATCGTATTGTTTGTTGACCTTTAATATTCTTTGTCTATGTTCTAGTATATTTATGTACTTTACCTTATTATGGTTGCTTATTGTTAAAAATTACGTGTTGTACTTGTATGTTACATATTACATGATGCTTGTGTTACTATTTTTTCAAACTTTTAAAGCTAGGGTTCTCATTGAAAGTAGCCTTTTTATCATTTAGGATAGAGGAAAGTCTTGCCCCCCATCCTACCATTCCCAGACCCTATACATAGTCGACTTACGTGGGATGTACTTGGTTTATTGTTGTTGTTGTTGTTGAATGGGATGGGGGATTCCTCACACACCCCAACAACTATGTCCATGTGCTCTATGCCCGCAAGCCCTTTTCAATTCCTCCCCTTGTGCCCTTTTCCACGCCCCCGGTTATGGCTTCAAGGCCCTAGGCGCAGCTTAAGTGACATGTGATGTTGACCCCTCAACGTCCACAACACCCAGCCTAATAGTAGCTTATGAAATAAAATAATAGTCCAAAATAAATTTCAAATAAAAATAAACCGACTTCAAATTAACTAATCAATATTAACCTAATATTTCTTAGGACAACTCTTAATTTATATCTATTAATCACATAAATGTCATAAAACTTAAACCTTCAACCTTTTGTATATAAAAAACACCTTAACATCATAATGTCTATTAAATATGATCAATCTAATGAAGTTCAATGAGTGCTTGAATAAAATGATAAATAATATAAAAAAAACACACATGTGACTTCTAAACAAATTATTTCAGTAATTTACAATATTATTTCCTACTATAAGACAAATAATTTAATAAATCAAAAGGAAAAAACATGCTAAAAGTTAAAGGTGCTTACACACATTTATTTGTCACTATTGACGACATGTATATTTGTTGACCCTGACTACACATCTTCGGGGTCCACTAAATGCAGCCAATCTAATAAAGGTTAAATTAGCCCTTGAATAGAGGCAAATGTTAAATGATTGTCTTGCGATATCATTTTTAACTTTTATACATTTTTAGTATTTACTTAAATATATTAACTTGTAGACAATCATTTTTAACTTTATACATTTTTAGTACTTACTTAAATATATTAATTTGTAGATTTTTTTTACTAGCCCCTACTCTATTCTAATATGTACTACACTAAATTACCCCACTGCCTCAAGAGAGGCTAGAACTCTCGCCAATTTGGTTAAGGGCATTCAACAATTCCCCATATACCGTTGGGGATTGATACCACTAATTCCTAGTCAACGAGTCTTTGTTCTTTATCGTAAGCTTGTTTAACTCTTTATAGTCGATACATATTTGCATATTCATGTTTTTTTAGAACAACACAGAAGCACCAGAAGCCGAAATGCTCGACTGAATGAACCCTATATTAAGGAGATCATGTAGTTGCGACATTAGCTCTTTTATTTTAGACTTGGAGCAAGAATATATGATGCTTTAACGACGGGCTAAGCTCCTGAAACAAGTCAATTTAAAATTTTATCTCCTAATCAGGTGCATTCCCGGAAAATCGTTAGGGAATACATCTTGAAAGTCGCGCACCATGGGCACATCTTTAATTTCTTTTGTCATAACATGCAAATCTTGAACATATACCAAATAAGCTCCGCACCCTTGATTTGTGAACCTTTCTGCCTTGACCATATAAACAATCGTTGGTACCACAGACTTTATTACCATAGATAGGGACTGGATTATCATCAGGTTTTGTCAAACGAATTATCTTCCTTTGACAAACTATATTAGCTTCATAGTAGGATAGCTAATTTGTTCCCAACACAACATCAAAGTCTCTAAGGTTATAAAAAAATAACCTAACAGAAAATCTATGACCTTCAAGTTCTATGTAGCCATCGTCTATCATTTTAGTTATCTTAGTAGATTTACCAATGGTAGTTTCTACCTTAAATACATGATTTATCTTTCTACTTCTACTATTTATAAATTGCAAAACGAAGCAGTCTTAAATCACTTGTTAACACCAGAATCAAAAGAAACAAATGCATATATATAATTAAATAGAAACATACCTAACATCACATTAAGGTCAATTTTAGCATTCTCTCTCATCATACTAAAAGCTTTGGCCTTAGGCTTGTCATTTCCTTCTATAACCCCTTGGCCCTAAGGGTATGATTGACATATAAGAATAAGAGAGGTGGTGGCTTGGGTTGGTGAATAAGAGATGGTAACATTAGAAAGTGTCCAAGTATCGGAGCCGTGGTGACTCATTACGGAAACTAAAAGCCAAACGAAGTAAAAAGCTGTCCAGAAGCTACCCAAACTTAGATTAAGCATATCTCGAGATAGAAAAAGACTTATGGACCCCATAATATATGAATATGGGGTTGTTGGATCTAGAAAGGCTCGTGCAACCAAAACCAAATCACTTAGACTATTTTGTGTAAGGCCCCATTCCCGGGCACCTCACAGTTGGTCATTCATCGCACATAAAACATCTTAAAACGTACATTTATTTTACAGCGGAATTTAAAACTTTCATTAATGACTAGAAACATGTCATTTCATTCATTTACAATATTCGTTTTCATATCAAAATACAATGACATGTCAAAATATGGATGCCAGCCTCAAAACGCTCCGAGTAGCTTATGCATCCATGCCTGCAACTCCTCAGCTTCAACAAAATACCTGCCAACTATCATGCATACAAAAGTCAGCGATGCTGAGTGGGTTCTAGTTTTTATAATAAAATACTTTATTTCCTTTAAAAACTATCTTTACATTCATTCGTTCATTTCTTCGCTCATTACTCTTCATTACTCGAATCTTGTCTCATGCAATATCCCCGACTCATGCTCGAAAGCTGATGCTGTGCCGGGGCCTGTACACAAACCCCCGACTCATGTCCGAAGACTGACACAGCACCAGGATACGCGACAAAGATCCCATTCGAGTCAATCACAGGAATTGAACTCTATCCGAGTCTGTTGCAACACAAAGTCGCTCATCTCATTATCTCGTTTCATGCAATACCCCCGACTCATGTCCGAAGACTGATCCTGTGCCGGGGCCTGTAATCAAACCCCCGACTCATGTCCGAAGACTGACACAGTACCGGAGTACGCGACACGGATCTCATCATCCGTCACTTTCATGTTCACCATTTGTTATCTCATGTGTTCATTTCGTACTCTATTGTATTTGTTCGTCTCGTACTTTATCGTTATCTTTCACTTTGTTACATAATACTTTACGTTCGTTTATTTTTTCGTTCATACATCACACCACGTAAAGTTATACATAATGTATTATAAAACATAATACGTACGTTTTGAAAACTCTTTGACGAAGAAAGATAACACATCACTCACACATATACACATCATAAATTCATCACTACATCAAGCATGTGAAGTCACTGGATTGGTAGACATCCGAGCATGTTCTTGACGGAAGGAAACAAAAGCAAAACCAAGAGACAAACAATAAACACGATCTATAATAAAATGGTTTCATTGATAAAACCTAATGATTACAAGATCGTTACAACATAAGAATCAAGACTCTTGGCAAGGGGAGATTGAGCATGACCTCCCCTCTCATCCGGCAGCCCTAGGCCTCGGGCAGACTCCCTCCCCAAACCCTTAATCTCTCTACACATTGAAATTGGTATATGTAGGCCTCGGCCCATATTAGATGCGACTGGGCCCATTCATACGATTGGACCATGCGTAGGTTCAATCGTACGATTGGGCCATGCGTATGGTTCAATCGTACGACTGGACCATACTTATGGTTCAGTCTTACGAATGACCCAATCGCATCTCTCAGTTGCACGACTGGCCCATTAGCAAGGCTCAGTCGCACGACTGAGTCTCATTCGCATATGCTCCTGCGAATAACCCAGTTTCATGTGTTTACAACATATCAGGTGTATTACATTAAGCCTAGACTATTCAACAAGCAATGGACACACTATATATGACTATATATGCTTCAACAAATTCCCCCTTGGACGTTGCTTGCGAATAGTAGATAACACCTCTTACAATCTTCAGTCAATCTTTGCTCTGGTTGTCAATAGAATCAAACGAAAACCATATTAGCCAACGTTGCTGATCCTTCAGGTTGCTATAATATCCCTGAAAATGAATTTAGGCACAATAGCTTTCGTTTACTTTGCAGAACACCATCATAGCAGCAAGATTCCCCATATGACTGATTTTTCCAGATAATGACATGAACAGTTTTCCATTCTTCAATCTTCACACAGGCTAGCATGATTAACATTAACACCTTCAGCAATCCCCCCTCACATTAAGCATATCCCAATATATAAACGTTGTGCTCTCTTGGCGTCTTCATATGGCGTATTGGGCAAAAGGTAGAAGGTTCTAATCCACAGCTGACAATCTCAACCAAATCAGCGTGCACTCAGATTCTTCATCGGAAACCGGCTCATATCATCACTTTCTGATTGCGTCTTCAATCTCTCTATACATGGATTCCCCCTAAGAATGAGAATCCTTTCTGTGCGGATAGATATAACTTGATTGGCCCATAAATAGTCAGATGCTCCTGACTACCCCACAAAATCAGCACCGAGTGCTGACATCTTCTCTTTTCTCTTTTGTGTTCTCTACATTCACATATTCTTGAAGTCCAACGAATAACGGGGTATCCATCGAACTTATTTGACAAAAGAATCTCAGGGTGAATGTGCTTTGCTCATCCTCAAATCTGTGCAAAAAGTAGTTCCACACTTTTTTTTTGGTCTGGAACACCGTTCATCCGTATGACGTGGAGGACAAATATCACATTCATGTGAATGGATGATACGAATGATATATTCGTGAGACTGGTCATAAGACTGGTCCAGTAGCATGATTGGTCATAAGACTGGTCCAGTAGCATGACTTGTCACAAGACTGGTCCAGTAGCATGACTGGTCATAAGACTGGTCCAGTAGCATGACTGGTCATAAGACTGGTCCAGTCGCATTCCAGTCGTACGAATGGTCCATTAGCATGGTCCAGTCGCACAAATGGTCCATTAGCATGGTCCAGTCGCACGAATGGTCCATTAGCATGGTCCAGTCGCTCGAATGGTCCATTAGCATGGTCCAGTCGCACGAATGGTCCATTAGCATGGTCCAGTCGCATGAATGGGTCTGCACGTAAATTTTCAGATCTGCAGCCGCCAAAGCTGCCAAAAACCCTAATTTGATGAATTTTACATGAACCGAAACAAAATAGACATCATCAGATTCGCAAGGGTCATAGGAACGTGGTTTCGAGTTCGATTTTAACATAGAAACAACACACGTAACAAGATCTGAGCAAAACACGAAGAACACGAAGGGGGTTTAAGGTCAAGAATCTGAAATAGATCCAGAAAGCAAGAGCTCGGGTTGCTAGAATGATTGTTAGATCATTCCAGCAGTAACCGGCTCTGATACCAATTGTGAAGTCACTGGATCGGTAGACATCCGAGCATGTTCTTGACGGAAGGAAACAAAATCAAAACCAAGAGAAAACAATAAACACGATCTATAATAAAATGGTTTCATTGATAAAACCTAATGATTACAAGATCGTTACAACATAAGAATCAAGACTCTTGGCAAGGGGAGATCGAGCATGACCTCCCTTCTCATCCGGTAGCCCTAGGCCCCGGGCAGACTCCCTCCCCAAACCCTTAATCTCTCTACACATTGAAACTGGTATATATAGGCCTCGGCCCATATTAGATGCGACTGGGCCCATTCATGCAATTGGACCATGCGTATGGTTCAATCGTACGATTGGGCCATGCGTATGGTTCAATCTTACGACTGGACCATACTTATGGTTTAGTCTTACGAATGACCCAATCGCATCTCTCAATCGCACGACTGGCCCATTAGCAAGGCTCAGTCGCACAACTGAGTCTCATTCGCATATGCTCCTGCGAATGATCCAGTTTCATGTGTTTACAACATATCAGGTGTATTACATTAAGCCTAGACTATTCGACAAGCGACGGACATACTATATATGACTATATATGCTCCAACAAAGCATAAGTCATCACATCATAACAAGGCCTATCTCCCTATTTTACCCCTTAAAAACACTTAGAAAATCCTAAGTCCAAAATGGGTGCATGGGACTTTTTAGGCGCATGAGCATAAAAATTCTATGTGTAAAACAGTCTAGGCGCATGGGCACTGTTTGGGCGTTTCTGCCCTGTTCAGGCGCTTTGCCACTATGCAGGCGCATGGCACCTGTTCAGGCACATCAACAATTAGCCGTTTTAACACTTGGGCGCATAGGAACTATTTGGGCGTCTGAGCTTACACTTAGATTATTAACACTTAGGCGCATTGGGTTTGGGCGGTTGGGCATACTTAGGCAGTTGGCCGTTGGGTGCATGGGAACACTATTTAGGCGCATGGCCCACTCTTGGGCGCATGACCAACACTGTTTAGGCGCATGGCCCACTCTTGGGCGCATGGCCAACACTTAGGCGCATGGCCAACATGCTGGGCACATGGGCCACTGTTCATGCGCATCAGAACATTCTGAAATGTTTTCTATGCTACTAACATCACCCGATTATCATTCTAATAATACCCAAGCACAGATCTAACATACTAAAGGCACCTAAGCATGCTAAACATCAACACTAACCCATAAACCAACTCTAAAACATACATACACAGAACATCATCGAACAATAGGCTGAAACTCACGGTTTTACTTGAAAACATTTTCTTGGTATGCATAATAGCCCCAAACAAGTTGAAAATCAGTAATAGAGGGGTTCTAGAAACTCACCTTGAGCAGCCTTTGAGCAACACACTTCAAGTTCGAGACCCACCTTCAATTCAGCTCTTAAATCCCGAAAACAAACACTAAACACCAAGAACTTTGGTCAAGAACTCGAAACCCAGCTGAAACCGAGCTCATATAAGAGAAAAATCACGTTTGCAGCTGCTTCTTCCTTTTTTTCTCTCTAGAACCGAGGGCTTTCTCTCTTTTCTTTCTTCCTTCAGCCGAATGGAGATGGTGAAGAAGGGATGGGCGTCTATGCCCCTTTAAACCTTAAAATGGTAAGGTTTTGTACTTTGTACATTTTATCCCCCTCCACTTGTGCTCATTATCTATTCTTTCTATTTACTTTTCTTTTCCTTTCGTTTAAATAAAAATTCGGGGTGTTACAAGTCTACCCCCCTTAAAGAGGTTTCGTCCCCGAAACCTGTCGCTTCTCGAACAATTATGGGTAACATTGTCTCACCTCTTCCTTGATCTTGCACTTAAACTTAGATCCCTTTAGGCTTCACTGCACCCGCATAAGTGAAACCATCATCCTCCTTAGCCCATTCTCTTCTCCTTATCAGTAATGGCTACCAGTTGCTTCTCATAGTTGAATACTTTGTCCATCTCAGTGTTCTCTAGTGGCATGATCATATTCTCATCGATCGAACACTTTCTTAGACGAGATGCATGGAACATCAGATGAATTCCACTTAACTCATCGGGTAGCTCCCGTCGATGTGTCACTTCTCCTACCTGAGCAACAACTAGGAATGACCCTCTATACTTTAGTATTAGCTTTACTCGATTTCCAAATCAAATAATCCGCTTTCCTAGTCGAAGCCTTCATCATAATCCATTGTCGTAGGTCGACACCGAACTCTGGTCGTGCACGGTTGATCAATCCATCTTCTTGCAACACTTGGGGTTTGAGTCGTAGATTACTGATCAATTCACCCGGAGATGCATGTCTATCCACCTACGTCTGTCTTCAACAGTCTAGCAGGAACAAGCGGTCTCTCTCAATTCTATCGCGCAATCCTCTAGGGCATTAGGTAACCTGGTGGACTTACTAATAGCAATTCTTACATCGAAGGGCTCATCGATCTTCCTACTCCTAACGTGCAACATCACAGAAGATAGCAGCAACAAAACTACTATTAGCGCCACAATTAAAGTATAGATGCATAAATCTAAATCACCAAAAATGTACCTGACCTTACCTCAGAGTCTGATCTAGCCTCCTCCCGATCATAGCAAAGGCTCTAGCCTTTACCCTCTGTTCTCCTTCCTCGTACCGGAGCTTCCTGTCCTCGACTTCTTGCAGTCTCAGCTCATGTGTCCTGTCTTGCCACAGTCGTAGCATTTAGCCATTTGACAGTCCCTCACTCTGTGGCCCTCCTTTCCACACTGAAAACAAACATTCAGTCCCCACTTGCACTCCCCTTCGTGGCCTCTACCACACTTTTTGCATACCTCGCCCTCCCTTGTTATCCTCTTCCGATCATCAACCCTACATGTCTCACCTCCAGAAACAAATCCACCATCATTGCCTCGCCTTCCATCCCCATTGTTAACATGGTCCTGCTCCTCCTCTTCGTCCGTTATCGCCATCACCTCTCGCTCATCGTACAATCTCCCGGCTAAGTCAACCACTGATCTGAATGTACTTGGTCGGACAGCGATCAAATGTCTGCGGATGTCTGTCGGCAGTCCTTGAATGTATCTCTTAATCTTTCGTGACACAGGCATCACCTGATCTGGCACCAGCCTTGCCATCTCGTTGAACTTAGTGGTGTACAGCTGGTGTGTCATCGTTCCCGCCTCTAGCTGTAAGAACTCTCTCTCAATCTTTGTCCAATTCCTGGTGATGACAAAACTCTTCGATCACCAGCTTCTTCAGTTCACTCCACCTTATCCTTCCGATTGCCCTAGTACCCTCAGCCTGGACTATGTTGTCCCACCAGCATAAGGTCGAGTCCACAAACGAATGGGTAGCGAACTTCACCTTTTTGTCCTCTAGGCACTCGCTGATCTCAAGGACAACCTCCATCTCTCTCACCCATCGGTAAGCAGCAACAGTGCTATTACCATCAAAGGTAGGGGGCTTGCACCTTTGGAATGCCCCATAATTACAGCCTCGTGCTGCCTCAGGCACAGGCTCTTCTTCCTCCTCTTCCTCATCAGTAGGGATAACCATCTCGGTCTCCGGTTGCTCTCTCCTTCTCGAGAACCTATTCCTCTCCTTCCTTTTGCCTTCCCTAACAGCTTTAATCACTTCGGTCACCACAGACGGTAGAATCATCTGCATAACTTGATGGACCTCTTCTACTACTGCCTCTTTCACCGAGGCCCTCAAGTTCGCGCTCTCATCACCACCGTCGTGGTGTTGCATCTCGGGCTTCTCACGATTCCTCTCAATAGCCCTAGCCCTATTCCTTGTAACGTGGTTCAGCTCCACGTCCTCCCTGTGCTCCACCCCTAGAGGCCTTAGATGATCTACCTCCAGCCATTCTCTAATCACTATAAGATTCAAACACTAACACGGTCATTCAAGGTAATAACTCGGATTATGTCAAGTATAGTAAGTCCCTAATTACAGTGGCCAGTTGTGATTAACCACTTACTTTACTCTTCACACCCCAGGCATCTCCTATCCTGACTACATCAGTATCTAAATCTACACAAAAGCACACTAGCCACATAACATGCGCATATAATACCGGTTAACGTTAACTTACTTTAAACGTTTACATAAAACCTTTACCTACAGGCACGTAGCTACTAGGACTTGCATCCTTTTCCTTTTACTCCCATTCTCAGTTTAAGTTTAGGTTTCTTTTGAAAATATTTACCCATTTCACTTGAACATTGGCTCTGATACCAACTTGTAAGGCCTCATTCCCGGGCACCTCACAATTGGTCATTCATCACACATAAAACATTTTAAAACGTACATTTATTTTGCAGTGGAATTTAAAACTTCCATTAATAACTAGAAACATGTCATTTCATTCATTTACAACATTAGTTTTCAACTCAAAATACAATGACATGTCAAAATATGGATGCCAGCCTCAAAACGCTCCGAGTAGCTTATGCATCTCCTCAGCTTCAACAAAATACCTGCCAACTATCATGCATACAAAAGTCAGCGATGCTGAGTGAGTTCTAGTTTTTATAATAAAATACTTTATTTTTCCTTTAAAAACTATCTTTACATTCATTCGTTCATTTCTTCGCTCATTACTCTTCATTACTCGAATCTTGTCTCATGCAATATCCCCGACTCATGCTCGAAAGCTGATGCTGTGCCAGGGTCTGTACACAAACCCATGACTCATGTCCGAAGATTGACACAGCACCGGGATACGCGACAAAGATCCCATTTGAGTCAATCACAGGGATTGAACTCTATCCGAGTCTGTTGCAACACAAAATCGCTCACCTCATTATCTCGTCTCATGCAATACCCCCGACTCATGTCCGAAGACTGATACTGTGCCGGGGCCTGTAATCAAACCCCCGACTCATGTCCGAAGACTAACACAGTACCGGAGTACGCGACACGGATCTCATCATCCGTCACTTTCATGTTCACCATTTGTTATCTCATGTGTTCATTTCGTACTCTATCGTATTTGTTCGTTTCGTACTTTATCGTTATCTTTCACTTTGTTACATAATACTTTACGTTCGTTTATTTATTCGTTCATACATCACACCACATAAAGTCATACATAATGTATTATAAAACATAATACGTATGTTTTGAAAACTCTTTGACGAAGAAAGATAAAACATCACTCACACATATACACATCATAATTTCATCACATCACCATGCACACATCAAGCATAAGTCATCACATCATAACAAGGCCTATCTCCCTATTTTACTCCTTAAAACCACTTAGAAAATCCTAAGTCCAAAATGGGTGCATGGGACATTTTAGGCGCATGAGCATGAAAATTCTATGTGTAAAACAGTCTAGGCGCATGGGCACTGTTTGGGCGTTTCTACCCTGTTCAGGGGCTTTGCCACTATGCAGGCGCATGGCACCTTTTCAGGCACATCAACAATTAGCCGTTTTAACACTTGGGCGCATGGGCACTATTTGGGCGTCTGAACTTACACTTAGATTATTAACACTTAGGCGCATGGGGTTTGGGCGGTTGGGCATACTTAGGCAGTTGGCCGTTGGGCGCATGGGAACACTGTTTAGGCGCATGGCCCACTCTTGGGCGCATGGCCAACACTGTTTAGGTGCATGGCCCACTCTTGGGCGCATGGCCAACACTTAGGCGCATGGCTAACATGCTGGGCGCATGGGCCACTGTTCATGCGCATCAGAACATTCTGAAATGTTTTCTATGCTACTAACATCACCCGATTATCATTCTAATAATACCCAAGCACAGATCTAACATACTAAGGGCACCTAAGCATGCTAAACATCAACAGTAACCTATAAACCAACTCTAAAACATACATACACAGAACATCATCGAACAATAGGCTGAAACTCACGGTTTTACTTGAAAACATTTTCTTGGTATGCATAATAGCCCCAAACAAGTTGAAAATCAGTAATAGAGGGGTTCTAGAAACTCACCTTGAGCAGCCTTTGAGCAACACACTTCAAGTTCGAGACCCACCTTCAATTCAGCTCTTAAATCCCGAAAACAAACCCTAAACACCAAGAACTTCGGTCAAGAACTCGAAACCCAGCTGAAACCGAGCTCATATAAGAGAAAACTCACATGTGCAGCTGCTTCTTCCTCTTTCTCTCTCTAGAACTAAGGGCTTTCTCTCTCTTCTTTCTTCCTTTCAGCCAAATAGAGATGGTGAAGAAGGGATGGGTGACCATGCCCCTTTAAACCTTAAAATGATAAGGTTTTGTACTTTGTACACTTTATCCCCCTCCACTTGTGCTCATTATCTATTCTTTCTATTTACTTTTCTTTTCCTTTCGTTTAAATAAAAATTCGGGGTGTTACATTTTGGTACACCTAATAAAGGACTTCCGAAGCTAAGTAAGAAGGAGCTCTTCCGAAGACAAAGTGTAAAATTAACTTCCTAAGGAAAACTCCAACTTTCGAAGACAAAGTATTACTTCCGAAGATCAAGACTTAGAGTGATAGATCAGAAGTCAACTTCCGAAGTATAGAAGTCCTCAAGCCTCGGAAGTATAGAAGCCTCTTCCGAAGTATAAGTGGCTTTGGAAGAACTTGTTCTTCCGAAGCCAACTTACCTTCGGAAGAAACTACTATTATCCAGTGGACATAAGTATGGTCTTCCTGACACTCCACTATAGATCTCTGAGATACTGCATGGCGTTTTCTCAAAAGCCGTGTAGTTGACCATACTTTATTCCACTGTTTACCTTTATAAGTTACTACAGTTGCCATCTTTAGTTGGTGACAAAAGGTAAGTCATGGACATGTCATGACTACCATATCTTAGATAATACTTTATCAGAGATACCTTAACCTTAGCATTGTAGTATATGCTTTAGTCTTAGGTTTCCAGCTGGTATCAAAGTATATCCGGCTATAGGATCTAGCATATATAGTTTCTCATTGTAACTCATGTTCTATGCTTGTAAGAGTCTTGTAATACTTTGAGTTGAGAAGTAATATATACAAGTGCCTTGAAAATTATTTCTGTGTGTTCTTTGCTACTTATTATATTATTATCAACTCTTATAAAAGACTCTACTTCATCTGATTTGAGTGTTATATAAGTGAGTTTGAGAGAAATCCAAATGTTAAAGTGACAAACCTGATCCTGCAATTGGTATCAGAGCTGTTTAGGCTCTTGATTGTGAGATTTTACCATCCTAATCAACCTATTTTCACTCCTCCTTATACCACACTCAAAATGGCCCTCAACATATCTGAAGTAGAGATGGGGACGATGACCAAAGCACCCATCATCACCCCTGAAAACTTCAGGTCATGGAGCAGATGAATGGAAGGCTTCATCAGGTATCAAGACAGCAAGATGTGGCAATCTATTGTAAATGGCCCGTATAAGCCAAAGGTAGCTGGTGGAAACGGTGCCATGATTGAGAAAGCTGTTGAAGATTATTCTGATGAGGACCGAAAGAAGCTGGACATTGATAGCAATGCTATGACTGTTCTCATGACTACAATTCCCAACTCCATCATGGTGGGGTTTGAGCATTTCAAGTCAGCCAAAGAACTGTTTGATGCGCTTGCTCAAATGTATTCACGCTCAAATGACTCCAAGAAGGACTCACCGAAGCAGCAGTTCGAGAACTTCACCTACGTTGCTGGAAAGACACTTAGCCAGCAATACTTCAGGTACATGGATCTCATTTTTTCCCTCCAGTCTGTGGGAATTGCTCATGAACTTAGAGATCTTACAAGAAAGTTCATTAGTGCATTACTCAATGAGTGGACATTCTACTGTGTCTCTATCAAGAGAACAGAGAACCTGAATACACTCACCATGACCGAACTCTATGGCATCCTTGATGGATACCGTTTGGAAATGGAGAGTAAGAGAGGTCATCAGACAAGCAGACCCTTGAGTCTTCCTGCTAGCAACGCTTTAATGGTTGCTGAAGGCTCAGGAACCTCCCAGCCTCAACAATACCTGACTTACACCCAGCAACCATCTTGTTCCTCTGGGCCATACATCACATTTCCTGAGACTCCAAGGTCTCAACAAGCTCAGCAAAGTTCCTTTCAGGACAGCTGTGCTTTTATCTCAGGAAGTGGACACTCAAATGATTATCAATATTGCTTTGAAGATCTAGAGTGCTTCAGCCCAGATGACGTGGAATACGTGGACATAGTCCAACAAATGGATCTATTAACCTACAGAGCAAATAAGTTCTTTAAGAGAACTGGAAGGTAATTTCCCCAGAATCCAATCAACAGCAAATTTGGGTTTGACAAAACCAAGGACGAATGTTACAACGGTAACCAACTTGGTCATTTTGCAAGGGAAAATAAGGCTCCCAAGTCTAATCCGGGAACCCCTCAGGCCTCCACACATCCCTCTACACCAAAGCCCACCGGAAAGTCAACAAAAACAGCTGCAATGGCTCAAGAAGTTGACTGGAGCGTTATGGTACAGGATGTGACTCCTGCTCAAGCACTCATGGCCGGAACAGATGAAAATAAGGTATATGAACATCTCTGTACTCCTGCCTGTATTGCTAAGGTTAAATTGTATCACGACTACAATATGGAGATTAAATCCGATATTGAGTTTTAAATTTTTTAAAATCTGATTTTTAAAGGGTTGAATCTGACTATCAAAGAAAAATTGAGGAGTTAGAGAAAACTGTGTCCCTATTAAAACACGAACACACAAACTATAAGACTCAAATAAAGGATTTAATATCCAAATTGACTGAGGCTCAAGCCCAGCTTGTCACAGCTGAGGCTCAAGCCAGGAAGTATGCTATTTCCGAGCAAAACTTCCAAGCCATTCTTGCATCATCCTCTCACTCAAAACTTTGTTACCAAAACAAAGATGGGTTGGGAACCAATGAAATAGCTCCACCACACTCCTATGAGTCTATAAGACAACCAAGGTGTGGTACTGAAGAGCAAGAGGTTCCATCTGCTGACCCACCTTCTCATGATTCAAAGAATGATGCAACCATGGAGACCATGACAAGGAAGAACCAGGTAATTATACCCTCTCCTACCAATGATGATCAAACCCTGACCACCAAAGCTAGAAGAAGCAGAGCTAAGGCAGTCAGAAAAACTGCCAAGAAAGTGGCTGAGTCTAAGCTGAAGATAGACCCAAAGCAAAAGGGTGTATTCATCTCAGCTGGATTCCAGGTGGTTGGAAATTCTAATTCAGGAAAGGGGTGTAGTACCAGCACTCCTGTCCTACCAAAGGATCAGAAGTTAAAGGGAAAGGTTGCTGATGAAGAGAAAAAGAACAAGAAACAGCAATCCCTAAATTCCTAAAAGATTAACATTGCATGCATAATGTGTGGTCTGCAAAACCACATGGCCAAAGATTGTTACTACAATCTTGCTAGCACACATTATGCAAATAATGTTAAAAAGGAAGGAGTCAGGGAAGGTTTCTCATTTGGACCATATCAAATGGTTCAAGTGATGAAAAAGGGAAAGCTTGTTTCCGAAGCAAGGTTGCTTTCGGAAGAAGGTCCTTCTTCCGAAAGGAAAAAGGCTTTGGAAGCTAAAGCTATCAAGACTCAAAAGAATAAAAGAGTCCCCTTGAGACCATCCCAGAAGAAGACTGCTTCGGAAGAAAAGATGGTGAAGGCTTCTTCCGAAAAGAAAGAAGCTTCGGAAGAATGCCAAGCTGCAAAAGCTTCATAAATTTAATCCTCCATGATCAACCAAGGGATGGAATTGAAGATCAAGGAAGATGTTGTAGCCCAAACCTCTTCTTCAAAGACATCCATTGAACCCCATGCATAAATTTTGGTTCAATTATGTCACTATCATTGGAAAACCCAAGACCAACAAGGCTTGGGTTTCCAATCAAAACTAATCATCTCATCTTATGTGCAGGGACATCCATATGACAAGAATAACAATGTTTGGATTGTGGATAGTGGATGCTCCAGGCACATGACAGGGAACATATATCTCTTTTAACAATTTCAACATAATGATGGAGGTCCTGTCTAGTTTGGAGGTGAGGCCGGAGGATATATTTCTGGCAGAGGAAGTATATCCAATGGAAAATTAAAGGTTGACAAAGTTAACTTTGTCAAACAGCTTGAACACAACCTGTAAAGTGTTTCTCAGTTCTGTGATCAAAAGCATCAAATGCTCTTTACAGAACATGAGTGCATAATCCTCAAACCTGGGATGACAATTCTTCAAGAATTGGTGCTTCTTAGATCTCCAAGGAAAAGGGATATGTACAAGCTGGATATGAACAATGCTTCCCCAATGAGAGAAGTATCATGCTTTCTTTCCAAAGCTGATGGTGATGAGTCAACACTATGGCATAAACGAATGTGTCATGTAAATTTTAAGACAATGAATAAATTGGCTAAAAATAACTTGGTACATGGTTTGCCTAAAAAGGAATTTTTCTGCAAAGATAACTGTGTTGCATGCCTGAAAGGGAAGCAACACAGGACATCTCATAAATCCAAAGTTGTTAACTCCATCACCACTCCATTACACTTATTGCACATGGATCTATTTGGTCCCACAAGTATAATGAGCATTGAAAGGAAATCATATTGCCTTGTGATTGTTGATGATTTTACTAGATTTACATGGGTATTCTTTTTAAGAACCAAAGATGAAACTGCTGAAACTTTGAAATCTTTTATTCTTAAAATAGAAAATCAAATTGATCACAAGGTTAAAATAATTAGAAGTGATCAAGGGACTGAGTTTAAGAACCACGTTTTTGACTCATTTTGTAACTCAAAAGGGATTGCCAGACAATATAGTGCTCCTAGAACTCCTCAACAAAATGGTGTTGCTGAGAGGAGGAACAGGACACTTATTGAGGCTGCTCGGACTATGTTAGCTGATTCAAAGCTACCTCTAACATTCTGGGCAGAGGCAGTCAGCACTGCATGCTATGTGCAGAACAGGGTCCTTGTAGTAAAGCCACATGGAAAAATCCCTTATGAGCTATGGAACAAGAGGCCACCGTTCATTGGCTTTCTAAGGTCCTTTGGCAGCAGGTATACCATACTTAACACAGGTGATGCCATATTTGTTCGATATTCCTCTAATTCTAAAGCTATAGAGTTTATAACATTAAAAATCAACAATTTGAGGAATATTTCAACATTGTAGTTAATGAACACACTCCTTGTTTTAGGGGAAATGGCCCTGATCATATATTTGATTTAGAATTGTTTTCAAACAATTCTAAACCATCTTGTGAGAATGTTTCAGCTGGAACAGGTGCTCAAAGTGATTCTGAAGATATCAACTGTTTGAGCTTCCCAGACCTATTCCAAGTTCTCCAAGAGCTACAACAAATCAAGTTCCCACTATTGGTAGATCTGATAGTATGACCATATCAAGAGATAGTGGAGCTTCAACAAGCGGTTCACCTGTTGACTCTCAAACCTCTTCAGGTGACCCTGCACAACACTAAGCTGATGAAAGCAACATCTTGAAGGAACATGCAACTGTTAATGTTGCTTCACAGCAAACAAATGATGATGTTTCTTTTTCATTCAATCAGTCCTCATTGAATGAGTTTGAAACAGCAGCTGGACCAAGTGTTCAAGCTCCTGAGCAAAATATGTCCAATTTGGATTTATCTTTCAAACAGGAGGTAATTCCTAGACTTAGGATTCACAACACTCATCCAGCTAAGAACATCATAGGGGAAGTCTCTGAAGGCGTGAGAACAAGAGGACAAACTCATAATGGGAATGTATGCTTGTACTCATGATTTTTATCCCAAATGGAACCCAAGAAGGTGAAAGATGCCTTGAAAGATAGTAGCTGGGTTGAATCAATGCAAGAGGAGCTGCTTCAATTCAAAAGACAAAAGGTCTGGAACCTATGTCCGCTACTATCTGGTCAAGTACCTATAGGCACTAAATGGGTTTTCACAAAACAAGAGAGATGATAGAGGCTTGATTATCAAGAACAAAGCAAGACTGGTGGTTCAAGGATACACTCAAGAGGAAGGAATCGATTATACTGATGTCTTTGCACCTGTTGCAAGACTTGAGGCAGTTAGGATCTTCCTTGCTTATGCTGCATCCAAGAATTTCACTGTCTACCAACTTGATGTCAAGTGTGCCTTTCTATATGGGGATATAGATAGGGAAGTCTATGTATGCTAATCTCCGGGATTTGAAGATCCACAACATCCCAACTATGTGTGCAAATTGGATAAAGCTATATATGGGTTGCACCAAGCACCTAGGCTGTGGTATGAGACATTGTCTCAGTTTCTCTGAAGAATGGTTACACTAGAGGTACCATTTATAAGACTCTTTTCATAAGGAAGTTTGGGAAACACATCTTGCTCGTTCAAGTCTATGTTGATGACATCATATTTGGTTCCTCAAATGACAAAATGTGTAAAGACTTTGAGAGCATCATGAAGAAGAAGTTTGAGATGAGTTCCATGGGAAAAATGGACTTTTTCCTTGGAATTCAGGTGAAGCAAATGAAGGGTTTTTCATCATTCAATCTAAGTATGTCAATGACATCTTAGAAAGATTTGATATGAAAGATTGTAAGGCAGCAAAAACACCTATACCCAGAAACCACAATCTTTGCCCTGACTCTAAGGGGGAGGATACTGATCAACATCAGTATAGAGCAATTATTGGTTCTCTGATGTATCTCACAGCAAGTAGACCCGATATCATGTTTGCAACTTGTATTTGTGCAAGATATCAGGCTGCTCCAAAGGTGTCTCACCTAGTTGCTGCTAAGAGAATCCTTAGATACCTTAAAGGAGCATCTAAACTAGGTCTCTGGTATCCAAGAAATAGTGATTTCAATCTCTATGGTTACTCTGACAGTGATTATGGTGGCTGCAATATCAACAAGAAATCAACATCTGGGGATGTCAATTTCTTGGTGGAAGGATCATCTCATGGCAATGCAAGAAGCAATCTGTGTCTCTACATCAACTGCTGAAGCTGAATACATTGTTGCTGCTAGTTGCTGTGCTCAGCTGCTGTGGATTCAAAACCAGATGATAGACTACGGATTCAACTTCATGAGCACTCCTATCCACATTGACAACAACAGTGCTATCTCCATTACTGAAAATCCAGTGAAGCACTCCAAAACTAAACACATCGATATCAGGTATCATTTCATTAGAGATATTCATGAGAAAAATCTTATCAAGCTAATCAAAGTTGATTCAAATGAACAATATGCTGACTTGTTCACCAAAGCCTTTGATGAACAAAGATTCAAATATCTCATTACAGCTATTGGGATGATAAACCTTGATTAGTTTATCTCATTTGAAAACTTTTTAATGTGTAAAGTTTTATGTCAAAACAATCTAAGCCCTGTTACAAAAGGTCTTTCTCTAAAATTTTATCTAAGTATGAATTCTTTCGAAGAGGAATTAACCCTCGGAAGATATTTTCCATATCTTCCGAAGCAAATTCCTACCAGGATAATTTTCTTCTCGGAAGAGTTGTTAAGTCTCGGAAGAAGCGATTGATTTCATATCAGATCTACTTCCGAAGCTTGTAACATTCTCCATTCGGAAAACAACATATACTCTCGGAAGTAAAAACTTTACCTTCGGAAGTAAATTTGCCTTCGGAAGAACATTACCTTCGGAAATGCTTTATACTCGAAAGAAAGATTTTACTGTGTAACGGAAATCTTTTGGGCCCCACTCTGTAAAAAGTAAAGATTTTGTTAATGATGTCGGATTATTTAAATGGACTAACCTTACCGCCCATGTCACATCATCCACTGAAACCTCCCATCATCTTATCCAAACCCCATTTAAACCGCCATTCCACTCGTTTAAATACCTCCGGCTAATCACTTTCATCCTTTTTACCAAAATTACTGCCCTAAAAGCTTTCTTCATCTTCAATTTACCCAATTCCGAACTATCTTCTTGCAACTTTCTCAAATGGCACTTAACCCTCAGCACAACCAAGTCGCACTCCTTGACTCTTCAAGGGATGCCGACTTCTAAGATATCATTTCCTTTCTAACCCAATCTTCTTACTACACTGCCCTGACTATTAACCCCACGGTTTACTCAAATCATATGTCTGAATTTTGGGCAAACGGTCAGATTGAAACCCTAAATGGGGTTCGTGTCATAAGATCGAGCATCTGTGGCCAGGAGTTGGTCATTTTGAACAAATCATCAGGGAGCATCTAGAGCTTCATGATGAGGGCGCTCCTACAGAATTCCCCAAAGCAGATTGGACAACACTTATATCCAAATGGGATATGGTGGAGATGTTAGCAGGTCAACCGTCTACAAATTCAACTTCTCTTACAACTGGAAGTTCCTGCTGCATGTAGTTCTTCACTGCTTGTCCAACAAATCTGGGGGATGGGATCAAATCCATATGAACTTGGGTGCCTAGTTCATGGTTTGGTGAGAAGCCTCCGCTTCAACTACTCAAGATTTGTGCTGACCAATCTCATGGGAAACCTTCAACGGGACACATTCTTCATGTATCCCAGGTTTCTCCAGCACATAATCAATTGTGAGCTGGACCAGAGCAAGCTTGTCTGCGCAGCTGCTCTGATTGTTCCTCAAATGAGGCCGACCATCTTCAAAACTTTGAAGAGAGTGTCCACCAACTTCACCGGAAGAGATACTGCACTTCTTCCAGGTATGATTGAGCCAATGGCTCCTGGTGACATCCCTGTTAACCCCATAGGTGATGAACCCACACCAGCAACTACCCTCACTTTGCCAAATCTACCTTCTCCCCCCATTACCATCACTTATCAAAGACGCCCCAAACGAACCCTTGTTCAATCTACTCTGATTGAACAAGCTCCTTTTGTTCTACCCAAAAAGGCTAGAGTGGAACAATAGGCTCCCACTCAGCCTGAGGTCCAACCATCCTTCACAATTGATCTCAATATAGGTCTTGAGTCTCCTCAGTCTTAGACCCATGAGCCCGAAATCCAAGCTGAAAACCCTCAGGGAGAGTCGTTATACTCCCCTGAGCAGCCAAAAAGGGACAGCCCCATCACAGGCTCAATGCCTTTAGACATTGATCAAAGTCCCGGGTCACTAGGTTTTACTTCCATATCCATTATTGACCTATTAATCGGAGCTAATGAAGAGATTATGTCTCTTCAGGGCAGAAATTGATCCACAACACCCCCTCAAGGATCAACAGAGCCCAGAGAGATCTCTTATCTCTAGCCCCTATCAGCAAGCCTTTACTGAGGTGAGTCCCACTGATGTGAAAGGGACTCATGTAGATTCAGCTGCCACTATTGAAGGAGCCTCAAGGGATCCTCAGGACAGTGGTAACATTACTGAGACTGAATCTACGGCAACCATGCCCTTTGATGACTCTGAAAGAGACATCATTGAGCAAGGGAAACCAGGGCGCCAAGAAACCACATCTGGTGGTGAGGATGAACATACAAGGTATGTTACCTCATCTCCCCGTGATTCTTCAAAAGAAGATGAGGGAAACTCCAACTCACCATTAAAGACCTACTTTCTAAACTCTCAAATCTTGAATCTAAGGTTAGGACTTTAGAGGATAGGTATGCCACTCAGCAACTTGAGATTGAAAATCTCAAGGCCAAACTAGCTGAGAAATAGATTGAGAGGTCTGTTAGGCACGTACCAATTCAGGTTTCTTTGACCTCTTCCTCTAGCTCATCAAGCTCTCAAGATGATGCTACCAAAAAGGAGGAGAGTGTTCAGGGACAAAACCAAATACAAGAGGAGCCACAAAGTCAAGCTCTCACTTCCCTAAGCTCAAAATATCCTATGCAACAAGCTTCAGTTTTTCCTGAGCCTCCTCCAATTGTAATTCAAATGGATCAAAGGATGCTCCAAGATCTCAATAGGTTCTTCAACAAGTTCCTGTTGGAATCTCCTATTGAACAGCCAAGTCCTGATCTGTCTGTGATCTACTTCGGAGCTTAAGAGCTTCAGAGGTTAAACGTACCTTCTACCACTATTGAGGAAGTTGGTCAACCTAAGGTCCAAGTAGAACCTGAGATTAACTTCGAAGGGGAAACAAAAACTGATGGCCCAGCAACTGAGACAGTTAGGACAGATAGTGCATTCTCACAGACTTCCGAAGCACAAGTCAAAGCCTCGGAAGAACAATTTCAATCTTCCGAAGCTGAGATTGCAGCTGTGAAAGGACTATTCTCCTTATCCGATGATCTAATATTCACAGATGCAATCCTAGAACTTGCATCTGAGGTTAATAGGGAGGATTTTCTCACCCAACCCCTAGCTCAAACATCAGCATTAACTCTAGCATCCATCTCTACTACTCAACCTGAACCTTCCATCCAAGAACCCCCAAAGTCTAGTACTTCCGAAGACATCAAAGGAAAGAGGAAGATGACTAAAGAAGAGCTTCAGGAGGAAGAAAGGTTAGAAAAACTCAAAAGAAAAGGTAGACTTCCAACTGGAAAACTGCTAGCTGCCAATAGCAAAGCAGCTGCAGCCAACCAGGAGGCAGTCAACAATAGAAGAAGAGTACAGATCATTGATAGACTTGTCAGTCTAGGAGCTGCGAGTGAAGATGTACTTCTGCTACCACTAGAGGAGTTAGTTGAGCTGGAAAAGGCAACTTTGCTACAAAAACAGCAAAGAGAAGAGGCAGCAAGGTTGGCCTTAGAGGAAG
This sequence comes from Flaveria ramosissima, assembly GCA_025215565.1. Taxonomy (NCBI): domain Eukaryota; kingdom Viridiplantae; phylum Streptophyta; class Magnoliopsida; order Asterales; family Asteraceae; genus Flaveria; species Flaveria ramosissima. The sequence goes on from CM046041.1 coordinate 27,885,784, forward strand.
AAAGGGAGAGGAAAGAAAGAGAAACTGATCAGCAGCTCAGGAGGGAGAGGATAACTTTCCTAACCTCTAGAGGTTTCTCTCTAGAAGAATTGTCTCCACACAACAATGATACGATCTTATGGCTCTTCAAAAAAGAGCAAGATCAAATGGAGAAAGAGAGAAAGAAAGCTGCCAGGGAAAAGCTGTTACAGAAGAAGAAGAAGGAAGAGGAAGCAGGACTAGCTGCTGCCAAGAAGATAGGTGAGAAGACCTGGATGAAGAGCTATCTCCGGGCTTATGGCTTCTCTGGAAAGCAGGTGGGTCCTATGTCTAAAAAGACCCTCCAGCGACATGTCAGTGACATAAAGGCTGACATTCGCTTGGGGAAGAGGAAGGAGATGTATAGGAGGGGACAGGGGATGATCTTCAAATCAACTACTCAACCCCAACTTCAAACCCAACCACAACCTGAACCAATTCCCTTTCCATTCCCCATCAAAACTGAACCAACCACTAAACCATACACCCCTGAACCTACACCATCACCCCTACCAACCTCTTCACCTCAACCACCTAAACTACCCATCCTCCAACCCAAAACACTAAGCAGAACCCAAACACCTCAACCTACCCAACAACCCCTCAAGCCATCCCCTCAGCCTTCTAAACATCTCCCCTTAGAGGAGTTCAAGGCAACCAAGACAAAGCTCATCAATTGCACAACCCTGAGCGACATCTCCTGTGAGGAGGATTCAGTCAAATTGACTTATGTTGATGGATCCTCATGTTCCCTCACTAGAGATCAATTTCTTGATCTGCCCAGAGGAACATTGGACCAAGCTGCAAATCTCCTTGGCCTCAATTTAGATACTTTGAATGAGGAAGAAAAGAAGTTAAGGAGAAGGCTGGTGACTCTGCTGGATACCAAGAAAGGTGACCGGGTGCCAAGACAACCTCTTGCACCTAGGAAGAAGATCATCCAGTGGAGGTTCAAAGACTCTTCTCACAACTTTGTTGTTGAAAGAGAGAACGAAGAGCTCAACAGGCTAAGTGCCTCATCTCTGCTACACTTAAGCAGATTCGATATTGCTGAGTTAGCAGAGAAGCCATTCTCCGACCCTTCAAACTCTGATGTAGCTGCTAATATCAGAAATCATCTAGGCAGTCTTCATATGGCCGAGCTAACCGCTAGGACCAAGGTTGAAGAAGAGTTGAAACTGAGAGAGGAGGAGAAAAGGAAGGGATCAACAACCAAAGGCAAAGCCTTTCTACAAATGGTTGAAGGTCCTGAACTTGAATCCATAGTTAGATGGGAGTATGACTATAACTCCCGTCAACTAACTCTATGTCATTCAGAGTGATAGACTGGATCTCCTATCTACTAATGACTTGTACAAGCTTCTCAGCACCACTTCAGGGAAGAACAAAGAAACAGATAAATATCTTCTGTCCCTGGTGTTGAAAGCTTTGAGAAGCAGAAACAAGTGAGGTTTTGGTAGCATCAGCCTAGAGGGAGTTTGTTGGATCTAGAAAGGCTGGTGCAACCAAAACCAAATCATTTAGACTATTTTGGTACAACTAATAAAGGACTTCTGAAGCTAAGTGTGGAACTTCCGAAAGAAGAAGGAGCTATTCCGAAGACAAAGTGTAAAACTAACTTCCGAAGGAAAACTTCAACTTCCGAAGACAAAGTATTTACTTCCGAAGATCAAGACTTAAAGTGATAGATCAGAAGTCAACTTCCGAAGTATAGAAGTCCTCAAGCCTCGGATGTATAGAAGCATCTTCCGAAGTATAAGAGGCTTTGGAAGAACTTGTTCTTCCGAAGCCAACTTACCTTCGGAAGGCACTACTATTATCCAGTGGACATAAGTATGGTCTTCCTGACACTCCGCTGCAGATCTCTGAGATACTGTATGGCGTTTTCTCAAAAGCCATGTAGTTGACCATACTTTATTCCACTGTTTACCTTTATAAGTTAGTACAGTTGCCATTTTTAGTTGGTGACAAAAGGTAAGTAATGGACATGTCATGACTACCATATCTTAGATAATACTTTATCTAAGATACCTTAACTTTAGCATTGTAGTATATGCTTTAGTCTTAGGTTTCCAGCTGGTATCAAAGTATATCTGGCTGTAGGATCTAGTATATATAGTTTCTCATTGTAACTCATGTTCTATGCTTGTAAGAGTCTTGTAATACTTTGAGTTGAGAATTAATAATACAAGTGCCTTGAAAATTATTTCTGTGTGTTCTTTGCTACTTATTATATTATTATCAACTCTTATAAAAGACTCTACTTCATCTGATTTGAGTGTTATATAAGTGAGTTTGAGAGAAATCCAAGTGTTTAAGTGACAAACCCGATCCTGCAGGGGTGTTTCAATGAGTGGACATACCGGGACGTTCGGGAATCCATATGAAGCCCGGATTTGAGATCTACAATGTCTCTTTGCTTGGATTTGTGTTAAGAGCTCGTGGTTTCTTGATGTGTGATGTTCTCACTTAATAAGAGTTGTTACATTGTATGAGCGGAAATATGATGTTGTGAAACTCCAGTTCATTGATAGATTGCTCGTTTGGAGACGTGGATGCTTCAAGAAGCTATGTTACGCTTCAGGAAAAGTTGGTAAGTATCTTAGTCCTCACATAGTGCATTGTACATGTTATGGGAAAAACCAGGGTTTGACAAGATTAAACCAGTTATGAGACACGATTGGGAAGTTAAGGAAAAACCCACCATGTGGTGGACGGATCTATCATAAGACTGTTTTTGGTTTGATTATAGGTTTAACCATGTGCGTGAACCGTAGTTAAAAGTATATTTTGATCTAAGCACTTTGTGTATTGAATATTGTAGGATTGTGTTCCCTTGTTTGAGCTCTTAAGGAGATATTGGTGATATTGTGATTGTAGAAGTTGCTTATTACATACCATTGGTTGAGGTGAGTCTAACTGCATGTTTCTCAACCACCCTTTTTTCCTATGTTAAATTTTATGGCTGTACACGAGCTGTCTAAATTAATTTTCTTTCGTTTTGTCACCTGATTGTTGCATGGTAATTAGTATATTGTGTTCCTTATGTTTAAGGGACTAAAGTTTGGGTGTCTAGACCTTAGTCGTGTTAGTCACCAACAAACCATTAAGGTAAGTTTGTGGGTTGTCCAAATAGCGTGTAACAGCCCGCGTAAATCGTACCAAGATATTGTCTGTTTCGCCCCTGATGGTCGCCCATCCAGGAACTCACGGTTTTGTTTTCACCCGACGAGTTGCTCGCCCAGGCAAAACGCGTCTTGGTAGAGGAGGTTTCCACCCCTTATAAGGAGGGTTTCGTTCTCCCACTCAACCGATTTTTCTAATATATTCTTACATACAGTTGTGTATGTTTACGTACATTGAAACCTGTCAAACTAATTTGTTTATATGTTTATAACCTATTAACCATTAACCCCATTAACTACACAAGTAGATTATATGTACGTAATGCAACCTACACATGAGTTACACTTGTGTATGTAGGTTATATAAATAAATTTTGCTCCTTTTTTGGATTTTACAAAAAATAAATAAGCATTGCATCTTTATGATTCCGTTTATTTTAAAAAAATTAAAGGTCAAAAATATGCATTATGTATTTTTATCCATGTGCTCTTGCAATGTTTAGTGTTTCGTATAGAATCGTCCAGGCCTAGGTAAATATTCATCACAAGATTTTGAAAGGAAATGCCACGGGATCAACATCCCGAAGACATTTTTCGCACCACATTCTTTTCAATGTATATCCTTTAGTTATAATAAATGCATCAACTTCGTACACTTGCTTACGTACTACGTATTTTGTAAACATTTTAAAGGACCTAGTATCTTATAAATTTGAAAACATACTTAACAAAATCGCTTTTTATTTTACAAATTGTACATGTTAAAGTATTTTATAATCTATTTTATACGAAATGGCTATATTATGTTTTAAATGATTTTAAAAGATAGGTGTTGTAAGATGGTTTGTGACAGTGAATATTTAAATAATTTTTCGAGGTGGCGTGACTCTGTTAGTTAAAAGCTTGTTGTGGTTATTTATTTATTTAGTTTTGACTTTTGAAAAGTATAAGGGGGACAACTTATACCTACAAATCGAGTGGTACAACACGTAGCATATAGTGGATGATGTTAACGTGTATTGGTGTCATCACTAAGGAAACGTGAACCAAGTGATTGACTTATAAATAACCAATAGCAAGCAAAAGGTTCAAAAGGTGATAGCTTTATTAATTAATAAAAGAACGGTTTACACTCCGGTCAACATAGGTTACTAGAGTTGTTTAACAGATACTGGTCAACATAGGTTACTAGAGTTGTTTACCGGATAAGTTGAGTCATCATAAATCAAACATGACGTCATAACAATACGTGCTAAGCTGGTTTGATTTGTATTATTCTAGGATTGTAATAGTTACTGGTGATTCTTTATATTTCTTTTTATACAAGTCTCAATTATCAAGTTAACAATAATTTTAAATTAATTAAGTCTCAACAAACACAATTCTAAATTATCAATATGAAATAAAATTCAAGAATGGTAATTAATTTATCATCAGTGAGCTACCGTAGCTTGAATTCGGCCCTAATGTTTATTTGAGTCAAGCAACTCAAGTTAAATCAGGCCATGTTGATATTATGAGCAATTTACGAGCCATGTGCCGATTATACAATCATAATTGCTAGAGGTATCAAATGTATGTAAGTTTCATAGAGTTTAACTCTTTAGTCGTAAAAGTAAAATAGTTGAATCAAGTGTTAAAAAGATATAGTTTTCATTAATTATGAACAAATATTTTTAAAGAACACTATGATAATGATAAGATGTCTTTTCTCTATTCAATAGATTAAAAATGCATATCCCATAAAATAAAGCTTGTTCATAAAAATGTATTAAGAGTTGTTTTAAAAAAGTATAATAAACAAACAATCTTAAGACGAAGACTCAGTAACTTTAGATATACCCTAATGCACCTCCTTTGAGTACACAACAATTGGTGTATACCCAAATAAATAGACATTGATTAAGACTCACGTAATATTTAGATCTAGATCTAATTGAAACTCCATTTTATCACAGTTGATATCCTACATACAATTTCAAAAAACTGAACGTGGTTGTTTGAGGTTTGAGAAAACAAAAGAGAACATTTCCTAATGTTTAATTGTTTATATTGAAACATTATCAAAGAACCAAAGTGTTGGTTTGATAAAGTCAAACGGGTGAACAACATAATGATTCTAGACAAACCGAGATCGAAATAAACAAACCCCAGAACAAATATAAATGTGTTACATATATTATATATAGTTTCTTGCATATTCTCCAGATGTTTTACGATAATCACATCACAACACACCCAGAATTCTTTTTTTTCTCTTAACACGTCAAATTATTCCTTATATTAAAATACAACTTACTAGCTATAGTATAATACTTTAGTTAAGGTGACAGGTGACTAGTCTTGAGTGCAAAGAGATGTTCATATTATGTGGTTCCCTTTGGTTATAACGAAAGACTGTTATAAGTTTCAATTAATTTATACTTTAACATATTATATATACATAAATTGCATTTATACAATTAAACAAATATTTGGATGATTATGTATCATACCTATAAGAAATTATTCACGAATGAATGTTATTTTATCTTCATATAAATAGTAATGTCGGTGGAGACAATACCTGGTACTAGGGGTGTCCAAGAAACTATAATAACCAAACCATAATCGAAATAACCGATGAAACCGAACCGACATAACCGAACCAATAAGAAACTGACGGTTTGGTTTGATGGCTTTTTTAGAAACCGACTTTTCCGTTTGGTTTCAGTTTTGCTTGTAACAAAAACCGAAACGAAACCATACAAACCAAACCTTTAAAATTTGAGGTGTATTCATACACTTACAAATATGATTAGCCAGCTTACTCATTTAATTTATATTATCTAATTTTTTTTAATATTTAGATTTCAAGAATAATTTTTAAACTTCTTTGTTTGAATTGATAGATTAAAACGTTTTATTATTGTTATTGTATTTTATGAATTGTAATTTATTTTAATATCAAGTAATTTATAAGAATATGTTGATTATATTTTAATTTCAGTAAAATGTTGTAAGCATAAATATTTTAATTTATATTCATTAATTTGGACCAAATTTCTCTTTAAAAACTTGAAGCCCAAATGGTAAAACAAAAAAAACAGGAACCGAAGTGAAAACCAAAAACCAAAAACCGCAAAAACCGAAACCGAACAGTTTTAAAAACCTAGAAACCGAAATATCGGTTTTTGGTTCCTATTTAGGCTAAAACCAAACCAAACCAAACCGATCAATGCACACCCTTGCTTGGTACAACTTATGATACATAAGGTACAACCTATTATACTATGCAGTTTTGATTTCTTTTATTAAGTTTAGTCTCAGGTCATATATCTTTATATTCTAAAATCTAGATGTTAAACAATAAGGATCTTGGTACAACATATGATACATAAGGTACAACCCATTATACTCCCCTTTCTTTTTAAATTTGTTAATTTATGTCGAGTAGCGGTTCTGTCAGGTAGATTTTTTTTTATTTTTTTATTTGTTTACTGATAGCTGTTATAATGTGTTTTTAAATCCGCTTGTGTTTGTTTTTACTTTTTTTAAATTTTTTTTATTATTTTTGTCTCTTAGCGGTTGTGTTTGTTTTTTTTTTTTCCTTTTTTTTATTATATTTGCGTTGACATGAAAATAGCTACATTGTGATTTTGTACTCGATTTGAAATTTGGCATCTTTGCGTAGTTACTCACACAACACATTTTCAAAACATTTCTAGCTTTAACAATAAGGCATCAGGTCATGTAGTGTATTCCTAATTATTCTACATAACTCATTTAGTTTAGTTCAAAAGCGTCCTGCTGATTCGTACATGATTTTTTTCTTACATATTTCAGTTTCTTTCGTATAGTGACCGCTAAGATAATCTGGAGCAAGTGGTTTGTGTTGATTTCAACATGCACTACAACTTATTGGTTCACACGTTCGAACCCTTCCCCAAACGCTTTTTTTGGTATTTTTTTGTTTTTTTACTTTTCTTATATTTTTTAGGTTAAATTACTTTATTAAAATAATTACGCCCCAGCGTGGGAGTAAAAACTATCGAATTCATGAGTTGCAAAATTTTTTGTTGCTTTCGTTGTGTTTTTTATCCTACGATTCGATTCTCACAACCTAACATACTCAACTTCATACGTTTCTCCGTATGCACTTAACCATGTCGATTTGATCGTCGTAACCGTTTCCACAACAATGTTTTGACGTTGGTTACGAGTTTTGCAACCGTGCCCTTTACCACCTCCTTTATGTAATCAACAATGTTCGTGTCAATGTAACAATTCGCATAACAAAGTTTGCAAATGTTCCGCAATGCGCATTGTCCATGTCACACCGCGTGTCACGAGGTTCACAAATGCATCGCTACGCTTGGTCACACCATAACACACAGACAACTTTACTTGTTCACTGATCATATTGCATGTGTAAAAAGTTATCGTATGTAAATGTTAAGAGTTGGTTAGAAAGTTCTGAAACTTTTTTCATTTGGCTTTTAGTGAACTATATATCTACATAGTTACAGTTCGTAAAAAACTAAGACTATAGTCAAGATACATTAGTTCACATTAGGTTTGATTGTATTGTCAAATATAATCACAATTATTATTCAGTATTCACATAAAAATACATTGAATATATTATCTAAATAAGCACTTATGTATTGAAAATAATTTATTTCTTCTTATCTCATTTCTTAAATTTAAATTATGTTCTAATCATGTTATTAATAAATTAATTAGCAAGATCCCAAACCCGAAAAAGGTTTATCTTCTATTGCTAGTGATATAGCCATTTAGTTTAGTACTTGTAGCGATCAAACAAATATGTTAGAATTAAAAGCATCGTCTCATTTACATGTATGCAACAGAGAGAACAACAAACTTTCAATATATTTTTTTAATGCAATTAATGAATGAAAAAAAATGTAACCAAGTGGTTGCATAAATGTCAACCTTAATGGTTTGTGCTGACTCACATCACACTAGGAGACGTAACCTAAAAGAAATACAGTAATTTATAAAAAAAAAAAACGAAGACTGTATTCTTGCAAAACTTTATAAAAATTGTAATACTTTTATGGAAACTATATTTCAAATAATAGAGTATGATTTTTTACTATGCAATTGGACACTATAATATTATTCACATGTTAACTTAAAAAAAGCACGATTGTTAAACAATATAGAGAGGATTATTATATATTTTCTTTTTTTAAATATGTTAATTCTTTTTTTTTCTTTCTTTAAATACTTTAGTATTTTTCCCACCTAATTAACTAAAAAGGTAAGATCAAGCACAACTAATGAAAATATTTTCAATTCAGGCTACCATGTACGTTATCAAGAAGTTCGTGAAGGCTTCTTAAGCTATAAAGAGATTTGTCTAGCCTAGACAAATAACGTTTTGACGAGGCAAATGTAAACCTCAGTCAAAATTGATTAATATAAATGTTAGCGACTTACATTTGTGGCTAAAAAAGTTCTCTGGTTTAATGTATTTAATGTATCTATGAGCTATTCTCTAACCGGATATTGGTTTTATATGAAATTACCTGAATATTTGATTCTATAGTCACTGGTAGCAAAGTAACTTATTAAATGTAAATATATGGCTCCTCGTACCGGTTAATATCTTAAGCTTTAACTCATGAGCACATATATTTGTTTTTTAGTTGTCTGAGTAAAGATTCCTAAGAGGACACTTATCGTGAGATTGTTCAAACTTAAACACACTCATTTGTGGAGTTCTTTTCCCTCCGCAACAACCGCACCCAAAAGTCGTGATGATATTTGTGATTAGATATTTTTTTTGATCCAGCATCATTTTTGTCTGTAGTTGATGTGAGATTTTCCAGGGGTATTACACTAATAACCCCTTTAGGGACTTATCGTCTTCAGTAAGGTTTCACTCACCCCCCAATATAGGATATGAGATTCGTCTAATGTTTCCCAAACACCCTAGAGAAGCATCATCCTCTGTGAGATTTGTCTTACCATCTTAGACGACATAAGAGTAGCTATGATATCATTTGTAACATCTGAAATCTCATACGAACCAATATTATATGTTTTTCCTCGAATGAACTCACATATTTGTTTTCTGGTTGCTTGAGTGGAGTGATGGAACTATTCCAACTCAAGAACGCTTAAATGCTGATCGAGTATTCTTGTCATCCTCAACCAATATGTCCAGTATGATCGGAGATTCTTACAAGCTAGCCTACATATCTCCCACAATCTACAAATTGATATTATCACAACTTTTACTAATTAAAAAACAACCAATTCATATTATTTCGTACTTTAATAATTAAAACAAATGATCAAATATTGAAAAATTCGATTGAAATGCATTAGTGCTCACAAGTATATAATAAATCAATAATATAAATAAAACATATGATCACCAGGCCTACTCATATTTTAAATGAAAATAACAATCATAATAACTATATAAGATAATATTTTACTTATTCAAGAACTAGGGTTTGTGTCCTTTGGAGGCTTAGAGGAGATCCCCCACCATAACTTAATACAAAGATTCATAAGAACAATAGAAAGCATGATGAAATCAAACTAATTTTTTTCATAATGCCTGCACTGTCTTCATGTCTATCATTTAAATTCTTAGTTTAGTTACATATAACCAATTTATAATCTTCAAATAATAGTATGTAACTAAACAAGAACACAAAAAACAACTATATAAAAAAAACTAAATAGACAAAAGCTAGTTCCAATGAAGGTTACCATAACCAATAACAAGACTGACAAATTTCAAATCTACATAAAACAATTGATGCTCGTAATCATCACCCCAAGTGGTTGAGGTGAAGTATTCAAAACTTTATTAATATGGTGATGTCTTGTGTTCATGTCTCACTTGTGATAAAAAAAATATTTCAGGTTGGGGCATAGGGTTTTCTCAACTAAGGTGGATTTCCTCTAAAAGTGATATTATGCTCGTGACTGATGAGTATGGACTGATGATGTCAAATTGAGCTTTCCATGGGAACGTGGTAGCCTAGATTCTTAAGGTTCATACTTGATAAATGAAGATAATTGGTGAATCAATGGTCCTTCAATGATCCAAATAGTTGTTCAAAAATAATAATAATAAAACAATTGATGTTTGTTTGGAACATCATCTTAATATTTAAAACCGGTTACTCATATTAAAGTTACTATGTTTTTTTTTCTTATGATCTAACTAAAAATCATCTTTATCCATAAACAAACTTTGTACATTTCTTAAAAACAACTGATACCCCATTTTCTATATTTATATCTATTCAGTTAAATAATAACTTTTTCTAATCATTTTGACTATTTTTTACATATTAATTAGAGTGGGTTTTTTTTAATATTTTTTCTTATATTTTAAGGATAACACTCACATTAGGGTTTATACAATCTTTCTTATCTTTTATAAAAAGAAAAAATAAAAAAAATCATTCAATTCCTTTATTTATATTTATTCTTCTTTATAAACTATAAGGATTACATGTATAGTTTGAAAAGTGATATCTTATATTTACTAACTTATTACCATCTCTTATATATTTTTCACCGGAGAGAGCAAGACTAGTAGAAAGTAATTAAAAAACTATTAGTTAATTAGAATGGAGACAATATAAGGAATAAGATGTGTGCCATTTTTAAAAGATTAACAAAATTTATGGATATATATAAAGTTTAGTTAAATCATAATGATGAAAATAGTAACTACACTTTAAAAGCTGTTAATTATGTAAAAAAAAGCAAGGGCACATATAGGAATGACTCACCCTACCTTATACCACAAACAAAACCAAAGACAACGTAGCGAAGAGTATGAGATAGCAAGCAAGATTGCGGTAGGGGTTTATGATGATGGGAGCTCTTCTAAGTTGGGTCCGACCATCATGATCTCGACTAATCAAGCCATAAAACTTAAACTTAATTATGTCATCAGAATCAACTTAATTACATTGGTTGAGCTTTCACTAATTACAAGTTTAGGTTTATTATCAATTTGGGTGTCAAAAAGTTTCATGGGTTTTACATTTACAAAGAATTGAAAGCAAGTCTTCTAAATTAATTGGGCATTTGGGCCCACGGAGTTGTGTTTTTTTGGGGCTGAAGAAACTCACAAGCCCACCTTATAATCGCATGAAGTCCAGGAAGAGTGGTCTTTTTTAGTCTTTCGGTCTTTCACTCTTTCCTGCTAAGACTCAGAGGTGGGCATTTCGGGTTTTGGGCCGTACCCCAAACCGGGTACAAACCGGCTTTGGCCCAACCGGTTTTTTTTTACCCGGGTTGAGGCAAAACCGGGTATGAACCCAGGTCAGGTTCACATACTTGAAACCCTACCCGCTATACCCGGGTAGGGTCGGGTCCGAAACCGGGTCCAATACCGGGTTTAGTTTTCTTTTTTTTCTTCTTCTTCTTTTCTTTTCTTGTGTCTGTTCAATATCAGGTTTAATACAGGGTTCAACTCGGGTTCAACCCGGTCGGGTTCGGTTCGGGTCGGGTTCGCTAAAAAACTCAAAATCTAAAAACCGGTTCCAACCCTACGGGTTTAAACCGGTCCAACCCGGGTACACCTCCCATCGGGTACTACCCATACCCGGGTCCGGGTCGGGTTTGAACCCGGTTTTTATGCTCACCTCTACTAAGACGATAAAACGTAATGTTTTACTTCTAGGGTTTTTACTCATCAGCGATCAACCAACCTAATTAATCTAGAGTTGCAGCACAAATTTTAAATGCCGAAGCTGAAAGTTCATGTTTAAAAACAAAGAAAAAGCTCATTTAAACATACTACTAGATTTTTTTATGTAATTTACATGAATGGATTTTCAATTTGAAGATGTGTATTTCTTCTACTTCATTTTATAATTAATAAAAATCTTATATTAAATTTTATTGTTATTTACTAAGTAATGCTCCAAATTTACTAAATGTTATTTGTATTAAAATTTTTTTGAAAATGAGTGAAAGATGAATGATAAATATAACATATGTTAGAAGATTAAGATGAAAGATAAAGGTGATGGTCATATGGTGTTGTGTTTCAGTCTTCGGGTGACGGTGTGACACGAAATGTTGAAGGTAACAATTAGTAAAGAAATTTTTTTTATCAAGTCATGTAGTTCGGTCTCTAAGATGCAAGACACATTCGCATTAGGAACCTAACTTTTTTTTAAACAATAACACTTAAATTGTCTATAATTATAAACAGTATCTAGGATAATTAATTATAAATTGTCACCCATAGGACTTGAACCAATAATCCTTGGATGGAGTGAAAATATCACTCTAATTCCTAACTATTTACTATAGAGCACCAAGTGAGAGTGTGAGACAATGATATAATGAGGGGTCTTTAACCATAAAGCCTAAAGTAACTTTAGAGTTGATGTGAACAAGAGTGGTGGCTGAATTATAGCAAGATATCTATGTGAGATCTAAAATTTCTTGAGTGTACTATGTTCAAGATAGAAGCATCCATTCTTTGTTATGAGTAGCGATAATCTTCAAGAAGTTGTGGAGGGGTTTATATACCATAGATATACAAGTTAAGAATGTATATTTTTCATCATTTTGATATTTTTGTTACAAATTCGTCTTGATCGATTCTTAATTGTAAATTATTTGAATTTTATATTTTTAGATGGTTACTTGATGATTGGAAAAGAAAAAAACACAAGATATCAAGACAAGCTTTTGTAAAGGGTGGGAGGAGCGCCAACATCACATCCCACCACACCACACCACGTACTCACCAATCATATTTTGTCATGATTTGAGATGTTATGATAATAAGAAAATTGTGACGGTTGATATGTGGGCATAGTTGGGCGGTAGACCGATAATCGGGGGGATTCGTAAGGATTTTGAAACCAATCCGTTGTATATGATGGTGGTGGGTTAAATGGTTTGGGTAGAAGGCGACGGTTCTCTTGGACCCGAACACACCTCCAGTCTATATTTTTTTGGTGGTTTAGGCTCAGGATTTTGTATTTTTTTTTGTTGAAATCCATTGTGTATATATTTTAAAGAGTAATAGAGAAGTGTTTGAGCATGATGTGAAAATTTTGAGTTTTTATTTAGTATTTATGGTGCAAAAAAATATATTAAATGTTGATATCGTCGTTTGGGAGGGAGGCGTGGTGGGAGCCAACGGTTCTAATTCTGATCATTGCCAACGGTCACAAGTTGCGTGGCACACGTCGTAAATATGCCCTAAAATGGAGGGGAGATGCGGCGTGGGGGACCGGCGGCGGTGTTGTCGTGCGGCGCCGCCCCTCGTAGCGAAGTTGTGCCCCCCCCCCCCCCCCCGCCCCGTTCAGAAATTGTTAGCCAATCTACCCGAACCTGAGTAGTGCATTATGTCCTTGACACTTTTGGCCACGCATAGATCCTCTTTAGCCTTATCTTCTTTCACATTTCAATCCAGCTCGTGAATAAGTAAAAAAACCTAGTTCTCTCCAACATTAAGTTTTATTTTGAAGAAACCTTTATACGTTTGAAACCAAGTTGAAGATCAAACATTCCAAAGAAAGATTCAACATCATAAAACCCCCCTCTACTCATTTTAGTTTAAAAATATTTTAAATCTACCATGTTTTCATTTTTATTTTCTACGAGTTTGGTTGTAGCTTAGCATACTTTGACATTTTGTATGCAACTTTTGATGAGGATTATGTCAATGTTTATTACAAAGCTATGAATACTCTTCAATGATAGTGTGTGCTTATTTGACTTGATGAAATGTTAAATCTTATGGGGGTTACAATAATATTATGTTAGAAAATGACATGTGTTAGAATATCTAATCATGAATTACATATACTAGTGTGTAGTTTATGGCAATTGATTATGAATAATGAATGAGGGTTGGATATTTAGTAAAACTGAACAAGTGTTTATCCTTATACATGTAATTATAAAAACCATTGTGTTTGTTATGAATTTCATCCAACTTTGCATATGTGCAATTATAGATATTATGCAAAACTATGGTTCATGTATTTATGTTAAGACGTTCATAAATTTGGAATTTACATAGCTATTATTACATTGCGCGAATTAAGGTGGTTATATGTGTGCATCGTGTTAGATTTCTAAAGATTTGTGGGTTTGGATAGCCTTGATGGGATTCCAAACCATCTTTCACATAGGCTTAATATTGGTTCTTCATAACATAATTTTAGGTGACTATTATGTGTTTATCGTTCTAGCTTTCCAAATAACATATAATTAGATAATCTTAACAGGAGTCTAATTTACTCCTATCATTTATGTGTAGAAAATGGTCTCACCATTGTTTTGCTAAGCAAATTCAAAATCTAAGTGATATACTCCTTTGATTATCTTCACCTTTGTTTACTTACGTTAATTAGATTAATTGTCAGTTAATTTAGTTAATCATAATATTTGCAACTCATCATCTTTTATCGGTTAAATAATGATAAAGACTTAGTATAAGGAGCTCTCATATCCACGGATCGATACTTGGTTCTTAACAAACGTTATACTATTATCCGATAGGTACACTTTCTTACTATGTGTGTGGTTATTCATAAGTTGAAATCATTTCATAAATTTAACTCTTAATTATGTGAATTCCATTGTTAAAATTTATATATATGGTAGCACACATCATGGATCCAAGTTGCTTTATGGAAAACCTGAAATTCATAGAAGGGCTGATGTAAAGGAAATCTAAGGTATCAACTCACTAAAGGAACTAGTAAAAAATACCATCCAAATAAATTAAGAAAGCATATTCAATCTGTATTAATACTAAGAGTCAAACCAATTGTTCTAGAATCCAATAGTATCCATGTTGAGAACTGTTGGTACCAAGCATGAGGTGCTTGTTTCAATGCATGAAAAAACCTTATGAAACTGACATCTATATTAAGGGTGACAAGAGTCCATAAACCTTGGACGTTGATGCATATATAATGTCTCGTTAAACGATCTATGAAGAGAACTAAAATGTTTTTGACATCTAGTTGATGAACATGCAATGATCGATACTACCAAACTAAGAGCCATGTAAATGGTGGCTAGTTAACTATAAGGCTAAACATCTCTTTGAGATGTTAAAACACAAACATGAATAATATCAAAAAAGAGAGTCGATGATAAACCCATAATAAAATGGCAGTTTTATTTGTTTATTAAGTAACAAGCATGGCATAATATGGATAGTTTGCCTTTAGTACACAAAATAAAACAACATGACATCAAAAAACTTACAACAACATTATTGGAGTGACCTAATTATTGATACTAAATAAAGTGAATTTTAAGATCGTAAGCTACATGCTATATGCATTGTTAGCTAATATGTTGAAAAATAATTCTCAAACATACAATATTGAAATTTAGGAATTCTTTTTTACTCTTTATCATTTAAAAAATGAAAAAAAATAAAATTTAGCATTTGGAGCGACGTGCCAAACGACACTTCATTAACTCATGACTACTAGGTGACGTGTTTGATGGAGTTTAGTGCTGGTTTAAAGCTCGTATATATTAGAAGCAATTAAGGAACACAACACTAGAAACATTTCATCACGAGAGCCACATAACAACTTAGAAGATATGATTTTAAGTACTAAATGGCTTCATGTAGGTCGAATTGAAGAGTGGTAGATCAAAAAAAAAAGAAAGAATTTTCAGAGAAAGGGTGTTTGGTGTTTGACGTCATTGGAAAAAAGAAACGAGGGGATAAAGCGTTCAGGCAAAAAGAAACATAGAGACTTTTAAGACTTTGATGCCATAAAGACGTTTGTATATTTCTTTGTGTCCAATTCAATCAATCAACGTACATGAATATTCATAGGGACAACCGCTAGTCTTAATGCTTAACTCTAACAAGCTTACCACTAAAGAGTTTAACCTTGAAACACGTAGATAGTTATTGCCGCCAACTTGATACGATTTACCAACAAAAAGACATTGGATGACTAAACCCGAGACCTGAAATATTCATTTGCGTGTGTGGGTACGAGATCGGATGTGAGATTAGCTTTAAACTATTTTGTGGGTATTAGTAGATACCTGACCCTATTACCCAAAACATACAAATCTGTTTACATGAACCATACCTTCAAAAATTTTAGTGTTATTTATTTGTGCTCGAGTAATAGAATAATTTAATAATTCACTAACTTTTAGTTTTTACAGTTACTAATTTCCTTAAGTAATATAATTATATAAAACTAAAACATCAAAAATTGCATTTAAAAATCCCAATTGATAATTTTTACCAAGCTAATGAATATAATCGATACTTGATAAGCGACACCAGATGAGTAACACATATAATTAGATTGACTGAAATTACAAACATCCGTCCCAAATCTCTACTATAGTCATCCAATTGACACCATAGTAAGGTTACATGATGTCATGAATGGAGGAGGGTGGAGGAAACCCGACCCCAAGTGGGAAATACTACCTTTGAATACGGTGACACCCAATACCGCTAAAACTCGATAAAAATTTCCTAGGCATCACCAAACTCCACACTGCCCTCATTGTTATTATGTTGAAGAAAATAGGGAAAATCGGGACAACACCCTACAAAACGGGAGAAAGACGAAGAAAAAAAAATCGATGTGACGCTAGTGTGACACCCAACAAAAAAAATATAAAAAACAAGACAACTACCAGTGGCACAGTCACCGGTTTCATGAAAATATGATTAGTTTACAATTGGGGTAACTTTGTAAAATAGTAACCAACTTTCAAAAGTGTTTCAGTTAGGTAACTCAAGTTTTAAAAACGTCTCAATTAGGTCGCTCAGTTTATATATTTTATATAAATTAAAAGTTTTAACATGTTCTTTTAGCATGTTATACTTTGCTTTCAATTAGAAAATAATTTTTTATAATCTTTTGATACTGATATGGAACGTTGACGTTAATTTTGATACTTTTCTTATTTTTTTCATAATTAACATGTTTTTTTTTATTTTTTAATATATTGAAAATTTTGACTCCCACGTATTATCCACCATTATTTTTTTGACATAAGAAAATTTAACGACGAATTGATTTAATTGTTTAGTGATCCAATTTGAAAAAAATATACATGAGCGACTAAACTAGAATACTTTTAAAACTTAGTTATTATTCTCTGATATTTTCTCGTTTACAATTTTATCCATGACTTTGATGGTAAAGGGTAAATACGTCATTCTTCAAACTCTTTCAACAAAACCCTAGCGGATCTTATGACAACCTTACTCTTCCAATAAAACCCTCTGCTTCTTCTCTCACCCATCTCCGCAGCCGTAATCGTCACTTGCAGCAATGGTACTCTCAAACCCACTATCAACCAACGAATTCACAGTTTACTTCATTCAATCTTTTGCATTTGATGATGATTTTGTTGAATGAAATGTATTGCAGGCATCAGAGAGGAAGCAAGCGAATCCAATGAGGGAGATCAAGGTTCAGAAGCTCGTGCTCAACATCTCCGTTGGTGAGAGCGGAGATCGTCTCACTCGTGCTGCAAAGGTCGATTTTTACACTCTTGATTTGTGTTTTTATGTGTGTTTGTACTTGGGTATGATGTTTCTTGTTTTCTTGTTTTGATTGATGGTGTTTAGGTTTTGGAGCAATTGAGTGGCCAATCGCCAGTGTTTTCCAAGGGTATGAACTATGATACTGTTTTTCATTTTGCAGTCTTAACATTGCTCTTTTATTGCATTCTTTTGTATTAATGTTAGCCGATTTTAAATGATGAATCCCTTGTTTATTCTTTTTGTTGATTTTGATTTTGGGCTGTTTACAGTTTGTGTTAGATGAAATCTTTTTATTTGGGTACTTTTTAAGAAACTAGATGCTACATTATTGTTTTTAGATGAGCTGATAATATCATCAAAGTTAATCATAAATTGTTGTCTAGAGCAGTTGATACTGTCATACTGATTCATTAAGTATCACTATTTCTATAAACAAACCTTTCATTTGGTTATAATTAAGTTGGAATCAAGATGTGTCCATGGCTGTCCGTATGGACTGAAGAAAGCATGGACAAATGCCACCTTCATCTGAGTTGGAACCAAATTGTTAGAGGTTCAATTAATGAAAGTGAAATAAAGTTGTGCTCTTAGTTTAGTTCATTAGTTTTGTGAAAGACTGAATAAAAGAAATGAAATTAAAATAGAAATACCACAATGTTCAAGACTCAAGTCTGTAGTTTTGTGAAGAGGTATTAAAAAACAAGAGTAGATACTTGCATTTATCCATAAAATTCTTATATCAAATACTAATTTTCCAGTCATTGTGAATAAAGAAACTAACAATGTTAAGGACCAAAAGGCATCTTGGTGTGTAAAATGATGTTCCTCTCCATGAGGTCGAGGATTCAAGTCCTGCAGTGGACAATGGTGTTAAGAAAAAAACAATGTAATGCACTGTTAAGAAATCATTATAGTGGGAAGTTTTTGTTTTACTTCACATCATATTCTTTATTCTTTATCTTATTCATTTTCAAATAAAAATCCCATATAAGTTTTAATCAAATGCCAATCGGCATTGTTGTTGCTGCCTCGATCTTGAAGAGAAAATCAGAAGAGAGGGTTGGTTAGATCAATTTTTTTTCATCAATGACTCTAATATTAGTTTTAGTACTATGACAGTGCCGTATAGCTCAAGATACATTATTTGGTTCACACTTTATGGGATGGAATCGTGCAGGGACAGAAAGTAGCCTAGCTCAAGAACCTTCCTTTCAAGATTCGTGTGTTCTTTTCATTGTTCATAGAGTCATAGTAATATCAGTGTCTAAGGTTGTGCTAAATGAGATTTAGACTTTATATTTGATATTTGATTGCACATTAATTCTTTAATGATGGAAAGCTTTAAATCTTAGGATATTTTTGGACTAAGATGGAGAACATGTGCTTGAGCAACAGACGATTTAACTATACTTTGATTTTTGTTTGGTGTAATTGCATTTTGGATTTTATTTTCTTCAAATGAAGCAGTGAGAAGTGTGTAAAGGTAAAGAAGAATAATTTGATTAAAGTCAACTATTTTTTTCTGTAAACATTGTGTGATATTGACAGAGCTGTGATTTTTGGTGGTGTTTGTGCTTTGGAAAGTATGCTTAGTCATAAATATTGGAATTTAGAGTTGAAAGTGTTGGGTGTTACTTGTCAACTATCTGATGACAACTACTATAATTTACATAAGGATAGTTAAACTTATATATTTGAAAAGACAGCTTTTTGTTGTAGTTTATTTATGCTTATGGTATTGTTTGGTTGGTACAGCAAGGTACACTGTGAGGTCATTTGGCATTAGGCGTAATGAAAAGATTGCATGCTATGTAACCGTTAGGGGAGACAAGGCAATGCAGCTTCTGGAGAGCGGGTTGAAGGTCAAGGAATACGAGCTGCTGAGACGCAACTTTAGTGACACTGGTTGCTTTGGATTTGGTATCCAGGAACATATTGATCTGGGTATCAAGTATGTCATTTTTTCTTTTGATTCAACATCATTAATGCTTCATATTTTTACATTGATTATTGTTTTGATGATGACACTATTAATTGTAAAAATGTACTTTTGAGATTACAGGTATGATCCTTCCACTGGTATCTACGGTATGGACTTCTTCGTTGTTCTAGAACGCCCAGGTTACCGTGTTGGCCGTAGGCGCAGGTGCAAGGCTCGTGTTGGCATCCAACATAGAGTTACAAAAGAAGATGCAATGAAGTGGTTTCAGGTGAAATATGAAGGAGTAATTCTTAACAAGTCTCAACAAATTGGAGCATAATTTGAGGTGACTAAAATTCGTTCTGTTTGCCAGATATTATATATCTATTTCGTTGTCTTTTGTGCCTTTTAATCTTACTAGTAGTGAAAGTACGAAACTTCCTCAGTTTTATGAGAAGACTTTTTTGACATTTGGTGTGATTTCTTTAAAACAGTGATTATCTCTCTGCTTTTGTTAAATGATCGAAAAACAAGCAATAACAGGGCTGGGTTGATGATTAACATGATGATTTAGTTGAAAACGGGTTTGGGTGAAGAAGTATGAGTTTAGAAATGTGTAGATATGTGAAATGGTTAAACTGTTATACCGAGAAAACTATGGATACAATGATGTTTGAGTTTATAACCAATAGGTTGTAAATTTGTAAATGAGCCGGGCTTGGGCTCATTGAGTTCATACTTTTATTATTAACCTTTTTATATCTACACATGTTTTGCATGACACTATAATGGTCTCGGTGGTTCATATATGGGTGTAATAACTTATTTGAAGTTAAACTTTCAAATGAAATGCGTCGTAATATTTCACATTTATTTGAATGGGTCGTACCAGATCTTTATGGTTGAGATAGTGATTTATAGTTATTGGTGCTTGTAATGTGTGATAATGGGTCTTAATGGGTGATAAATGTTTATAACTTGTTTAAGGGGTTGTTTGGTAGCCTCTTACTGATTCTATTAAGATGCTACTTTTGAATCGGTTAGAAGTAGTCAGATAGAGTATGTTTGGTTTGGTTAAAAGGCATCTTTTAATGGTTTATGAAACTTTGTAATGAGCAAGTTTTAGAAACATACCGAGACATTAAAAGGTTATATCTTCAGCCAGATCTCTTTTAGTTTGTCATATATGTTTGTGATGACTAAGTTGGTTTTTATTTAGTAAAAACTGCTCTTAAGAGGTCAGTTTTGTGCGGACTGAGTCATAACGAGTCTCTTATATTTGTTTGGAACTTGTTATGACATGTTATAACGAGTAATATCTGTATGCATTGTTTTATATTGAGTGATACTTGATTGTAATTTATTATAACGGGGTTTATTGGGTTATAGTTATAGGTTTTTTAGTTTGGAGGTTTTTTTATAGGCTTTCAAATTATGTGAATCACTTTTAGATTAAGGTTGTTTAGGTATCACCTAAATAAGACCAAAAGTCTCAAGAATGAGTGTATGAAATTCTCTATGAAAATCATACCATAATTTGTATGAGTATGATGCCTAAAATCAGACTAAATGAATCCTTTATATAGGAGTTGGATTGGTGCAACGAAATACTACTATCTTTCATGAAACGACACATAGTTTTAACCATTGTCCGTCAATATTTATTTTAGTAAAAACAATACCTCTAGTAGCTTTGTTACTATTGAAGATTTGTCTTCAATGAATTAGTTTTGCTATGATTGCTTTAGGATTTAGTTGGTTCTGACCAACATTTTGCTATCAAGGTACCAATGTAGATACTGACGACGGATTATCAATTGATAGTGACCTTCAGTTTTACTAGTATACGTAAATTGTAACATCAATTTTTTGTTACTTTTAGGCAGCTTTGTAACTCTGAAGCAACTTTCAATTCATAACAAAGTTACAAAATAAAAAGTTTTTTTTTAACTTAAGCTTGACTCAAGCTAAGGGTTTTGCCTTTTGGACCCATCAAGGGCTATTACCCCTTGGACCTTGCTTGCTATTAGTATTAGGGGCATTGCCTCTAAAACTTTGTTTTCAATAGGTTGTCCCTTTTGGATGAGAAATCTGATTGCCATGCCATAAAACTCTACATATATGGTCTTTTTAAACACTATAATTCAAATAATTTGAATAATAGTTGTATTACATTCGAATATTTCTTGTAAGTTTAGGAAATAGTATTACTTCTTTAAATTATATAAATATTTGGGTTCACTTGTATTTAGTCGACCTTTTTTTAAAAAAATTAACTTCAGAACTAGTTAGCCACCGATCTAACGACAGAAAAACCGTTCTTACTTGGTCCAAAACAGTTGCATTCCATCTCCAAAATATGTTGCAAAATCATCCTTATTTGCTCCAAAAATTTATTGCTTATTCCGAAAGTTTGTCATAGAACAGTATCTGTTTAAAAATCCGTTGCTATTTGTTTAACAAATCATTGAGCATTTGGTCCAAAATGCCATTGTGAACACGTCGCTATATGTTCCAAAAAGTTGCTGCATAATTCGTCGAGCAAAGGTTTTTCTCGCAAATTGTTGTCAGTAGCGAAATTTGACAATATTTTTCACAACAAAAACCGCTGCAAAGGCTCTACGACGATTTTAGCCATCACGAACAGGTTTATAGTGTTTCATGTATTGATTTAGAATCCATATTTCTTTACTTAACTGCGTTTGTATACGAAGATGCATTTCAGTTTAGTATTTTCTCAAGGCATATAATTGCTATAAAGAAACTTAGGAACTTTGCTTTACTTAGATAGGAGGTCATGGGTTTAAACCTAGACAGTTGTGTAATTTGGAGTAATATAAAAGTAGTACTAGGATATCATATGTTTGTTGTCATAAAAGGAACTTTGCTTTAAGTTTGAACACACCTATAAATCAAACTAAACAAGAAATTTGGTTGCAATCCGTTTGTAATAGAAAACTTTAATCAACACCAATTTATAGTTCTGTCACACCACATGAAATGTTGCTATCAATTTTAGGCTAGGGCTATTTACGAGTCGAACGAACCTTTGCTTGTGGTTGGATTGTTTACAAACCTAACCGCACTTATCGGCTCGTTTACAAATGAGCCAAAAAACAAACAAGCATTTTCAAAGAATAAATTTTCTGAGCGAGCAGCTAACGTTTTTGATAGCCTTAATATCTAGTATGTCATCTGATTTAAATTTACAGAGAGACATAATAATAATGTTGAATATCAATTTTTAATACTTTAAAAAGAAGATATATTTCATAGCATAATAATTTTCATGGATAACAATGTTGTGATTGGTGATAAGGCTGGAGCTGTGATCGATGAGGCAATGAGCAGACCGTCGAGAACGATTAGGGTGAGCAGGAGACGATGAGTGGATGAACAAACTGTCCGGGTTAAAGACTGTCGCTTGATAAATTAACATTTACTTTTTCTTTTAATGTTACTTTTTTTATTGGGTTGATTGATCTAGTACAAACAATTATACTTATATATTTATATATTGTGTGTCAAATCCTTTAGAGTGATATGTGTAAAAACTATAAATATAGTTTTATATCTATGTGTTTGTATGTAATTTATTAAAAAATAATTCGAATCGAGCCGAACAAACTTTTGCTCGTGCTTGCACCCTGATTTCTTGTATGATAAGCAACACCCGGAAACAATTCCCTTATCTCACTAGTATAATAACAATTATTTGGTATGGCTAAATTTGTAGCAAATGCCCATTTTGCTTTAGATTTGGTTTACACTTGATCATTTAGTCGCTAACAGCTTTTGCTGCCATATTAGCAAAGAAATCACATTGCGACGATTATCGCTAAAAATGACGTCGTTGTTTTAGCCACAGAAAATTTTGCTACGGGTTCTATCGTGGTTAGTTATGAATTTTATTAAACTAGGTGTATTGAACACAGGCGTTGCGCAAGTGTTATACGTGTAACGATAAACGGCTGGTACAAAAAAATTGGTTCAACAACTATGCAGGGCTCAGAATAGGCGGAACAACTACGCGGGGCTCAGAATAGGCGGAACAACTACGCGGGGCTCAGAATAGGTGCCTCGTTATGATAGCAAAACAAAAAATGTCAAGCCAAACAACGAATACATTTTTCATATCATCATGAATCTGTGGTAACTACAATGTAGAGTTCAACAAAACCATAATGTTATACAGAGAGCAAGAAACCCACAAAATCACTATTGATTTCATTTGCAAACCGAAAGCAGCGTAAAATAATGTCTCAACATGTCTCAAACGAACACTCGTTCATCATCATCGACACGATTCTTTAGAGAAGATAAAACTCTAGTTTTGAAATCTCAAAAACAACAGTTATTGTGGCGGCAAACAAATGTTTACCTCGCCAAACCAATGAACACATAATGTACGCTTTACTCGTCATCGCCTATCACCAACAAAGACAATAACATTGTTACCAATCACATGAAACCTTGCAAATCACTATTCATTCCGGTTGATAATTAAAGAGAGTGTATCATATGATACCCAACAACACAACGGGATCTGTAATTTTTTGTATCTATTTGTGATATGAAGTGGCTGTAAAACATGACTAAACAACGCAGTCAATAAACAAGATAAAGCATAGTGCAGGCAATTTACAATGTACTTAATAGTTAAAAGAAATCTAATTTTGACTTTTCTAATAGTCAATCACTCATGAATTTTGTTAGTTCGAACACACAATCGACAATCTAAAAGATGAAGGGACAGACTATCCGAAAAATTCCCTGGAACACATAGGATTAATAGTTTAAAAAATCTGATTTTTGACTTTCTAACAATCAATCAGTTATGAACTTCTTTAGTTCGAATAAAAAGACATGACAATCTCAAAAGCTCCACATAACACATTGCAACACCAGCACCACGTCACCATGCACGCCATCAGTCAACCCAAAGGCCCTTGGCAGCGATAGTGACGAACCAAGACCAACGACGAAGAGCACAGTCAAAACCTTACTCAAAACAGTATCTACAAGTGGAAAAGAACGAAACCGGACTTAGATTTGTTATTGGAAAGCAACCGCCGGCCACGAAGCCTATCGGCGCTGACAACCACAGATCGGAAAATGGCCTCTTTCTATCAAAATGTCGCGCAAACCCTTTTAAAAGTGGGAGAAGATCAACTTGTACCGAAGGCAAATATGCATGAAATCTTACACATCACTTTTCATTCAGTAGCATTATTAATAGTACTAGGTGTATTTCTACCGCGCTTCGCAGCGGGTATTAGGCTCAGAATATTTTCTTGTTGTGGCTGCAAACAATAGTTTACCACGCCAAAACAACAAGCATGACATTGTTTATCGTCATCGCCTCTCACCATCAATTACATCCCAAAGTAAAAAAACAGTTCCAAAAACAACACCATGAATCGTTAATCACAAAACATTAGTTCATCACTATAAGCATCGTCATCATAACCATGTGGTTTAAAAAACCAGATTCAGGGATCGAACCTCAAATGGTTGTACCATCATCATCACAACCTTAACAACAAAAGGAATGAAGGATCCATGCTCAGATCAAGGCAGGCTATCATCACCACCGTAGACACCTGTGAAGTTAGGGTTCAAATGATAACATTGTCATCATCATCACTAACATATGATACCCTTCAAGAATAAACAAAGATCTAAGACAAGAACATGCTCATTATCGAATGGAGCATAAACAGAGGCCTTATAAATAGATACATAGGTCCTGTACTATTACACGTACATAAGCCCAACAAAGAGCAGCATCTGATCCACCAACTACACACAACAACAATAAACGTTTGGTACAATTTGAGAAACAAATTAGGGTTTACACCCATAAACATCAAACCACCAACTAATAAGCAAAAACCAAACATCATTGACACAACAGTTCAGAAGATTTTAACAAAAAGTATGTTTCCGATGAGCCAAACGTCACCGTCATCAATACCACCCGATTTAGATATCCATGGATAAAGAAGATGACATCTCCGGCGGCGAGCGCATCGACAAAAGCACATGGCGGCGATGGAAATCGTAACCCTTAGGTAACCATCGGACATCGTCGCGACACGGACGCCACCAAAGGCGGCCGACAAGGACCACCGACGGCGTCCAACACGAGTATTGTGTAAATTGCATGACAATGTGTGACATCCGTCACTTTAAGGTCCGTCAATTAACGTGATTGTCCGTTAAACACTCTTTGATCGATCATTCCTCATCTTTATTTGATTCTATATGTGGATATCATGTGTGCATTATTATCGTTGTGTGTGCATTCGTTACAATCATATGTTAACCTTAAAAAGACTTTTAAAACTTTCATTTTTGAAAACGTCAAATATATCATTTTATTTATACATTAATTGATTTTTAACATATCCATTTCTTAAGTCATAACAACAATAAATGTACTTTTACAATTAAAATAAAACATCTAATAAAGTCGTTTTTTTCAACCGAACCAAATTTGGGAAAACTCGGGGGTTAAGTGCAGGGACTAAACTTGTAATTTTGTAAACTTGGGCTGGGTATAAATACCCCTCTTACCAGCCCTAAGCCTTCACATTCACCATCTTCTTCATCTTCACCCTCTACACACACAAAATCACCATTTTAGCACCAAATCCAACCCGAGAGGTCTTGTTTTTCTTTGTCTTGACACCGTCTACAGCTTAGACTAGTCCTTTCTAGCAGGTAGTTGTCTTTGGTTGTCCGTTTTCTAGCCATTTCACGGCTGTCCAAAACTAGGGTTTCGGGTGTTCGGGTTCAACCCGAACACACAAGGTCGTATGGGTGCGTGTGAGGTCTCTTTGCTTGTGTTTCATGTTTGTGTATGTTTGTTGAGTGTTTCTGGAGGTCCTTGTGGTGTAAAACCCGTGTTTAGAGCAGCTCGGGGGCTGCTCATCACGACCACAGTCGCGATTCTGCAGATCAGGCGACTGGGTCATCCATGCGATTGAGCCGTGCGACTGAGTGGGTCGTGCGACTGAATCATGCGTTTGAGTCAATCGTGCGACTGAGTTGTGCGACTAGGCATGTTGTGCGACTGAGTGGTGCGGCTGAGTGTCTGTATGCGATTGAGTCATGCGTGCGAATGAGTGTATGCGATTGAGTCATGCGATTGAGTGATTGTGTGCGATTGAGTCAGGTGACCAACTGAATGTGTGCGAATGTGCGTGATTCGCACGACTGGAGTCCAATCGCACGAATGAAGGTTCAATCGTACGAAAGTAGCTAATTCGCACGATTGAAGGTTGATTCGTGCGTATGGAAGTTGAGTCGTGCGATTGGGTGTTGTGTGGTACGACTGAAGGCCAGTCATACGAATGAAGGCTCAATCGTACGGATGAAGCTGATTTGCACGATTGAGGGTTGATTCGTACGAATGGAGGTTGAGTCGTGCGTCTGGCCTTGTTATGCGACTGAAACTGTTGTGTTTGATTCCCTTGTGCGTGGTGTGAGTATGACGTGTGATGTTGAGGTAACATTAACACAATAATGCCATTGTTCGGCCACAAATATTAAAGTCAACACGAAAAAGGGCACACATACTATTTTAAACAAATTGAACTAACGCTTTACAACGATCAATTGACTTATAACTATTGACACTTACTCAATACTTCTTCAATAACAATGAAACTTTTACTTAAATATCATCATCAATGGCGAAAATGTCTTGTACTTGGATCTACATAAGATTTAGTACGTGTGTCAGTCTGTGTGTGTTATACGCGAGCCAGCCGATACGACCCAAACCGACCCATCATTATTACGCGCTTATCATATCATATCATTAATGCTTTACAATAACTGTCAATAGGTGTTTGACTGTTTATTTGCATTCAACATTTGGGATACATCGATCATACATACTTACCACCTAACAAGTGAGTTTCGTGGCCCCTTTTACGCTTATATAATATTTCAATCATTTACAACATGGGGGAAAAGTATGCTTACTCATTTTCAATGCTGTACAACTTACATACATTTTACATACAAGGAATCAACGTGATACTGTGTTGCAAGTACTATTTGATACATGCTTGGGTCTGCTGTGAGGTTCTATCTTTGCAACTATTTAATTCCAGTGTGGGAACCGACGGTTAGGTATTGGTAGTACTACTGGGTTGACACCCCTACCCTTGTTCGATGGTATACTAGTTAGTACCATAAGTGGCCAGGAACGGGCCCTTGGGTGAATATATGCCGACAATTTCTTTGTGTACGTCGCTAGGTTTGGTTGCAAAGCTCATGTCATGTGATATTTACTTGTGTATATAACTGTATTCACGGTATTCCGCAACGCTCACATTATACAGCATCACTTACATTTTATTACATAAACCTGCGAACTCACCAACAATTATGTTGACCGTTTTAAGCATATCTTTTCAGGTGATCATGCAAGTCCAGGAATCTAGGTGTGCTGCCTTAGTGGAGACCCTAGGATGCATTTTGGGACTTAACATGTTATGATAAACAACCTTTTGAACAATGTTAACGCTTGTAAACAATCATCATCTTTTGAAACTTGTTCCCGGGTTGTGGGAATTAACATTTACAATTTCATCTTTAAGTGTATATGTGTTATCATCATCATGTTGCTTATGGCTATGTTGTCGTGAACATTGACTAAACACGACACAAGTCCCCTTGTCGTCGGGTGTCGTCATGACACGCTTGTCATCATTTATTTATATTGCATCTCTATCGCTCACCATGTGTTATGACGATCCCGGTCTCGTTACGTCCCCGTGTTTCCGCTTTTAGCGGGGGTGTGACAGATTGGTATCAGAGCCATTGGTTATAGAGAATTAGGCAATACGCTTGACCTAGACTATAACCTAGGAACCTTCATATAGATTTGCATGCTAGGACTCTGTATGCATATTATATCTCGTGTATGTGTTCCTCGCTGCTTGATTGCTCATTTATTTGTTATGTGATCTTTCTACCCTATGAGAGAGCCCTTGTGCTCACTCTTTTATGGAATGCTTCTATTGAATCTTCCGTTCCCTCTGCGCCGAGTTAGTTTATCAGATCCGGGTATTAAACCCGAAGAGATCTTCACAGATCATGCTATTGCGCTTTTCCTTGGACATTGAGATTAAACCTGAGGAGGCCTTGTCTGAAACCTCGAAAGAGGAAGGAAATAGACAACCTTCGCTAGACTAAACGTGATTGTATACATGGACTTACAACTGTTGTGATGGATTATCATTGAAACATTATCAATTTATGATGTGTGAACTGCACGAATTGCATGTGATGTATGATGACAATAAGCATGATATTGACATGAAATACATGGACTTGATGGATTATTATGGATATGATGTAAAGGAAAGTCGGATGTCATGTAACCGGATCAGGCATCATTCTCGGTACATCGTGGGTGTGGTGGGAACGCTGCGGGGAACCCTATATATAAACATCACCGGTATACCGAGAATATGCTTGAAATGGGTTGCATGGTGATCTTGACCGAACGGAACATGAACATTGGAACTTGATAAGTGGAATACTTGTGTATCTTATGGTGACTAAAGCTTATATGTTACCTCTTTTATGATTAGAACATGCCGCCTCGAAGAGTTACCCGTAGCAATAGTGGCGGGAGTGAAGCCCCAAGGGGCAGAGGCAGAGAACCAAGAGCAAACGATGCTCCTGCCAGTAACAGTCAAGGAACAGGGAACGCTGACATGGCAGCCCTGATCGCTCAGCAATTGGCCGCGCTGATTCCTACTATTGTGGCCCAAGTGAGCGACGCACTCCAACAACACCACCCTCACGGGGATGGTGGCAACGATGATGGAGCCCAATGAGGGATCGAAACTGAGACGGGAAACGGAAACCCGACCGGAAACGAGAGCAACCAGGAAACCGAGAATGGTGTGACTGCCGGTATTGAGACTGGAGTGGTTAATGCTCGTCGGGGATGTACATACAAGGAGTTTGTGGCTTGTAAGCCGAGGGAATTCGATGGGAAAGGTGGGGCGATAGCCCTAACCAGGTGGCTAGAGAAGATGGAGGCACTGATCGATATTAGTGAGTGCCTCGACAGTCAAAGGATCAAGTATGCCACTTGTTCACTACAGGGTAAGGCCCTAACCTGGTGGAACACCCAGGTTCAAGCTCGAGGAAGATAACCTGCGATGCAGATGTCGTGGGACGAGTTCAAAGCCTTGATCACCGAGTAATACTGCCCTCTCAACGAGATACAGAAGTTAGAGCATGAGTTCCGGAATCATGCCATGGTGGGGGCAGGGCATGCAGCTTATACTGATCGTTTTCATGAGCTTGCAAGATTGGTTCCGCATCTAGTCACGCCGGAATCAAAGAGGATTGAAAGGTACATTTGGGGACTCGCGCCTCAAATTAGAGCGATGGTTACAGCAGCCGCTCCTCCTACTATTCAGAGCGCAATTCTGAAAGCTGGCGCTTTGACTGATGAGATGGTTAGAACTGGGGTTTTGGGCAGAGGAGCCGAGAAAAGAAAGGATGTTGGGGAGTCGAGCCGGTCGAGTGCCGGAAAATTTGAGAAGGGTCCAAGCCGACCAGGAATTTTGTGGCCGTGTCTCAGGCCAGGAGAGAGTATGTGGGGCCGCACCCCAAATATGACAGGTGCAATTATCATCATCCCCCAGGGACGCAGTGCCGGGTGTGCGCTAACTGTAGGCGCCCGTGTCATTTGGCAAGAGATTGCATAACTGCGCCGAATCTTGTAGCACCCGTCAAGACGGTTAACCCCGCCGGGAATGCAAGGGCTTGCTTTGAGTGTGGGAGCCTCGATCATTACAGGAATATGTGCCCCAGGCTGAATCGGGCACCGGGTCAGCAAGGAAACAACCAGCAGCAGGTGATGGCTATCGCTGGGAATCAAGGCCCGACTACTCAGGGGAATGCAGCTCGAGGACGTGCATTCGTCATTGGAGCCAATGATGCTCGTCAGGACCCGAATGTTGTCACGGGTACACACTTACTCAATCATCACTTCGCATCTATATTATTTGATACTGGAGCAGACAATAGTTTTATA
Source organism: Flaveria ramosissima (assembly GCA_025215565.1). Classification (NCBI taxonomy): domain Eukaryota; kingdom Viridiplantae; phylum Streptophyta; class Magnoliopsida; order Asterales; family Asteraceae; genus Flaveria; species Flaveria ramosissima. The sequence continues at coordinate 27,916,440 of CM046041.1, forward strand.
TCTTCCGAGTTTGTGCAATTGCTTGAGTTAAGTCCTAGTAGGCTAGAAACTAGCTACTCCGTAGAAATGGCCAATGGTAGGGTTGTTCAGGCCGATGAGATAATTAGGAAGTGTTCGTTAACGCTGGAGGATCATGCCTTTGATATAGATTTGATACCCTTCGAGTTGGGAAGCTTCGATGTGATTGTGGATATGGATTTGTTGTCGCAGAATGGAGCAGAGATTGTCTGTCGAGACAAGGTAGTACGTATCCTTATGCCAAACGGGGAAGTACTCAAGGTTCAGGGAGAACGACCGGGTAAGAACTTGAAGCTTATTTCCTGCATGAAAGCACGCCAGAGTTTACGAAAGCAGTGCTACACTTTTCTGGCTCATGTGGTTGAAAAGAAAGACGAAGAGAGGAAACTGGTGGATATTCCAGTGGTACGGGATTACCCAGAAGTATTTCCAGATGACTTGTCTGGTTTACCTCCTCACGACAGGTGGAATTCCGTATTGAGTTGGTTCCTGGAGCTAGCAAAAACGCCTTATCGACTAGCGCCATCCGAAATGCAAGAGTTGTCTAGTCAGTTACAGGAACTACTGGAGAAGGGTTTTATTCGACCAAGTCATTCACCGTGGGGAGCGCCGGTACTATTTGTCAAGAAGAAGGACGGATCGTTCCGCATGTGCATCGATTACCGTGAACTGAACAAGTTGACGGTGAAGAACCGATATCCTTTCCCCAGGATCGACGATTTATTTGATCAGCTGCAAGGAGCTTCGTATTTTTCAAAGATCGATCTTCGTTCTGGTTATCATCAGCTAAGGGTTTTCGAGGACGACATACCGAAGACTGCGTTCAGGACTCGTTATGGGCACTATGAGTTCTTGGACATGCCGTTCGGATTGACTAACGCACCAGCTGTGTTCATGGATCTAATGAATCGGGTGTGCAAACCATACTTGGATAAGTTCGTGATCGTGTTCATAGACGATATACTTATCTACTCCCGATCAAAGGAGGATCACGAGGAACACCTTCGGGCAATTCTGGAGCTGCTACGCGAAGAGAAACTTTTCGCCAAATTCTCAAAGTGTGAATTTTGGTTGCGGGAAGTGAAGTTTTTGGGTCATGTGGTTAATAAGAACGGGATTCACGTAGATCCCGGCAAGATCGAAGTGGTGAAGAAATGGGATACGCCCCAGACACCATCAGAGATACGGCAATTTTTAGGATTGGCCGGTTATTATCGTCGCTTCATCGCGAACTTTTCAAAGATTGCGCAACCGTTGACCCTGCTTACTCAGAAAGACAAGAAGTTTGACTGGGGATATGCACAAGAACAAGCGTTCCAGACGTTGAAAGAGAAGTTGTGCAACGCGCCTATATTGTCTCTCCCAGACGGAACTGATGATTTTGTGGTATACTGCGATGCGTCACATCAAGGACTGGGATGTGTACTAATGCAGAAGGATAAGGTGATTGCCTACGCTTCGCGACAGCTTAAAGTGCACGAGAAGAACTACACAACTCATGATCTGGAGTTGGGCGTTGTAGTATTTGCACTCAAAATTTGGAGGCATTACCTGTATGGAACCAAATGCATCATCTTCACTGATCATAAGAGCCTTCAACATATTCTGGATCAGAAGGAACTTAATATGCGCCAACGACGTTGGGTAGAGCTTCTTAGTGAATACGACTGTGAAATCCGGTATCATCCGGGGAAAGCCAACGTGGTGGCTGATGCTTTGAGCCGCAAAGAACGCGTGAAACCACTACGTGCACGAGCGTTGGGATTGACCATCCAAACCAACTTGAAAGCTCAGATTCAGATTGCACAGAGTGAGGCATTGAAAGAAGAAAACCTTGCGGGAGAAGAGTTCCGGGGGTTGGATAAACAGATGATTCGCAAGGATGACGGTATTCAGTACTTCATGGATCGCATATGGGTACCCAAATGGGAGGTGTTCGAACCTTAGTCATGGATGAAGCCCACAAGACGCGATATTCTATTCATCCTGGTGCAGACAAGATGTATCATGATCTCAAGGATCTATACTGGTGGCCAGGCATGAAGAAAGACATTGCCTTATACGTCAGCCGATGCTTGACGTGTTCGAAAGTCAAAGCTGAACATCAGAAACCATCGGGATTATTACAGCAACCTGAAATTCCCGAGTAGAAATGGTAGAACATAGCTATGGATTTCATTACCAAACTCCCTAGAACAAGCAGCTGTCATGACTCGATATGGGTCATTGTTGATCGAATGACGAAGTTAGCACATTTCTTGCCTATCCGAGAAGATTACAAGATGGATAAGTTGGTGAGATTGTATATCAAAGAGGTCGTGACACGGCACGGGGTGCCGGTGTCAATCATATCCGACCGTGATAGCAGATTCACTTCACGTTTTTGGCAGACACTACAGAAGGCGATGGGCACTCAGTTAGACATGAGTACAGCCTATCACCCTCAAACAGATGGCCAAAGTGAACGAACTATACAGACGCTAGAAGACATGTTGAGAGCGTGTGTAATCGATTTTGGTGGTAGTTGGGATGCTCATTTACCGTTGATTGAGTTCTCCTACAACAACAGCTACCATACAAGCATTGGATGTGCACCATTTGAAGCGTTGTATGGAAGGAAATGCAGATCTCCCGTTTGTTGGGCCGAAATTGGTGAAAGTCAGCTAACAGGCCCAGAGATCATCCAAGAAACAACAGACAAGATTCTCCAAATCAAAGATCGACTCAAAGCCGCGCGAGATCGCCAAAAGAACTATGCCGACAATCGTCGGAAGCCTCTAGAATTCAATGTTGGGGATCGAGTGTTACTCAAAGTTTCCCCTTGGAAAGGAGTCGTTCGATTCGGAAAGAAAGGGAAGTTAGCCCCAAGATACGTTGGACCATTTGAGATCACTGAAAGGATCGGTCCAGTGGCTTACCGGTTAAGGTTGCCACAAGAGCTTAGCGGTGTGCATGATACTTTTCACGTGTCAAACCTCAAGAAATGTTTGGCCGATGAATCCCTTCACGTGCCAATCGAGGAAATCAAGATTGACGACAAGCTTCATTTTGTTGAAGAACCCATTGAGATCATGGATCGAAAGGTCAAGCAACTGAAGCGCAGTAGGATACCTATTGTACGCGTAAGGTGGAATTCAAAACGAGGGCCAGAGTTTACATGGGAACGTGAAGATCAGATGAAACTCAAATATCCACATCTTTTCGAGGATGACACTCTTGGACCTAACTCCAGCTGAATTTCGGGACGAAATTCTCTCAACTGGGGGATACTGTGACATCCGTCACTTTAAGATCCATCAATTAATGTGATTGTCCGTTAAACACTCTTTAATCGATCATTCCTCATCCTTATTTGATTCTATATGTGGATATCATGTGTGCATTATTATCATTGTGTGTGCATTCATTACAATCATATGTTAACCTTAAAAAGACTTTTAAAACTTTCATTTTTGAAAACGTCAAATATATCATTTTATTTATATATTAAATGATTTTTAACATAACCATTTCTTAAGTCATAACAACATTAAATGTACTTTTACAATTAAAATAAAACATCTAATAAAGTCGTTTTTTCAACCGAACCAAATTTGGGAAAACTCGGGGGTTAAGTGCAGGGACTAAACTTGTAATTTTGTAAACTTGGGCTGGGTATAAATACCCCTCTTACCAGCCCTAAGCCTTCACATTCACCATCTTCTTCATCTTCACCCTCTACACACACAAAATCACCATTTTAGCACCAAATCCAACCCAAGAGGTCTTGTTTTCTTCGTCTTGACACCGTCTACAGCTTAGACTACTCCTTTCTAGCAGGTAGTTGTCTTTGGTTGTCCGTTTTCTAGCCATTTCACGGCTGTCCAAACTAGGGTTTCGGGTGTTCGGGTTCAACCCGAACACACAAGGTCGTATGGGTGCGTGTGAGGTCTTTTTGCTTGTGTTTCATGTTTGTGTATGTTTGTTGAGTGTTTCTGGAGGTCCTTGTGGTGTAAAACCCGTGTTTAGAGCAGCTCGGGGGCTGCTCATCATGACCACAGTCGCGATTCTGCAGATCAGGCGACTGGGTCATCCATGCGATTGAGCCGTGCGACTGAGTGGGTCGTGCGACTGAATCATGCGTTTGAGTCAATCGCGCGACTGAGTTGTGCGACTAGGCATGTTGTGCGACTGAGTGGTGCGACTGAGTGTCTGTATGCGATTGAGTCATGCGTGCGAATGAGTGTATGCGATTGAGTCATGCGATTGAGTGATTGTGTGCGATTGAGTCAGGTGACCGACTGAATGTGTGCGAATGTGCGTGATTCGCACGACTGGAGTCCAATCGCACGAATGAAGGTTCAATCGTACGAAAGTAGCTAATTCGCACGATTGAAGGTTGATTCGTGCGTATGGAAGTTGAGTCGTGCGATTGGGTGTTGTGTGGTACGACTGAAGTCCAGTCATACGAATGAAGGCTCAATCGTACGAATGAAGCTGATTCGCACGATTGAGGGTTGATTCGTACGAATGGAGGTTGAGTCGTGCGTCTGGCCTTGTTATGCGACTGAAACTGTTGTGTTTGATTCCCTTGTGCGTGGTGTGAGTATGACGTGTGATGTTGAGGTAACATTAACACAATAATGCCATTGTTCGGCCACAAATATTAAAGTCAACGCGAAAAAGGGCACACATACTATTTTAAACAAATTGAACTAACGCTTTACAACGATCAATTGACTTATAACTATTGACACTTACTCAATACTTCTTCAATAACAATGAAACTTTTACTTAAATATCATCATCAATGGCGAAAATGTCTTGTACTTGGATCTACATAAGATTTAGTACGTGTGTCAGTCTGTGTGTGTTATACGCGAGCCAGCCGATACGACCCAAACCGACCCATCATTATTACGCGCTTATCATATCATATCATTAATGCTTTACAATAACTGTCAATAGGTGTTTGACTGTTTATTTGCATTCAACATTTGGGATACATCGATCATACATACTTACCACCTAACAAGTGAGTTTCGTGGCCCCTTTTACGCTTATACAATATTTCAATCATTTACAACATGGGGGAAAAGTATGCTTACTCATTTTCAATGCTGTACAACTTACATACATTTTACATACAAGGAATCAACGTGATACTGTGTTGCAAGTACTATTTGATACATGCTTGGGTCTGCTGTGAGATTCTATCTTTGCAACTATTTAATTCCAGTGTGGGAACCGACGGTTAGGTATTGGTAGTACTACTGGGTTGACACCCCTACCCTTGTTCGATGGTATACTAGTTAGTACCATAAGTGGCCAGGAACGGGCCCTTGGGTGAATATATGCCGACAATTTCTTTGTGTACGTCGCTAGGTTTGGTTGCAAAGCTCATGTCATGTGATATTTACTTGTGTATATAACTGTATTCACGGTATTCCGCAACGCTCACATTATACAGCATCACTTACATTTTATTACATAAACCTGCGAACTCACCAACAATTATGTTGACCGTTTTAAGCATATCTTTTCAGGTGATCATGCAAGTCCAGGAATCTAGGTGTGCTGCCTTAGTGGAGACCCTAGGATGCATTTTGGGACTTAACATGTTATGATAAACAACCTTTTGAACAATGTTAACGCTTGTAAACAATCATCATCTTTTGAAACTTGTTCCCGGGTTGTGGGAATTAACATTTACAATTTCATCTTTAAGTGTATATGTGTTATCATCATCATGTTGCTTATGGCTATGTTGTCGTGAACATTGACTAAACACGACACAAGTCCCCTTGTCGTCGGGTGTCGTCATGACACGCTTGTCATCATTTATTTATATTGCATCTCTATCGCTCACCATGTGTTATGACGATCCCGGTCTCGTTACGTCCCCGTGTTTCCGCTTTTAGCGGGGGTGTGACACAATGGAACCAACAGAAAAAGGGCTCGCGGAGACGAAACCGTCTCCGCCTCCCTTCAAAGGTCCATCGCCACCGCCTCCGGCTCCCACGCCAAGGTCTATTGCCACCGCAGCCACTTAAATCCACTTTTATGGAAGCGAAAAAGGGGAAGAAATGTGAGGTTGTAACGCAGGTGACGATTCCTCCATCACCGTTCACCAGACCACCACCGCCATATCCACTGCTCCGCCATCAACCGGAAAACAGAAATAGTGGAGATGAGGGGGGCGTGTCGATCGGTAAAAAGGAGATGCACAGTACCCTAGGTGTAGTGTAATACCAATACTACCCCCAATTCACTGTTCATTGAACTTGCAAATTTAACATATAGGTTAATGTAATAATGACTTTTACTTCCTATTTCTAATATTTTTATTTAGTGACTTTACTACAGACTTCATTTGAGAATTGAGATGAAAATTCTAAAACGTATTGCATTGTATCCACAACCAAGTGACAGAACTATAACTTTTCTCAGGAATAACTTCATAAAATGGTAATCAAATTTCAAGATTGTTCTAATCAAGTCATTCATAAATTATTTTGTCTCAATCAGGTCATTTATAATTTTTATTTTTTGTCTCAATCAGGTCACTAAAGTTCCAGAATAAAAATATTTTAAAAACAATTGAAATGTATAAAATATTAACAATATTTATGAAGAATCGAATCATTTAAAAAAACTACGAATTATTTAATAACTTTGAAAAAAATATGAGTGGGCTAATTTGAACAGTTTTAAAACTTTAGTGACCTGATTGGAACAAATAAAGATATCAATGATCTAATTGGAACAAATAAGAATATGAATAACCTAATTGAAACACTCTTAAAACTTGCTTACTATTCTATGAAGTTTTTCTTCTTTTATTATGGTTTTAGTATTTTATGGTTCTAAGGTTCTAACAACCGAGAATTTAAAATATTCAGATTTGTCAAAGGCAGGATCGGGAGGACCGCGTCACAAAATAAAAAAAATTGTCCCTAAAAATATGATGTCATCAATATATGAGAAAATACATCTTATATTTGTTCCATACGAATTTTCTTGTTTTGCAATTGATTTATCACATCTTCAATGGTAAATTCTAAAAAATATTATATATTTTATTAATTACCAACCTTTGTGTGCATTGATATTTGTACCTTAGGTTTAATAGGTTGTATCTATTTTTGGATTTTTTTAATATTTGATTTTATTTTACTTTTAACCCTAATATTTTTACATCTTTTACAACTTAATCCCTATAAATTTTTACTTTCAAATTTACCCCCTATACTTTTCATATTTTTTACTAGTTTTTCGTTTTACGGTTCAGTCTAAATTTTACCAGTTAAGACACTTTAACGTGCGCGTGTAATTTTAGGCTTACGGTTATTTTTACCCTCTGATGGCCCATCACAATGCACGAGTCCTAGATGAACTTAGTTATTCTTTAATGTTTTACGTTTCATGTGCGTGGTTCAACGTTTTTACGCCTACTTTTCGTTCGGTTTTATATTTTTCGTTTTTATTTTTTTTATTACGAGTTTTTCTGGGGTTGGTAGTCACTAACGGTAGTACGAATTGTTACAGCTTGGCATAGTTTTATGCCCCTACTGCAACGCGGGGGGCATAATACTAGTTTCTTTGCAACTCTTAGCACTCACGGTTGCAACCGGTAGAACTAGTGTCAATTTCAATTAAATATACACCAATAGATATCCAATGAGTTTCTTTGCAACTGGTAGAACTAATTAATAATTTGGTAATAGAAAATGGTATTGACTAGGGATTTAGGTTTTTAATTACGGTCTGCTATAATAGGGTTGTTCAAATAACTCAGAGCTCAGAGCTTGTTTGGAAAAGGCTCGAAAAATCTAGCTCGAAAGCAGTTTGTTTACAAATCGAGACAACTCGGCTCGAAATGTTTACAAAACCAAGTCAGCTTGGTTTGGCTCATCTAAACTCGAGCCAGCTTAATTTTGGCTGGAATTATTTAATTTTAATTATGTGTACATATATAATTGTTTACAAGTGGTGAATGCTTTTAGTTATTGTACTTATTACTTTATGATAACAATAATTATATAAATTTTAGTTTATACCCAATACCAACCAAAATACTCAATAATTTATACCGATCACTTACAAAAACTAAGTTTACAGTTGTTCAAATAACTAATGGCTTGAATCTCGCTTGAAATAAGCTCGAAAAAAGATAGCACAATTCGGTTAGTGAGCCAGCTCAACTTAGATCATTAATATGCCAAGTTGAGTTTGACTCGGTTAGGCTCGTTTACAAAATGAGCTAGCTCGGTTCAGCTCATTACAAGCCAAACCGAGCCGAGCCAAGTCCTAAGCGGCTCAGCACAGCTCGTGAACAACCCTATTCTACAATCTATGTTACTAACACATGAATATATTTAAATTTGTATCTTACTTTTAAATTTTTGAACTTAAAAAATTATATAAATAATTTTTTATTCCAATGGGCTAGTGGGAAGTTTTTTTATCTTTTATCTTTTTAATTTTAAACAATGGTGTTAATTGTAACAAAAAAAGTATTCGTGTCATTCAAAATCCACATATAATATGTAATTCTTGATATTAAAAAAAATTGGTGTCGGTTGACTCGAACCAAAACAAAGTGAAACCAGCACCGACGACAACAGATCCGTTGCCAAATTTCGATTGTGTCTTTAAAGACTTATGAGTTTTAATACTATAGATTATATGTATTCTAATTTCCAAGTTATATGTACACATTTCTATGTATGTAGTACAACTATTTATTTTTTTTATTTTTTTACGTTCACTTTCCATTCGGTTTTATTTTTGTCATTTTTATTTTCTTTTTCAACATGAGTTTTTTCGATGTTGGTTGTCACTGGCAATTATATGATATGATGTTATTTGGCACGGTTTTATGCTCCCGCCGCAACACAGGACTCAATCCTAGTTATCTACTATTCACCATAGATCTCCCTTAATTTAAGTGAAGGACTTGCTTTAATTTCACTCTTATAAGAGCATTCACAACCTATTTTCATATTTATCCATATAATTACACTAAAAATCACTACTTTTCCTCTCTTCTTTTCAACTTTAACATTAGTTTTTCTCTATCATTCACTCACAACCACTTAAAATATATTAAAAATATTATAAGGTTTTGAACTGTGTTTTTCATAAATAAAGATTGAACAGTAAATTTCTCATATTATTCACTCACAGCCACTTATAACCATACCATATAATATAGAGAATACACTCACATAATTATAAAGAATGAGTTGTGAATGCTCTAAATCTCACAAGTAGATTTGTTCTTCAGAGGAATATATTTGTGGTACTTAAAGGCTTTTTATGAATTTTAGCTACCTTGTAAAAGCTTGAATACTTTTAACTTGAGAAAAAGTGTTGAGATCTCCATATCGAATATGATTTGATTTCACGCATATGCTGGATATCCACAAGCTCACACTAGCATATGCGGCAAGCAGCTGCTAATCTTTTTTTTTTCTTTTTTATTTATTTATTTTGAAAACAAAAACAAAAACAACTAAACAACTAAACAAAGGCAAGACCTCATAACATGTATTCATTCTCTCCTCTTCTTTTTCCGCACAGTCACAACAATGAGAATAGTAAAAAAGAATTAATCATATTGATAATATTATTGATTATACATTAAAATCTAAAGGAAAATATCATAAAATAGTAATCAAGTTTCTAAAGTGTTTCAATTATATCAATTATGCATATTGCCCAAATTGGATCATTAAACCATCAAATTAAGTCATCGTCGAATTTTTTGTGTCAAGAATCAAATGGTAGAGAAAATGTTGGGGTCGGAATTTTCAATACATTAAAAAATTAAAAAAACATGTTTTAATATTAACAAAAGAAAAAAAATCACGTTACCATTCTGCATCGACATCAAAAAAGGAGAAAATGTTTTCTAACTAAAACAAAAAGAAAAACATGCTAAATACATGTTAAAATCTTAAATTAGATAAACATGAAGGCTCTAACAGGATCACTTTTAAAACTTGGTTACTATTATACAAAGTTATCTTAAATCTAAATGGACTCTTTTAATTATATCTTAAAAAGCTAAGTGAACTATTATATTTTACGGGAAAGGATTGCTTTTGTCAAAATGTTTAGTGAGTTATTGGTTCTACACATTGCATGTGCATGAGGTAGGTAGTATATAGAATTGATATTCTAAATAAAAGCAATCAGTATGTGATCGATACCCTTATGTGGTGTGGAAGCTAGTGGGAGAGATTGAGAGTTACAAAAGAAAGGGTAGTTTTTATTTTGATAACCATAAGTACCCGTTAGTAGAAAACTCCACTTGTTAACAAATACCATGTTAACCAACAAGATTAGATAAATCGTAACTTGCATGCGATGGATTGGTGTTTTCAAGAAGTTATGGTAGGAAGAAAGCATGATTCGAGGGAATTAGTTGCTTACCACTACACTAGCCAAGGTTAAAGAAGAGGTCATGTTGAAGGAACTTACCTGGCCACATACATAACTTTTATGAACTTCTATCCTCCTTTTCTTTTCCTTACAAAATGGATGGTGCTTGGAATATCCTCTTAGCATAAACAATTGTAATCTATAAATAGTTTTGAGTAGAAATACGATAGTCAAGTAAATCCAGTCATGTATTGGTGCATTACTGGGCAAGATCTCTCTTGGCAGGTGCACACTAAATCGCTTCAATGAATCATAAGAAAAAGCGATTAGTAAAAACTGCCAAAGGAGATTTGCCTAGTGATTCGCCTAAATATACATATGTTTAGAGAATTATTTTGAGGAGAGAGTCATGTTCTTCAATCCTTTTTGGGAATTTATTAATTCCCTTGGTCATGGGTTGCTGATTTTCCTAGCTTATAGTGTGACATTAATTCGAGTCTCGTCAAGGTAGCTAGGACTAGAATTGCATAATTGTACATCCATCCTACTTAATCTACGTTCTTGACGTTAGATTAGGAAACTCAAGAACACTCAAAGAAATGACCTACTATATTGCTGCTTCTAACTTCTTAGGCTCACAAATGGTGATGGTAATGCGTATTTGTAGGAAGGCCTTGATGTTCTAGAAAATCGGTACACATCTACACCATAAAAATCTATAAATTATGTGACCGATTTTATTGCTTTCTTTGGGTTTTACATAATTATGTGATTTTTCATGAACCCATCATTATCACTATTTACTATATTGTTATTTTTGGGTTTTACATAGTTATTTTTATAGTATTACCATTATCACTATCTAGAATTTACAATTAAATGTATATTATAAGAACATTACCATCATGTCGGATTCTCTTGTTATGTATTGTCGTCGATGATGATTATTATATATATATATATATATATATATATATATATATATATATATATATATATATATATATATATATATATATATATATATATATATATATATATATATATCATCTCTCAAGTTTATCAACAAGTACATAATACAACATATATCATAAGTGATTTTATTTTATATGTGTAAGACTCACTCACTTAATAGCAAAGAGTTGAAATAAAAATCAATCACTGTATCTAGCCAAATCACATAGCTAGCTAGATTACATAACAAACGCTTCACGATAGAATATACAAATACCTACCGATACATACTGTTTAGTATCGGTTGCTAACATAACATACTTCGTATTGAATGATAGTTACAAAAAGCTTACGCTTTCATGCCGATCATCCACAAATAACTGTAAATAAATCAAAACCGTACATAGTTTCTAATGTCTATCTGGTCTGGAAGTTCAGTTTGTTCAAGCAGTATGCATACATAACCGCAAAGAACACTGTGAAACATACTATAACTGCAGCCACGAGTCCCAAGTATCCATCGTCGTATCCAAAGTGCGTTTGAACATACCATTTAATTGTCGGGTTATATGACATCCCAGGAACTATAATCGTGTCGTTTACATCACCATACTGCGAAGCTATTAACCCATGAAAGGTCCATGCTAGTGGGCAAATCCAGTAACACCATACCCACCACCCAGGGATTTTCTAACATGACATAGAAAGTTCAATTTATTAATATACAATGTTACCATAAGAAATATTTATGAAAAATATTAAAAGGGAAATTACCGGTCTAGGGATGAAGAAGCCCGAGAAGAGGGAAAATAGAGAATAGAAAGCAGAAGTGAGGATTGATGCGAGTTGGTCGTTAGGTGTGAGTGAAACGGCCATCAGTCCATTGTATGTGAAGTAGAGGAAGGTTAAGAAATGTATGAAGAAAAACCATAAGTACTTGACTGCTGTCCATTCGAAGCTCACCATTGTGTATACGATAAGAGTGTAGTATGTCGTTTGAAAGAACACATAAGGTATTTCCACGATTATCTGTAACAAGATCAATGAACAAAAGTTTTTGTTATTAGCTTCAGTTAATTAAATATGAAAGTATCATCTTTTCTTGAATATGTAAACATGATATAACTACTTTCTTGAGTTACAAGTTTTATTGTCTCACACGGAAAATTGTTGTGATTTCCTTTGGTATATAATCGGATAACCAGTAATCAGATAGTTAATCGAGAGAGAAGATTTTGTAACCTGTGCCATGGCGTATGGTAAGGCTGAGTACATCCCTGCGGCTCTTTCGCGATAAAATACAGCTCGTTCAAAGGCTACGGCTGGAACTACTGTGTTGCCATTGTTGATTCCAGCAAACAAAACCGCACCAAACATACCCCCAAAAATCATTGTCAAATCAGTGCTGCTGTCCCTGAAATGGAAACTAGCATTATATACATGTTCACACTCTTTTTTTCTCAATGAAATTAGGGACCTTTTGGTGTACAAGATACAAGTGGCAATATGGACGCGTCAAAAGGGGTTTGTGGGGTGAAACGGGTCATTTTTTCTAGCACTACTTAAACGGGTCGATCTTGTTTGGGTTGTCCCACAAATACTTTCTGTACAATTTTAAAACTTGTTTGTATATAGTTAGCGTGTTAATTATGATTACAAAAGCATATTATTAAGGAGTGAGGATGTATGCCTTGAAAATAGTCTGTTTGAGATAAAACACAATTCGGTAATAAATAAACGAGTAAAAATCAATGGAGACTAACCTTCTAGCACCAACTTTCCAGAAAATTGTTCCAATCAAGAGGGCGGTGACAAGGGTGAAGCAAAATCTAACAAGATTATACTCGGGATTTCTCCAATAACTTTGCCATTGTTTTTGTATACATGACTTGAATTGACCCCACATGGACTGAGAATATTGAGTTGTGAACAGAAGTTGTTTTGCTCCTGTAGGAGGTATGCTTAATTCTTTCACAAGCTCACTAGTTCTTCTGCTTGAGGGACTTTTGTGTTAGTTAGGAATCCAGAAGTATAAAACTTAAAAAATTAGAATCATATATATCACTTACTCATAAAGGCTTGACGACTTATATTGTTGCGCAAAATCAATCCCAAGCCTTTTTTCTGCTGCAGCTGAGGTGACTTCAAGCATCCATGTTGCGGGATTTTGCTGGTCTACAAGTTTTGGGACTCCGGGAATTCCCTAGATTGTAATGTATGATTTGTTATTCATATATTTTCATGTGGAGTACGCATGTATGAATATGTTTACGCATACATTACATCATGCAGTTGTAAAATTGGGTAACTAATATTGGGGCTGACATGTGGGCAAGTATTTATTTACAAGACTAATACAACAATACTCGTGTTTTTTTAGTTGTCGTACTTGGACTTAAATATCCTGTACACTGCATTCAATCCAAAATATATATGTTTCTAAAATACAGAAAAAATGAGAAAAAACTATAATATTGTTACATACAAGTTTGATATTAAAGAAACTAGAGGGAGTATATATGATGGAAAAGCAAAATCATGCATTATAGATGGGAGATAAATTTATTGATCTTTGATGCACCTTGTGGTGGCTCTCTCTTAGATCAACAGGTTTTGTGACATATCAAAATGGGTTCGGGTTGAAAAGGGCCATGTTGGGTCGGATTGACCCATTACCCTTTTTGGTTCATTAATTTACTAGTGCTGAAACATGAAATTATGAATAAAGTACCTCAAGATACTTCACAAGTTTCTCTGAGTTTAGGCCTAATGGCCCTGAATAAATTACTTGTCCTCCTGTTTTCATTAACAATAGCTGGTGCAAATAAAATCATATCAGTGTAATCCATTATACATTTTATGTATCTTTTGTGAAGTACAAACACAATACCTCATCAAAGGCTTCAAAAATATCAATGCCAGGTTGATGGATGGTGCAAACGACCGTCCTCCCTGTGTCTACTGTATTTCTCACGGTTCTCATGACAATAGCTGCTGCTCTCGCATCAAGTCCAGTAGTCGGTTCATCCATAAATATGATTGAAGGATTAGCAACAAGCTCTACTGCGATCGTCAACCTCTTTCTCTGTTGAGTTGACAAACCACTAACACCTGGGATCCCCACAATCATGTCCTTAAGATTCTTTAGTTCAACCAGTTCCATCACCTCCTCCACAAAAAGCTGAAAAAGTATATATAAAAAAGAAACATAAATTTTATCACTTTAAATCCATCAGTCCATCGAAGCATAGTGTTTGTTTTCTTTACCATCTTCTCATCTTTAGTGATATCTTTTGGGAGTCGGAGGAATGCCGAAAAAACTAGAGATTCATAGACAGTGACTAATGGTGAATGGATATCGTTTTGTTCACAGTATCCAGAGATCCTAGTGAATGTTTGTTGAACTTTTGGGAATCCAGAGATTCTTATATCGCCTTCTATGTAGCCACCTGTCTTTCGTCCCGATAAGACATCCATCAAAGTTGTTTTCCCGGCTCCACTGATTCCCATCAACGCTGTCAGGACACCGGGCCTAAATGCACCACTTACCTCTCTAAGTAACTGAAGCTTGTCGCCTTCTGCAGCACCTTTTTCCTTCATTTCCTGTTGATTGATACCAAAAAAATCACCCCATATCTTTCATACTATGTGACAAGTGTGATATGAACAAAATGTCTTGGTCAATGATATCATTTTAACTTCTGTTTCGGGCTAAACAATATATGACTGTATGGTGAGTTCATGAATGATAATTTATATGAATAGACAAACACACTTACTGGGGGCATATCGACATAGTAGTTTATGTTGTCAAATGACATGGAGAGTGGAGTAAATGGAAGGATCATCCCTCTTTTGGGAGCAGCAGCATCGAGACTTGAATCTGCATTTATATTATGGTTCTTCGCGGTCACCTTTTCCTCTGGAAAAGTATATTCAGTTAATTGAATGGGCATCTAGCACAAACAACAATATTCTTTTTATATATGTAATATCCCTTACTTGAGGTTTTTGCATCAATAACATGATCAAATTTCTTCACATTGGCTGCATCTTCAAGTATGGTTGCTTGTGGCTTCCCAGGAGCTAATAGTCAAATAGAACAATAAATGAATGTAAAATGTTACATGCGCTACACAATATGAAAAGTATTCCCATATTTTTTCTCACGAGTGAGAGAAACGTGCAAATCAGTATGTAAAAGGTACTAAGAAAAAAATGTTTGTACTTGAAACGGTGGAGTAAATGTAGAGTTTGTGTACACTAAACAATGTATATATCAATTGTTACACCTAATTTCTTCATGCTAGGGGAAGGGTAGTTAATCTGTCTGCAGATGTTTTCTCTTTTGTAAAAAATCTAGTGCAGAGACTATAAACATTACATTTCTTATGACTTTTTCACGTCTATAAATGCTACATTTACTTTTTACATGTTTACAAGTATGAATAATTTAACAAAATATTTGCACGGCCTCAAAGAAATATGCGATACATCTGTTGTGCTGGTCGTATGTTGGTTCTAAAACATATGCGTGCCGAATTACCATCTAAATATGCAAGAGCTAAAGTGAAGAGAATGTTGAAAAGGACTGCTAAACCAAAAAGAGCAGCTGCTCCTATCCAAAACCATTTTCTGTCAGGGTTTACTCCAAAGTCTCGTAAGATTACTACACCTAGGCTGGTGGTGTTGTCAGATGCCTGAAAACCAGTAGATTTTTTAGTCGGCGTCATTGTAAATTAATAAACAAACATGTAAAAACCACATACCAATTTGTTCATCCACCTTGGCGCAAACAGTTCATTTGTTGCAAAGGCATTAAAACCGTAGCTTAAAGGTGAAACCCAATAGGCCCATTGCCACCAGCATGGAATTCGACCTGTTACATAAGTAGTCTGTCATCAGGTTCTGACATCCATCTAACTCCTTGATTAAAGGTTTAGTTGAATAAATGATGTTGGGTTGATCAACAAATACCTTTTGTCCGTAGTATTTGATTAACGCGTTAAATATGATTATATAACAATTTTACTATGGTCTAAGTCGCTGAATAGAACAATAAAGGAGGTTGTACATTTTGAAAATAGACTTTGGGTGACTTTCGACCCATTTGACTAGCCGTTCATTATCTATTAGTAAGTCAATTCAATTGAATCTTTCATCAATGAGATTTTGTATACGCAACTGACCTTTAGGAAGAACAATCCCACCCAGAAGGAAACATGACTCAAGAATTAGTGTTCCTGCAGTGTTGGCTATGGTCATTGTTCTACAAACTGCAGCGATTAGCCTGAATATTCCTGACGCCATTTGCTGAATCAGAAACGTTAACAGGAAGTGCTTGAAAAACCTGACAAGGAGACAAGTTCAATTGTGGTTAACGGGTTGAAAGTTTCCCAAAGTCTATTTTTCATTCATGTAACGTCTTAATTAGTCATTTTATTAGGATATTAGTATTACTAACATAATATACTAGTTGTAATACAAGTATTTATACCTGCTAGCTTCGGGGGCGAATCCAATGACATAGTAGGTAATTACTGTCCAAACAGTAGACTCCACCAATGATATGGGGACACGTAGCAGGATAGTTGGAACCGTGAACGCCCATGTAGGATGAAAAAGGAGTTCCCTGTGTTTATATAACACAGGAAGCCTCTCTATGGTCATTGGAAGTTCAGGAAACCCGTTGAACATATTAGTAATGAGTGCAAACAAAAGGGCTCCAACATAAACACCACCATCTTCTTCATTTCTTGTATGCATTCTAGTCCTCAAAAACATCGTTGCGCCGATAATCGCCACAAAGCTGATTTGAAGAGTCTTGGCTATATATATTACTGCACTTCTTTTAACAAGTAACCATTCTTTATCAAAACATGCCTTAAAGATATCCTTTTTAGGGACTAAGTACTTTTTGAAGACTAGTGCTGATTTTTTACTCTCGGTTTCGTTGTATGGCACAAGCAGGTCATTTTGTAGCTGTTGGCCAACATGATATTGCTTGAAATGATCTGCAAATTGAGAGACTGAAACATAGCTATACGCCTTGCTTTTATCGCCCCAATATTGTTCTTGGTCCTTCTGTGAGATTACCTGTTCAATAATCATAAGTTATAAAAAGTTTTGATATTCTGATCCATTGTAACAATTTTTACTCCTAATTAAGTTAAATATTAATTGGTGGATTCTTGTTGCAAAACTGATAACTAGATTTCAAAAATTGGGATTAATCCAAATTCTGTTATTAAGCGAGTTTGTTGAGATTTAACAATGCAACATCTCTTGAGCTGCTCTCAACCCAATTCTGTTTTCAATCTGTGAACAAATGAGTTTTCAGTTGACAAAATTATGTAATTAAACTTAAATTTTAGATGATAATAAGTTCATAAACAAAATAAAAATCATAATTATAAGGAAAATGTATACACTTGAATTTTACTCAAATTATATAAACTAGGATGAACAACTAGAATATATAATAGGTTCATGTTTTAATTGGTAAGTAAGCAAAGATGCATCCAAATTCATACAATAAAATACTAAAATCTTAAGCTATTACTGAATTAAACTTGTATGTAATATTTCAATTTTAGGTCACTGCAATCATTTTTGAGTCCTTGGTTGAATTAATGAATCATCTACATGGTCAAAATAATCAGAAAATCAGAAAGGGTTAAGTAGAACAACGACTAGAGAAATAAACATAAAACTGCGTGATCATTACGAACTTTAACCACTTTCAAATAACACATCAAAATACCCTCTCTGCATTTGTTTTTGCAAGATGATCTTGTGTTGATTGAAAAGACCTACAAGAAATCTCTTTTAATGTGTTTTTTTTCAAGATTATTGTATGATCCACAACTTTGGGATCAAACAGTAGAAATTAGTGGGATAGAATATTAATTACCTCTTGTAAGAAATCAGCAATTCCTTTTCTCTCTGGACATATGAATCCCAAACTCTGAAAGAAGTTAGTAATATGCTCTATTGGACCTTGATATACAATATGGCCTTGTGATAAAAAGATGATGTCATCAAACAGATTAAAAGTCTCAGGAGAAGGCTGCAGGAGTGACATTAAGATGGTGGTTTGTGTCAAGTGTGCTATCTGTTGCAGACATTTGACTATTTGAAATGTAGTTGATGTATCTAATCCTGACGATATCTCGTCCATAAATAGTGCCTTTGTCGATCCAACCATCATCTCTCCTATACGTAATCAACGATTGTTTAAGGTTGTTGATTGGATTCTTATTTTCATTTAATGACATACTATTGATACTCAAAATTGTTATGCAATTGTATGTATGTGGCATGTAACCTCTACGTGCATAATTGAACATGAAGTATAAATTACCTGTTGTTAGTCGCTTTTTTTGTCCTCCAGATATTCCTCTTATCATCTGGTTTCCAACGATAGTGTCCCGACATATCTCAAGTCCCAATATCTATGTTTATATAACCAAAACAACAAAAATCACAAATAATCGATCTTGATACGATATAAGGAAAAATGCATGGAATAATTTGTTAGCTCTAATAATTCTTGACCCAAGTTTAGAAGGATGAACAAGATAGTTTGGGTTAAACCTGATCATACTTCATAGTTAAAGTTATGAGTTTATGACTTATATATCTAACCATTAGAAATTCAAGTATTCTATTCAATTATGTATTAGTAAATTGTATAAGGATCAGTCTATGAATATGTTTATATGTAATATGTAACCTTCAAGTAGGGTTGTGTCGCTTCACTAAAGCGTCACGTTAATTAGAACAAGTCTGTATATACGTCGATTGGTTGTAAACACAAAAGGGTAATGGCGGACATTGAACCGCTTGATCTTAAAGTCATGTGTTTAAGCCATGAAAAACAGTCGCCCACACAAAAGTGTAAGATAAGACTATGTATATCATTGCACAAAGAGGGAACTTTATATTAAACACAAAAGGGTGAGAACCTTAAGAGTTAAGACTGTGTTGCTTCACTGAAGCGTCACGTCAATTAGAACAAGTTTGTATATATTTAGATTGTTTGTAAACACAAAAGGGGTGAGAACCTTAATCACAAACTTAAGTTATTAATGAATTGTTATTATTGCAATATTTCTAAGATTCTATACCAATCCTGGGTAACATGATTATGTTTAGACTTAGGTTTTAAACCAAAAGACAAAATATATGATCACCTTATTATTAGTTTAAGGTGTCAGTTCCTAAAGCACCTAGTTTAGTAATTCTCACCCACTTACCTTGATAATATAGTCAGTAATCATATTATTCTCAACACCTTCCATTGCAGTAGCCTGAAATGAAGTGTTCACTTAGAACATTATTAAGGTATATATGAAAGCTTATATATAGAATAAAATATTATAAGTTATTACTTATTAACTTAAGTTATGACTCCTATTACCTTCATGAAGAGGTCAACATCTAGCTCTGGAAATATCCCAGCCTCTTTCTCTTTTCTATCAACCTCAGCCAACAACTCTATAGCACATTAGTTAGCACATACAATCAGTGGCGATGGCGCAAAACCAGTGTGTAACACAAGTTGTGTAACGAGTCAAAACCGTTATTTTTACATAGGCTAGAAACACCTTTTGTCTATTTTATTAAATAATGTGTTTTAACTTTTAAGTATGATTATAAAGATTAATTTTTTAATAGTAATAATCCTACTTTTGATAAAATAGTTATGAGGTTTTATGTATATAAATTCCTTTTAGACTACCTTTATAGCTATTTTTTTATGTATTATCTATTTGACCTATTTAAGAAACAACATAATTCAAAGTGAGCTGATAGATCAAACTCTATCAAAGAGTAAACCATTGAGTACCATATCGCGATCCAACTCCTAGGCACCTAGCTGCAAAATCAAGAGTTTCTTTGACTGTCATTTCTCCTACATGAACATCAGTTTGGCTGATGTAAGAAGATGTCCTCTGTGGAACAAATTCTTCGAGTTTAAGCCCGTTATACGTCACTTTTCCTTCAACCTATATTGATCAAATATGATGTGATCAAGTTTATATATTGTATTTGTTTCAAAAATTTGATGATTATCTACACGATATGCTATTGCTTGAAAACTGACCGTTAAGCGTTGGTCTAACCGTCCTGCTAAAGCCTTCAAGAGTGTTGTCTTTCCGGAGGATGGTGGGCCTAATAGAAGGGTCATCCTGCATAAGAAGGGGGAAAAAGAATTTAAGTTTTGTGTGATGGGCTTTAACTTCCCATAAAATTTGATATTTTGAAGCTTTCATATATTTAGTTGTGTTACTTTTTTTTTTCCTAAAGCAAGTGTTCACTAAATGTTTGGAAGACCTTAGATTGAAGCCCATAAATCTTAAATTTATGTGATAAACTTGGTTATTAGGAAGTCAATTCCATAACCATGCATTCAATTTCAGTTTTTCAAAATTTAGCTCGGGATGTATGTGTAGACTTCAACGTACAAAAAAAGGTATTAATATAATACTCTACTCGTTGAATAATATATTAAAATTTCTCTCATAAGTTTTTATTTGTTTCTATAATTGCTCTGCATGTTTTGTCCTAAAATTTACCCTTTTTACTTCTGGTAGTGGCATAATTAATTTTAAAGCTCTAGTTATGGCATAGTCACAGATTTGAAATTTTATCAAGATGTCCATTAGCACTTAGCAATATTTCTTTATAATTCAGTCACTAATATATTCATCAATATGTCAATGGGTGTTGAAGTCTAAATCATTAACACTAGGAGAAATTTACCTTGATGGCTTGATCATCCCGGAAACATTACTAAGAATTTCAAGTTTTCTTCTCTTGGATAGTCCAACACCAAGAAAACCGAAAGCCATGTCAGCAAGGTTGCGAACTGTGTTTGTTAGAGTCGGTATAGCTCTATTACCAACATAGCAATTAGTTTTCACTGTTAAATTCTCAAAACGAACTTCGACCGTTGGAAGAGTAACACCAATTCTGCAACCCAAAAGAAGATGTAATTAATGAGACTTCAAATTAGCTTCTTGTAACTATCAAAATGTAGAAATACATTAGTTTTTTCTAACAAGATTAGAACCAGTCGGATACGTTTTCCATCAAGCTTTTAATGTATCTCCTTTGCTTTATGAAAGTTTCTTTTCATGCTTTTTTTTTCATATCACATATGTATGATGAAAGATAACTTTATACTCTTACTAGGTTAGTATCCCGTGTATCACACAGGTTAAATAAATAAAATATTAAATAGTTAATAAAGAAAAAATATTAATTATAAAATCATGTTTTGAGATTAGAGATGATTAAAACTACCTATAAGTAATTATTATTATGGTTCATAGAAATATTATTTTATAAAAACACTGCTTTTAAAATATTTTTTTTTTAAAAAAGTTTGATATTTTAGAAAAATTACTTATGTTATACAAAAATTATTTCTTTAGATATTTCATTTATAAGAAGAGCTCTTTCTTAATTTATTAAAAAATTATTTTAATTTAAAAAAATAAATAATATAACTGGTAGTTATTGTAAATATTTAATAGGAGTGAAAACCAGGAAAAATAAGCTTATGAAGTTTAAAATTATGAAAAGTGTCAAGTCAAAACCTTCTTTTATTATAATACATAGATTAATATCATTATGGTAAACTTAGATTCGAAAATTTTGACTCACTAAATACGAAGGGTGTTGATATGAGTTGTGTTTGATCTCTAAAGGGTATGGGTAAAGTTGAATTAACTTAATAAAAAAACGTGTCAAATGAGTAAAGTTGAAGGTAGGCCTGCAATAGATGTTATGTTTTCTTTTCCTAGCTTGAATGGTTTCTGAAGCATGTGTGATCACTTTCATATTAAAGTATTTCGCATCTATACAAAATTATTAATCGGATAGTACCGAAAGTTAATTCATGAACAAGTATGAATTTTTGTAGAAATTCATGTGAAATCATATATTTAAAATCAGAGCAATAGATTCTTTTATGTAGGGGTTAAACTATTGCAATAAACCATTACTACCCTTCATGAAATGATATGACTGCTAACGTCGTCACCACTGGAAGTTACATTAATAGTAATAACCTAATTATTAACTAAGTTACTACCAACCTTTAAACCATAGTAGTAACAAAGTTGCTACCAAGATGATAGTGATCAAACATTGCTATGAAGATCAGTGTGACAAGACAATGATTAGGGGGTGATTGTTGGACTTAATTGGGTTTGTTCACATGAGATCAAATATGTCGTGGGTCAATGTTTTGGGTCGGTCAAATTTGGAGTCGGCTAACTAGGTTTGAGTCGGTTTATTATTATTGTTTAGGATTGTTTTTAGTTTATGGTATGATATCTTGTAGGAAAAGTTTAAAATACAAAGTAGTGTTTTCGTGAGATGTGTACAAAGTAGGGTGGAATTACCATACAAGAAGTATTTACACTTGCGTGATAATTATCACACAATAAGAGGATTATCATGCAATGGTGGAATTTTCACGCAAGAAGTATGAAATCAGGGATGGAATTACCATGCAACAAGGATGAATAATTACGCAAGAACTTTGTACACTTCGTAAGGATAACACACTTTGTACGGTAACATTTCCCGTATCTTATATTTGTGTGCTTATCTTAAGAGGTATCGAGTTGTTTTATATAGTTCATTGGGTTTATTCTTTGCAGTATATTACTTGTTCTTTAAGGAGTTGTTTTGCTATAAATACGGGTAATTGATTCTTGTATTTTGTTTGCTTTGATTGATATATTAATAAAAAGAGTCAGGACGAACTCTTTAAAAATCATGTTTTCTGTTTTACATCGTAATCGGTTTGTGGTTATGTTTCAAAGCGCCTGATTGCAAACAACTTGTATTGAAGAATGAAATATCGTCCGGAGGGCGGAGTCATGATGGAGATCAATTGGTTTATTATCAACGAGCTTTGGATTCGATCTTTCATATTACATCCGATTTTATCAAGACACAAATGGATATTGTAGTATGGAGACCATAGTGAACGATTCCTTCCAAATGCCAACCAGCCAAAGGAACAATATTTTGCTAATTTGCTTTTATATGTTCTACCGGATCGATTACGTTGATTGGTACCAAAGGAGTGTCCGCGTAATACGACAAGGAACACAGTATGTAGATTTCTTCAAATTCAAAATATAAGTTATAACAATTCATACTTAATTTAAAAAGAACTAAATGTTTATTTTTATGGTATAATTCTTTTAAAAAGGTATTAACATATTAAAGTGTTATAGTCATTTAAAAATCATGAGAAAAGTTGATATAAAAGCAACAATTATATTCATGGTATTTGTTTAAAAGATAATTAAGGTATCAGAATTCATAAAAGTCAATATTACCATCTTAAACTCTTAAAAATTAATGTAAGAATACTATTTCATCATCTAGAATACTATTTCATCATCCTCAAATGTATTATAATTAAGGTTGCAAACGAACCGAACGAACACGAACAAGGCTTTGTTCGTGTTCGTTCGTTAAGAAATAAACTTGTTCATGAACTGTTCACAAACATTAACCGAACGGGATTTCTTGTTCCTGTTCGTTTATTAAGAAAATGAACATGTTCATGAACTGTTCACGAACACTTACCGAACGCAAATAAACACAAACAAAAGCAAACGAACACAAACAACTGTTCATGAACATGACGAACACAAAACAGTTCATAAACACAAACGGATACAAATTATTATAGATATATTTTAGAATAAAATTTACATTTTTTATTACAAAGATTACACAAAATTAATCAAAAATAAATAAGTAGTTAACATAAATATCAAAAAATACTTGATATAATAGTCATAAAAATAACTAACACAATAATTAAGAATATAAACGAACACCTTAACGAACATAAACAAACACTTTATCGAACGAACACTAACGAACATAAACGAACACATTTTCGAACGTTCACGAACATAAATGAACGAACGCGGCTTGTGTTCATGTTCGTTCGTTTAACTAAACGAACAAAATTTTCTTGTTCGTGTTCGTTCATTTACTAAACGAACGAACATAAACGAAATTCCCGCCGAACGGTTCACGAATTGTTCGCTGAACGTTCAGTTCGTTTGCAGCCTTAATTATAATATAGTATGGATTTTTATAGATATTTTGTTAGTGTAAGAATTCATGGGAAATATGTTTAGAAATACGCGGGATATGTTTAAAAACATTGGTGTGTCTTAAGATTTACCGGAAGATTCAAATAGGCTGTCATGTTGCAACTTAGCTAGCAAGTTCCAAAATTTTATGGGCTTGACCTTTTAGCACACCCCATCTAGGTTTGATCTCATTTGAGTCATCATCATACAATATTTAAATGTATATAGTTGTTGTGTTCTTTATAAATTGTAATGGATGATTAAACTGTTATTGTTAAATGGTATGTTATTTGTTTCTAAAGCACCAATTCCTCACTGATTATTTAATGTATATATCTATTTATCTATCTATATCTATATGTATATTTATCTCCATTATTATGCCAATAAGATCATGGGTGAATTTATGAGGGAGAGAGGGGTAGCCTGGGCTACCCCTCAACTTTCATGCGAAGCACAAACTATTTTTTTATATTTTTATTTACCATTTTATGTATCACGATATATCTAGATAAAAACTAATATGCCCCTCAAATTTGAAAGCCCAAAAATTAGTTAACTTGAAAACCCAAAATTAAGTTTAATTACCAAAATATAGTTAATAGTTTAACCCAATTGATTAAACTATAGGTTTGGGTAGTAGTTTTGGTATGGTAGACAACTAGACATTCAAAATCTAAATTGAGCATCGACATACAATCCGCCCCAATGCCACTGGCCCTTGCTCAGCTGTTGCTGACTTCGCTGGACCGCCACCACCCTCCGCCAGCCTTCGTCGTTTATCCATTCCCTTACACGGGTAATGACTTATAGTTTTTAACTTTTGATTGTTTAGTTTTTTTTTTTGATTTTAGATTTCTAGGGTTGTAATCTATTAATTGTAATTTTTCTTTTTGTTTCGATGAAATTGGACTTTAGGTAATTACTTATAGTTTTGATTGTTTAGTTTTGATTTTGATTCTAGATTTCTAGAGTTTGTAATCTATTAAATGTAATTTTCTTTTTGTTTAGATTGGACTTTAGGTTATGACTTTTAGTATTGATTGTTTAGTTTTGATTTTAATTTTAGATTTCTAGGATTTGTAATATATTGATTGTAGTTTTCTTTTTGTTTAGATGAAATTGGACTTTGGGTTAGACTTTATTTTCTAATCATGGGTATAAAATTGTTAATTGTTATTGTATATTTGTGTAGATGTGTAATTGATTATAGTTTTCACTTTGTTATAAAAATAGGTGATTTGATTCTTGGTAGATAAAATCTCATTTTAAATATGTTCTTATTTGCAATTTCTTTTTATTTGTAACGTAAAAATAATTGAATGAATGTACCACAAATTTTTCTATATTGAATTAATGTACCAAAAAATTATTTTTTGGGGATACCCTTGAACTTTTGTGCTAGATCCGTCGCTGAATAAGATCCTCAGGTAGCGCATGTGTTATCATTCTCTTAATTATATAAGGAGTGTATTACTTATGAGTTAGCCCCAGTTTTAAAATTTACCTAATGGCAAAAAGTTTAGAGATAAAAGTAAGAAGGAATCGAACCTATCGAATCTGTCTCTTTGCTTCCTCAAGATCCTTTCATTATCTACTTCCACAACCTTAAACATTGTTTCAATAATGTGTTGTTGAACACTTGCACCAAGATTTCTAACATCAACTTGTTTATGCACATGATGTTGTTGGTTTTCAATATCATTAGACACCAAGAAAGCTGTTCGTAAGCGATCCAAAGTGGGTAGTTTCTCTAACACCGCTCGTTTTAGTGCATCATCTTCCTCTTCCTCCGCTCCACTGCTTCTTTTGCTATCGCCCGTTGCACTCTCGTATATTTCTTCCATGCTTAAACTTTTGCTTTCTGGATTCACTTCTTTCTCGGCCCCCATCTCGGGAACACAATCTACAACTATGAAGATGTGAAAGAGTGTTAACAATGAATGCTAGTTTTTCAACCACTAATGAGGCTAATATATGTTGGGTGCAAATGTAGTACTGAGTTTATGTGGGAGAATATGCAACTTTGACTGATACTAACTATAGAGAAAACTAGTATAAAAACATGCATACAATGTGAAGACAAAATGAAGGGTTGAAATGGGTTTGTTTAAATGTTTATATATTTTAGAATACTAACCCACTCTAACTCTTTGTGTAGAAACTTTAAATAAATGATAGATTAAAACTTATTATAAATATACTTTTTTTAATAAATCAGTCACATAATGCATTTAGCCCAACGATACCAATAAGCGGTGAGAGTTCAAGTTACATTATGAACATATAGTGTTTATATAGGAGTATATCAGTTTAGGTTTAAAGTAGATTAGTGGGTGTATGAGTTTGTCGTTGTAAAAAAAATAAAACAAAATAAAATAAAACAGTCTTAAAAACTAGATATAAATGTTTAACCATAAGAACCATTATATCCTAGTAACCAATGTGTTTACGTCAATCACACAACATACATTGGGAATGTAACCTTCAAGACATGAAACATTGATTTGAATCTAAACATTCTAAATAATAATCAGATGTTTATTACTGTATCACTCCTTTATAAATATATCAACACACGTTGAAGACCCCTTTGTAAATATATCAATGCACTTTGGGCGACATGATTGATTCGCTCCTTCTACAAGTCTTCATATCTTGTCGGTATCAAAACCAACAAGGCATCTTGGGTACTAGAAAACTTCTAACAGGACGGTGTCGAGTTGAATACACGTTTTGTAGTATTCTCCGTCTACTTACGCCGTAAACAAGATTGTTATTTTTTTGGTTGTTTGTTGTTGGTTTTTTCTTTACTATCGCCATGGATGCATGAATAGAGTTAAATTTGCAATGCTGTAGATGGATAAGTTCTATGACAGTAGAAAAATATATTGCTAGAGGTAGTCCTTAGCTTTGTTGTTATGTGTTTGTTTTTGACGATAGATCATTTGATTGTGAAGTCTGTCATTGTTAGTGACGAAACTTGACTAGTGAGTGTTGATATTTATAGTTGGCTTAGGGGTGATCGGCAGGAGAATCTTTTAGTACGATTAATGCAACATCCCTTAATAAATTTGGGAGTATTTTGGTTGGATGATTTATTAAACTAGTGTGTAAGGGTAGGTGTTAGGAATTGGTTAAGATGGTGAAGTTTTCATTAATTTAAGCAAGGATGATTTATAAGGGTGTTAGAAAGGTAAAAAGATAATATATGGAAGAGTAGTGTTCATGTCTAATTACTTTTGAATTTTAGTTTTAGATAAA
Organism: Flaveria ramosissima; assembly: GCA_025215565.1. Taxonomy (NCBI): domain Eukaryota; kingdom Viridiplantae; phylum Streptophyta; class Magnoliopsida; order Asterales; family Asteraceae; genus Flaveria; species Flaveria ramosissima. Next base: position 27,944,186 of record CM046041.1, read on the forward strand.
GATAATTAATAGTAATAATAGGATGGATAAATATATAAGTTAACATGTCCTTGCAAGTTGAAAAAAGGTCTTCAAAGTGAAGCTTGGACTGAAGAGAATCAAATCGTGTAGTGAACGGACCTTTCGTCAATAGATCAGCAACCTGAAGAGTAGTGGACATGTAATGACCTCAAGACTCTAGACAAGTGTCATGCCTTGTGTGAAGTGGAGATCAATGTCTTGATGTTTAGAGCGATGGTGAAAGGCTGAATTAGCTGCTAAATAGGTGATTCTAACAATAATTTTTTCCTACATGCCACCTAACATTACAGTTGAAAAAAATGTAAACATGCATCATGTTAGTAAAGGACAATCACCAATGTCGTTAAGCTACAAAACCATGAGCTAATGCTAAATAGGTGACACCAAGATTGTCACACCATAGAAGTGGGTGGACTAGGTAGTTAATCAATCTCTAGCTCTAGTAATAAAGATATAATCCAATGAATATCTATTGTAGTGTGAACAAGGGTTGTACTCTGCCTCCAAACGACTATGTGTTACTTCTTCAAACTCTAGCTGATAAGATTATGATTGAGAAAAACATGGTATCCGGTGACAACCAACCTAGCTAGTGTCTACATATGCATGAATAGTAGAGTAAGTGGACCTACTAACAATGAGACTGTTAAAAGGTGTATCTCTCCTTTTCTTTTCTTTCCCGTTAATTGTCCAGTTCTCCCGTCTTTATTCTTTTTTGTTTGTTTTTGGTTGTAGCTTTTGCTGGGCTTAAGGAGTGCTTGTTGGGCTCGTTGTTCTGGGCTGGAAGGCTGCTGATGGGCTGAAGGTGGGCTGGAAGGAGTTCCCTGGGCTTAGGGTTTGTTGTTGTCCTTACGGGTTATATTAGTGTGTGTTGGTGTTCTTTCAAAACACACAACACATCTCTCTTCTAAATAACACTCTTGTTCTTCTTTGTCTGATTAGGGTTCATCACATTGATGACCCGTGTCTTGATCTAGTTATGATATTGTATTCTTTAGATCATCTTGTTGATGTTCTATTCTGAGAAAGATTGTTTGGTCTAGTATATTTGAAGTGTAACTTGGTTGGATTTCATTGTGATTCTGGTTCTTGTCGGATAATAAGATTTACGTATTTTGACATGGTATCAGATTCGCAGCTCTGATATTCATTGCTTCCGCTGTTCTTCAATCAAGGTATTGGCTTCGTAGGACTAGGGTTTGATCAAGCAAAACCCTAGTTGTAACACCCGGAAATTTCCTTTGTAGCCGACGAGAGAAGAAAAAGAAATAAAGTCCAAAGTCGAGGGACCAAACCCGCCAACGAGAGAAACTTCGATGCACGGGAGTATAAAAGGGGGAAAACACCCCTATTCTCCCCATATTTTAGCCAAGAGAGGAGAAGAGAGGAGAAGGAGAAAAGAGGAGAAAAGTTGGTTCGGGTGGATTCGAGCGTGGAATTCAACGTGGAGCGAGTCAAATCGAAGCTCTACTCGACGGGATCGTTAAGGTGAGTTCTAGGACCCCTCTTTTATACGTTTTCAACTGATTTTGGGTCCGGAACACGTCCAAAAACCTATTTTCGAGTTTTTGGGTGAAGACCCGTTTTGATGCATGTATGTATGTGTATGATGCTTTAGAGGCTTGATTTCTTGCTTGGTTATGCTTGTATGAGGTCATGGTATGTTTTCCTAACCTTTAGAAGGGTTGATTTGAGCTTAAAAGAGGTTTGGAAGGGGTTGGGGGTCGAAAACCCGCGGCTGCAGTTGAGTTAACTGCATTCTGCACCAGCTAGGGCTAGGCGACCGACTGGAGGGCGACTGGAGGCCATTCGGCCGATTGAAGTGCGACTGAGGTCCATACGCACGTTTGCTATGCGACTGAGGTCCATACGCATGATGGTCATGCGACTGAAGTTCATGTGCTTGGAAGTCATGCGATTGAGAGATGGTGCGACTGAGGTTCATTCGCACGGAGGTTATGCGACTGAAGTCCATGCGCCTGGAGGCCATGCGACTGAGGTTCATTCGCATGAAGGGTATGCGACTGAAGCCCATACACCTGAACTCATGCGACTGAAGGCCATACGCATGAGAGTTATACGACTGGGAGTCCATTCGCATAGAGGTCCATTCGCCCATAGTCCATTCGCATAGATGCCCATTCGCCTAAGTGTTCAGAGATGATAGCCGGGATGAAATTCCTCGACGATGTGATGGGCATGGACGGTATAAGGTGACACAGGATGATGAGATTACGATGATGATGTTGATGGAGATGATAATGGTATGTATGATGTTATGTGTTATGTTAGGCATGATGATGCATTTGTTGCATCGTATGTATGATGTGCGTGATGTGATGTATGATTGATGCGTATGTATGATGATGTTGTATGTTTAGGTTTATGTTTATGTTCCTTGCTTGGTATATTTATCTTTTCTTGGCTTTGCGTTGAACGTTAATGAATGAAATGAAAGTATTATGTAACGTAAAGTGAAAGATAATGAAAAGAGGAACTTAATGATAAAATGCATGCATTAATGAATGAATGAATGAATGAATGACTTAATGAATGAACGAATGAAAGACTTGCAAGCATATGTATGAGGTGAGCGAATCTGTGTCGCAAAAGACCCGGAAGAGGTTCTCGTTGCGTACTCCGGTACTGTGCCAGTCTTCGGACATGAGTCGGGGGTTTGTGAGCAGGCCCCGGTACAGTATCAGTTTTCGGACATGAGTCGGGAGTATTACATATGATGAAAGTGACGGATAATGAGATCCGTGACGCGTATCCCGGTACTGTGTCAGTCTTCGGACATGAGTCGGGGGTTTGTTTGTCGGGCCCCGGCACAGTATCAGTCTTCGGACATGAGTCGGGGATAGTGCATGAGACGAGGTAAGGAGGTGAGCGACTTTGTGTTGCAAAAGACTCGGATGGAGTTCAGTCCCTGTGATTGACTCACATAGGATCTTTGTCGCGTATCCCGGTGTTGTGTCAATCTTCGGACATGAGTCGGGGACTTGTGAGCAGGTCCCGACACAACATCATCTTTCGAGCATGAGTCGGGGATATTGCATGAGACAAGATTCAAATAATGAAGGGTAATGAGTAAAGTAATGAAGGAAAGAATGAATGTATGAAATGAACGTTAATGAAATATCCTAATAACGTATGAAATGGGATCCTTGTCATTCGACCTCAGTAATCGTGGCTGTGTGCCATGAAGAGGGTAAAGTCTGACAGGATCTAGAAAGAAGTGAAAGATAATGATGTATGATGAATGATGAATGTAACGAACGAAATGACGAAGATAATAATGAAATTATCTGTATGTACGTATGATGTGTGAACGCATGTATGTAACGAATGTTTTTATTAAAGAAAGTAAAGAACGGTTTTACGAAAGAAAAGTAAGTTTTATTATAAAACTAGAACTCACTCAGCAACGCTGACTTTGATGTGTTTCCAGTTGGCAGGTATGTTGCTGAGGATGGCACGGGGCGGCTACTCAGCGTATTTTGGATGGCATCTTTATGTTTAATGCTTTTGTAATAAATGTAACCTGATATTGTTAAAGGAACGATTGTACTAATGTGCAAAAGTATTTTGATGGAATGAAATTATGTTTTTAATGTTTCCGCTGCAACTATTTAAGAAAGGAAAAATGTAATTATATGTTTTGAGTGCGATGAATGACCAACTGTAGGCGTCCCGGGAACGGGGCCTTACACTAGTTCTCTTGGAACTCTCTGATTGAGGGATTCTACCATTCTATATAGTGTATCTCTAGTGATTCGACCTTGGTGATACCTCTGGTCTTTTATCGTGGCGGATTTTCCGTGAAACCCTATTCGAAGGAATACTGCTCGGAAGGGTTCTCCTACTGCTTCGCTCATCGTCGGACTCTCTTTCTTCTTCGTGATTCCTTGTAACCCTCGAAGGTTACAGGTTCACGCTTCGGTTGGTTATCCTGTACTTGGATAATTGCTCTGTGAGGAATTTCTTCTTTATCTCTTATTTTCCTGTTTTAGTTTTATTGTCTTGTGTTAGGTTTTGTTTGGTCGGGTTAGGAGTACCAGTTCTGCTTCTGTTTCCAGTTGTTTGTTGCTCCTGCTTCTGTGTGTGCGCGCTTGATTTGCTTGCTTCTTGGTTATTATATGCTTTGTTGCTAGGGCTGAATCTGACATTATTCCTTTTAAAACCTTGATAAGTAAACTTGACTCCAGTGATCCATTATACCTTCATCCAAGTGATACCAGTAATCTAACCATTGTTTCTATAAAACTCAAAGGTACTGAAAGTTACACCTTATGGGCAAATGCTATGAAACTAGCTTTAAAAGTTAAAAATAAATATGGATTCATTGATGGCTTGGTAAAAAAGAAAACTATTGATAAAATTCTTTCTAAACAATAGGATAGGTGCAATTCAGTGGTTATCACTTGGGTTCTTAATTCTATTTCGGAAGAGTTATACATGGGTCAAGTTCACTCCAAGTTAGCCTTGGAAATATGGACTGACTTAAAGGAAACTTATAATAAAATTGATGGATATGTTGTGTTTGGTCTGTAACAAAAAATAAACTCATCATCTCAAAATGGGACCCCTGTTTCAGAATACTATCATAAATTGAATATTATGTGGAAACATTTAGACCAAATTCTTCAGCTTCCGTCATGCACCTGTCAAGCTGCTAAGTCATTTAATGATTTTAATCACATGATAAAACTTATGAAATTTCTTATGGGTCTCGATAGTGTGTACCAACCAGTGAGAACAAATCTTTTGCTGAGGGATCCTCTACCCACTATAAAACAAGCCTTTGCTATTATTTCCAGAGAGGAGTCCCTTAAAAACTCCTCATCCTCCTCTATTAAAAGTCAAGTAGCTAGTTTTGTTTCAAAGCCAAACCAAATATTTGAAAAACCAAATCAATTTTCAAAAAATAAACGGAAAAACTCTAGAGGACGCAATCCTAATCTGAAGTGTTCTCACTGCAACAAATTGGGACATACTATCGAAAAATGCTTTAAGCTGGTTGGGTACCCTCCTGGCTACAAGCCAAGGGGAAATCAGTCCCAACAGAGTGTTCAGTCCAACAACTCCGTTGGGGTTTTAGATGATCCATCCACCTCCACACCCTCTCCTTTGTCTACTAATCTGTTTACTAATCAAGCTTTTAGGATTGATTAATGAAGGGACCTGCAATAGTTCCCATATTCCAAATTTCTCAGGTATCTCTTCCAATTCTAGTTGTTGCAATAGTTTTCCCATATTTAACTTTAATGGGGGGATTCAAAATTATGCCAATTCTGGATGGGTCATTGACTTTGGTGCGAGTCAACATATGATAAAATCGGAAAAAGATGTGTTAAACAAAATTGATATTTCAGGTTACAATGTGAGAGTTAGACACCTTAATGGTACAAGTGCTTTTGTCTAAAAAATAGGTGATGTAAAAATCAATGAAAACTTAACTCTGTCTGATGTTCTTGTTGTTCCTGAGTATTGTGTTAATCTCATGTATGTTCATAAACTTGCTAAGGATAGTAAAACTAGAGTTGCTTTTGATGAAACTTCCTGTTATATACAGGATTCTCTCACAAAGATAACCCTGGTGATTGGTAATCAGGTTGATGGTTTATATTTGTGTGCTAGTTCATCTAATTATGTGAAGTGTGGTTTAATAGTGTAGAAATGTTTAATCTTTGGAACGCACGCCTTGGACACCCTGCTGAACAAGCTCTAGCAGCCTTGAATAACAAATTTTAAGTTGAAAATACTAACATTCCTCCTTGTGAGACTTGCCATAGGGCTAAACAACATAGAGTTCCATTCCCTTTAAGTAATCATTAATCTAAGCATTTGGGTGACCTTGTTCACTTAGATGTATGGGGTCCGTATAAGGCCGCTAGCCGAGAAGGTTTTAAATACTTTCTTACCTTAGTTGATGACTACTCAAGGGCGGTATGAATATTCTTAATGAAACAAAAGGATAAAGTTTTCTCAAATGTTCAAACCTTCTATGCTTTACTTAAAAATCAATTTGGGTCTTCCATAAAAATCTTGAGGTTTGATAACGGAACTAAATTTGTTAACTCTCGAATGCAAAATTTTTGTTCCATCAATGCTATTCTACATCAAACATCGTGTGCATATACCCCTCAGCAAAACGGCATTGCTGAAAGAAAACATTGTCACCTTCTACATGTTGCTAGAGCTTTAATGTTTCAAAGGTGTGTCCTCATTAGATTCTTGTTTGATTGTGTTCTTACAGCAGCTTATCTTATCAACAGAACGCTCTCCTCCGTCTTAAATGGTAAAACCCGTTATGAACTCGTGTGTGGCTATGTCCCCTCTATTGATCATCTTTAGATTTTTGGTTGTTTATGTTTCTGTACAGTTTTGTCAAATTCTGATAAATTTGCTAGTAATGCCGAGAAATGTGTTTTTCTGGGATATTCAAATAAAAAAAGATATAAAGTATGGAGTCTTGATAAAACCAAGTAATTTTTTTAAGAGATGTAAAATTTTACGAATATGTCTTTCCTTTTAAAAAGAACCCTATGGATACTAACCTTGATTCTGATAATAATCTCACAAATCTTAATTTCTTCGATCTTTATGAAACCACTTTAAATTCTCAAACCGGAGATGACAGCACTGTCCATCGGTCCTTGCAGCCGGAGTCTGAGTCTGATTCCACTAATGTTGTGGCTGATAATCAGCTGCCCAGTGGAGTTTAACCTACTTTTGGGGGGCAAGGGATGTTGATGATGCTGATGAGGAAAATATAAATTATGAGGGGCCAGGTCACTCACATAGTGAACGTGTTGGTCTTAGGCGTTCCCTAAGAAATACATATGTTCCAAAAAAAACTCAACGATTTTGTTATAGAAGGAAAGGTCAAATACGATTTTGAAAAGTGGTCAATTACTCACACTTGTCGGCTGAAAATTTATGTTTCACTTCTAACATAAACAAAACCGTTGAGCCTAGATCGTTTAAGGAAGTTGTCATAGATCCCAATTGAGTGAGTGCAATGAACTAGAAATGGAGGCACTTCACCGGAATCACACTTAGGATCTTGTCGATTTGCCTCGTAATCAGAAGCCTATCGGGTGTAAATGGATTTTAAAATTAAATACAAGTCAACGGGTGAAGTAGAAATGTATAAGGCCCTGTTAGTTGCAAAGGGGTATAGCCAAAAGGAGGGGTTGACTTTGACGAGACTTTTTCACCTGTTGTTAAGATGGTTACTGTTCGCTGTGTTATTAACCTAGCTGTACAAAGTGATTGGCCTCTGTACCAGCTTGATATTAACAATGTCTTTCTATATGGGGACTTGAATGAAAAAGTTTACATGCAATTACCGGAAGGGTATTTTTTTAAAAATGAAACTAAAGTGTGTAAATTAATCAAGTCCTTGTATGGTTTGAAACAAACACCTCGAATGTGGAATGAAAAACTTGTTAGTGTGTTATGTGGGTTTGGATTTGTTCAAAGTAAATGTGATCATTCCATGTTTATATTGTTAAAAAATTCCATGTTTATTGTTTTTCTTGTGTATGTTGATGATATTATTATCACTGGGAACTGCAATGCGGGCATCTCTGAAATAAAGTCTTTACTTCAGTCTAAATTTTTATTAAGGACTTAGGTCTTTTAAAATATATTTTGGGTATTGAAGTCTTAAGATCTGAGTCTGGGGTCTGTTTGTCTCAAAGGAAATATTGCATGAAACTTTTGTCCGAATATGGTATGTTCGGATGTAAACATGTGTCTACTCCGATTGAGCATAATTATATTGTGTCATCTTTCTGTAACAGTAATAATTCCTTGCTTACGAATGTTACTAGGTATCAAAAGTTGGTTGGTAAACTCATATATCTGCCACATACTCGTCCGAACATAGCATATGCAGTTCAGTTTTTAAGTAGGTTCATGCATAAACCCTTAGAAGGTCACTTGCAAGTTGCTTTAAGGCTGCTTTGTTACTTAAAGCAGTCTCCGGGAAAAGGTCTGTCATTCAAAAGGGAAAGTCTCTTCAGTTGTCAGCCTTTGCTGATTCGGATCGGGGAAAATGCATTGATTCGAGAAGGTATGTTACTTGTTTCTACCTATTTTTGGGATCTTCGTTAATCTCTTGGAAAAGTAAACAACAGTCCACGGTTGCTAGATCTTCAGCTGAGGCTGAATATCGAGCAATGTGTGCTGCTGCCTGTGAGGTCCTATGGGTTATTAATGTTCTCCGTGAGCTGCAAGTTGAGTGTTCCTTACCGGTTGCTCTGTCATGTGACAATATTGCGCCTCTATCCATTGCTGTTAACCATGTCTTCCATGATTGGACAAAACACTTCGAAATCGACTCGTTTTTCCTTCATGAGAAAATTTCTTCAGGGGTTATTTCTACTGTTGCTGTTAAGTCTGGCGATTAGCTTGCAGATGTTTTCACCAAGGGTTTGTTAGTCAAGCAACATGTGGACATGTGTGATTGTCACACCCCAACCTTGACGGCGGAATCGTCGAGATGTGATGGTTAAGATTGTTCACAACCACATAACGTTATCTTTAAATGTAAATAATAATATTATAAGTTTCAAATGTAAATACAATCATATGTCTCAAACATGAAATAGTTTCAAACAAAACATAACATAACATAATCATTTTATTCTTTTAACTAGGTCCAAATCCTAGTTTATTGCAAGCTTTAAAAGTTGACTTCAAACATGCGCGTTTTCTGAAACATGTTAAAAATAAAGGGTCAACTATAAAGTTGATGAGTTTCCAAGGGTTTTATATACATAATATATCAAAGGTTACAAGTAGCAATTTATGTCATCGGTTATGAGTTAGCAAGTTTATAGAACACATATAGCTACAATCAAACCTCGACTTAATTACAAGTTTATATGATTGGCTAAGTGTACTTGGTTCCCATGATGAACAAGTCATACGTCATCAGGAGCCGGCAATACATCGGCTTTAGCACCAAATAGGCTTGTCAGGCCCAAAGATGTAAGACGTCGCCAGGCTAGCAATAGTTAATGATTGTAAACAAAATATGTATCTCATATAAGACTTACATCAACAAATAACCATGACAAATAAAAGTATGAATTGCAAGTGCTTTACAAGATTTAAACGTTTACAAGTGTATGTTGATAAGATTAACATGTTTCACCCCAAAACGGTGTGAAATAATGTAAAAAGGGGCAAGGAAACTCACTTGATTAATAAGTATATAATTGGTGACTAAATAAAATAATAAGCGACGTTCCAAATAATCCTTCACAAGCTACCTATATATACATATACACACATATACATATATATACATATATATATATATATATATATATATATATATATATATATATATATATATATATATATATATATATATATACAAGATTTAGGTTAATAAGATTAATGATTTCACGTGAACTAGGGTATTAGAATTTGGGGTTTTTTTATAAATGAAATTAGTGAACTCTTATTTATATATTGTTCGATAAAAGAAGGTACTATTTATAAGATTTTAAAGGAATTAAATCCTTTGTAATTAAATTGCGTATTTAGTTATAAAATATATTTGAATACTGTAATTATCATTATAAATCTCTAATCAAGGAAAACATAAGGTCTAAAGTGTCGAACAAGCTTCAGTTTCTGTTCGACTATTTCGGTTACCATTGATTGTTTAATCGATGATTTTACTCAAATTAATCAATGTATTAAACATGATAATGATTATTCGAACGTTTCTGATCGTTTAATTTGATTATTCAACATAATGTATACATTGATCGGTTATGAACCGATCGAGATGTTGATTTCGATTCGAATCCCCTTTAAATCCGAGTGTAATGGTTCAATTAGTCATGGGTTCGAGTCCGAGACACTACCCCAAGTCGGTTGGTATAGTTAGTGTGTTCAAAAACGATTAATTTTGAGTGTTTGATGGTCACCGGAGCTCGGCCGGAGGTTGGCCGGCCGGTGACCGGAATATCGAGGAGAAAGAGAGTGGATTTTCTTTTGATTTTCAAATTTACACAAACAGCCCCTCAACTTTTGAATGTTTATTATTTTATGCTTAAACTTTCTTTTAAAGTTTATAAATTGACAAACAAACCCCTTAACTTACTTAATTTAAGTTTTAAATATTTTCAATAACTTTATAAAGTGTTATTATTATTATTATTATTATTATTATTATTATTATTATTATTATTATTATTATTATTATTATTATTATTATTAATGTTATCATAATTAATATTATTTAATATTTATATTTTTAACTTTCATACATTAAAATTTAATAACAACTAAAAAGAATAAGCATAAATAACACATGAGTTTCATAATTGACAATAATGACCCTTATAAGAATAAACGAAGTTAACTTTTAGTGAATAAAAATACGAGATGTTACAGTCTCCCTAAGTTATACGAATTTCGTCCCGAAATTAAGAAAAATGCAACTGTGCGAACAAAAACGTGTACTTCTTCTTCATATGCTCGTCACGTTCTCAAGTAAACTTAGCGCCACGCTTATTTTCCCATCGAACCTTAACAATTGGGGTAGTTGTGGCTCTAGTATTCTTCATAATACGATCCATTATTTCAACAGGTTTCTCAACAAAGTGCAATGACTCGTCGATCTGGATGTCTTCCAACGGAACATGCAGACTTTCGTCAGCCAAGCACTTTCTCAAATTTGAGACGTGGAAAACAGGATGAACACCACCAAGGTCGGAAGGTAGTTCCAATTTATAAGCCACGTTCCCAATCCTTTTCAGGATTTTAAAAGGTCCTACAAATCTTGGAGTCAGTTTACCCTTCTTTCCAAATCGAACAACACCTTTTCACGGTGAGAGCTTTAGAAGCACCATATCTCCAACTTGAAATTCCAATGGCTTACGTCGCTTTTCGACATAGCTCTTTTGTCGACTTCTTGTCACTTCAAGATTCTTGCGAATTATAGAGACATTATCGGTCGTTTCTTGTATAAGTTCAGGACCAGTGATGAAGTTCTCACCAATGTCGGTCCAGCAGATCGGTGAACGACATTTATGACCATGAAGTGCTTCGAATGGCACCATCTTGATACTCGAGTGATAACTATTGTTATACAAAAATTCCGCGAGCGGTAAATGCGTATCCGAATCACCACCAAAGTCAAGGACACAAAGGCGTAGCAAATCCTCCAAGGTTTGGATCGTTCGCTCGGTTTGACCATCAGTTTGAGGTTGGTAAGCCGTGCTTAGATCCAATTGAGTACCCAAGAGTTCTTGCATAGACGCCAAAAGTGCGAAGTGAAACGAGCGTCTTGGTCGGATATGATGTGTAGAGGTACCCCATGACGACTTACAATTTCATCAACGTATATACGAGCCAACCTTGATGTCTTGTAAGTGTCACGTATGGTTATGAAATGTGCCGATTTGGTCAGTCGGTCAATGATCACCCATATGCTATCATGACCACGAGAGGTTCAGGGTAATTTGGCTATGAATTCCATGGATATATGTTCCCATTTCCACATAGGAATCTCGGGTTATTCAAGTAATCCATTTGGACGTTGATGTTCGGCTTTAACCTTCGTACACGTGAGGCACTTAGCTACATAAGTCGCTATGTCTTTCTTCATTCCAGGCCACCAATATTGACCACGGCGGTCCATGTACATCTTATCGGAGCCATGATGAATAGAATAACGAGTTTGATGAGCTTCGTTCATGATAAAGGTACGAAGATTATCACGATTTGGAACCCAAATTCGATTCGCGAAATACATCAACCCATTGGGTTTCGTTTCCAATTGAGTTAAAAGGTTATGCTCCAGTTCATCCTTCATTCTTCCTTCTTGTTGAACCTCTTGTTGAGCCTCTAGGATACTAGACTCGATGTCGCTATCTATTCTCAAGTTTTGTAGCAGTACGGTAGTCTCGTTGACATTTAGTCAGATCTCGGTATTGAACTCTCCCAAAGTGTCAAACCATTGTCATCGATCATGAATTTCTTGGAGTGAGATCGTCTTGTTATGAACCTTTCGACTCAGTGCATCGACCACAACAGTAGCTTTACCAGGATGGTAACGAATGTCATAATCGTAATCACTAGCAACTCCACCCAACGACGTTGTCTCATATTGAGGTCTTTTTGATTAAAAACGTGTTGAAGGCTTTTGTGATCGGTGTGACTATGCATTGTGTACCATAAACGTAATATCTCCAAATCTTCAAGGCAAAAACCATGGCACCAAGCTCGAGATCGTGTGTTGTGGGTAATTCATCTCGTGAACCTTCAATTGTCTCGAGGCACAAGCTATGACCTTTCCTCGTTGCATGAGAACACAACCAAGGCCTTGTTTAGATGCATCACAATACACGGTGAAATCGTCGTTCCCATCGGTTAGGGTCAAGATAGGAGCATTGCACAACTTGTGCTTTAACGTGTAACACCCGGTTATTTATTTATTTTGAAGCCGACGAATGAAGAAAAAGAAATAAAGTCCAAAGTCGAGGAACCAAACTCGCCACCGAGAGAAAGTCAGGTGTGTGGTGGTATTTAAAGGGAGAGGGCAGCCCTTACCCTCTCCCCACACCCATTTTTCAGCCAAAAGAAAGAGAGGAGAGAAAGAAGGGAGAAAAGAAGAGAAAATGGTTGGTTCGGGTAGATTAAAGCTCGAAAATCGTCGTGTAGCGAGTCCAATCGAAGCTCTTCTCATTGTGGTCATTTGTGTGAGTTCTAGGACCCCTCATTTACTTGTTTTCAACCGATTTTGGGGCTGGAAAGCATAGAAAGCCCGTTTTTGTATGTGTGTGTGTTTGACCCATTTGGGTGTGTTGCGTGTGATGTGTTTAGAGTTGTTTCCGGGCTTGTGTGTGCTTGTATGGTGTTGTGGTATGCATTCCTAAGGTCTAGGATGGTTGATTTAGGTTTAGAATGGGTTTGGATGAGCTTGGAGGTTGAAAATGGTAGATTGGGTTCGGGATGAACTCCTTTCTGCATCAGCTAGGGCTAGGCGACCGACTGGAGTCCATACGGCCGACTGAGGTGCGTTTGAGGTTCATTCGCACGATTTAGGTTCATTTGCACGATTGAGGGTTCATTCGCACGATTAAGGTTTCATTGTACGATTGGGAGTCCATTCGCATGGGGAGTCATACGACTAAGGGTCCAGTCGCATAGGTGCTTAGTCGCATTGGTTCCAATCGCATGGGACTCATTCGCATTGAGTCCATTCACGTGAGGTCAGTCGCATAGGTGCTCATTCGCATTAGTTCCATACGCATGAGGTCCATACGCACGACTGGGTGCTCATTCGCATAGATGTTCGTCTGCATGAGTCCAATCGCATGATGTTCAGTCGCCTGGAGGCCATGCGACTGAAGGGTGTTCATACGCCCAAGTAGGGCTGTTGTACCCGGGGAAATGTGTAGTTTAATTACTGACTTACGGGGGAAAGTGCAGATGTAACTTTTGACATGGAATTTCCCGTAAGTTCATGTAAGATGACTGTTGAGGCCTTAGAGGGTATGTTGGGCATAATGATGATGATGTTGCATATTTATGCATGATGTATGTTATGTATGTATGATGTTGCCTTGTATAATAATGATGACTGTATATGTTGATGTTTCTGATTATGATGAATGTTTATCTTTCTTATAGCTTTACGTGTTATGTTAAAGAATGAATTGAAAGTATTATGTAACGTAAAGTGAAAGATGATGAAAGAGGAACATGTTGAATGCATGCATTAAAAATGGTGAAAGTAAATAAAGTCTTGCAAGCCTTGTGTGTCAGGACACACCATTAAAAGGCGTTAGCCCAACGGTGTGTGGGTTCGCTACCCCGGGAGGATGCACATCAGGGTCTTTCTTTGTGATTGACCATTTGTATAGAACTATTACTGCATACCTTAGGTACTGTGACCACGAGGTGCGATGCACCGATATAGAAGGTCTATGATAGGCCTAGGTCCAGTACCATGAGCAGAAAGGTATTGCATATGGAAATGGTACACCTAAACTTTACCTTAGGTACTGTGACCACGAGGTGCGGTGCACCGTTATAGAAGGTCTATGATAGGCCTAGGTCCAGTACCATGAATATAAGGGTAAGGTTTATGGTTTAATGGAAAGGAAAAGTTGTAATGATTAAAGAATGTAAAAGTTAAAGAATGAATGAATGATGAAGATAATAATGATATTATCTATGTGTACGTATGATGTGTGATCATGCAAAAGTAACGAACGATTTTAATGAAAGTAAAGTATGTTTTATTATAAAACTAGAACTCACTCAGCAACGCTGACTTTTATGTGTTTCCAGTTGGCAGGTGAGCATTGCTGAGGATGGCGCTGCGAGGCTACTAAGCTCTTTTGGATGGCATCCATTTATATAGGGCTTTTGTAATGTAATGCAACAATATATTTTGTAACTGGTTAACGATGTATTATTTGGCAAAAGCTTTTATAATGAAATGAGATGTCTATTTTGATAATTTTGCTGCGACGCTTTATGAAAGATAAAAGTAATTATATGTTTTATATGCGATGAATGACCAATTGTAGGCGTCCCGGGAACGGGGCCTTACAAGTTGGTATCAAAGCCAAAGTTTAAGTGAAATGGGTAAATTTTCCAAATAAACCTTAACTTAAACTGAAAATGGGATGGAATGGGAATGGGATGCCAATTTGAGTAGCTGCGTGCCATCAGGTATTTTCTTAATGATAACCGGTATTATGTGCGCATGTTATATGGTCTATATGTTGTATGTAGATTTAGATACTGATGTAGTCAGGATAGGTAAAGCTTGGAGTATGAAGAGTAAAGTAAGTGACTAATCACAACTTGCCACTGTAATTAGGGACTTACTATACTTGACATAAACTGAGTTGTTCTCTTGAATGACCGTGTTGGTGTTTGAATCTTTCAGTGTGATAGAGAATGGCTGGTGGTAGATCTTCTAAAGCTTCTAGGGGAGGAGGCCGTGATGGGCCTGGTGCTAAACCGCGACCCCAAAGAGGAAGGCCTAGAGTTGAAAAGGTGGTTCCTGAAGAACCTGAGACCCCTCATCTGGAGGCTGGGGATGAGAGTGCCAACTTGAGGGCCTCGGTAAAAGAGGCTGTTGTTGAAGAAGTACATCAGGTCATGCAGACAATCTTACCGTCTGTGGTGACCAAAGTCATCAAGGCTGTAAAGGAAGGAGAGAGAAAGGAGAGGAACAGGGCCTCGGGGGAACGGGAGCAACCGGAGCCTGAAACGATTTTCTCTGATAATGAGGAAGAGGAAGAAGATGAGCCTGTGCAAGAGGTGGTAAGAGGCTGTAACTATGGAGCGTTTATGAGATGCAAGCCCCCTACTTTCGATGGAAACGGCACTGCTGCTGCTGCTCACTGGTGGGTGAGGGAAATGGAGGCTGTTCTTGATATCAGCGAGTGCCGGGAGGACCAGAAAGTGAAGTTTGCTACCCACTCGTTTGTGGACTTAGCCTTATGTTGGTGGGACAACATTGTCCAAGCTGAGAGTAATCGGGCAACGGGAGAATGAGATGGCCCGAACTGAAGAAGTTGGTGATTGAGGAGTTCTGTCCTCACTGGGAGATGGACAAGGTTGAGAGGGAGTTCCTGTAGTTGGAGGCGAGAACCATGACACACCAGCAGTACACCACAAAGTTCAACGAGATGGCACGTCTGGTGTCGGATCAGGTGACGCCTCTATCATGAAAGATTAAGAGGTACATTCAGGGTTTGCTGGTGGATATTCGCAGGCATATGATCGCTGCCCGACCGAGTACGTTTAGGTCGGCGGTGGATTTGGCGGGGAGACTGTATGATGAGAGAACGACGGTGGTGGCTGAAGGTAGCAAGAAGGGTGGTGGTGATCGGAACTGGCATGGGAAGAGGTTTGGTCAGGGTGATGCCTCGACGGGTAACAAAAAGGCACGAGTGGACGACCGCCGTGTGGTCGCATCGGGTGCGGGTATGAGGAAGTGCGGTAAGTGTGGGAGAGAGCATAGTGGGGAATGTAGGCTGGGGCTGAATGTGTGCTTCAAATGTGGGAAGGCGGGGCATATAGCCAAGGACTGTCATACGGTTCGGTGCTTTGCCTATGGCATGGAGGGCCACGTGAGTGGGGATTGTAAGAAGCCGAGGGCTGAGAGTTCCGGGGTGAAGAAGACGGGGAATGAAGGATCGAGGGCAAGTGCCAGGGCCTTCACCATGACGCAGGAGGAGGCTAGGACGGACCCTGACGTTGTGTCCGGTACGTTTCTAGTGAACCAAACTTTAGCTTCTGTGTTATTTGATTCTGGTGCTAGTAAAAGTTTATTTCTATTGCTTTCTGTGCTAAGCTACCTGTTAGTAGTAGACGTGTCGACGCACCCTTTGATGTAGAAACTGCCATAGGTAAGTCTACTCGGATTTCTAAGATGATAGAAAACTATGATGTGGAGCTAGAGGGTCATAAGTTTCCTTTGATGTAGAAACTGCCATAGGTAAGTCTACTCGGATTTCTAAGATGATAGAAAACTATGATGTGGAGCTAGAGGGTCATAAGTTTCCTGTTAGACCGTTTGTGATGACCTTAGGTGGTTTTGATTTGGTTCTTGGGATGGATTGGTTAGCGGACTACGAGGCGAACATTGTGAGTCGCAAGAAGATGATTCAGTTGTCAGCGCCTGACGGGAGTTCGCTGACGGTTTATGGTGATCGGGTCACGACAATTCCGAAAGTAATTTCGATGGCGGTGGCGGGAAAGTGTATGAGGCGTGGATGTAGTGCCTACTTGGCCTATGTAAAGGATGTGGATACGCCAACACCACAACTAGCCGATGTACCGGTTGTGTGTGACTTTCCAGACGTGTTCCCCGAAGACTTATCAGGAGTGCCACCTGACAGAGAGATCGAGTTTCAGATTGATCTAATACCGGGTGCCCAACCTGTTGCCAAGGCACCGTATCGTCTGGCTCCACAGAGATGAAAGAGTTGATGGAGCAGTTGCAAGAGCTGCTTGATAAGGGGTTTATTAGATCGAGTATCTCTCCTTGGGGTGCTCCGGTCCTGTTTGTGAAGAAGAAAAATGGTAGTATGAGGATGTGTATTGACTACCGTGAGCTGAATAAGCTGACGATAAAGAACCGATACCTTTTACCGAGAATACATGATTTATTCGATCAGCTGCAAGGTCCCAGTTGGTTTTCAAGGATAGATCTTCGATCGGGCTACCATCAGTTGAAGGTGAAGGAGCAAGATATCCCTAAAACACCTTTCTGCACGCGATATGGTCACTACGAGTTCCTTGTCATGTCTTTTGGTTTGACCAATGCGCCAACTGCTTTTATGGATTTGATGAATCGAGTGTGTCGGCCGATGTTGGATAAATCAATGATCGTGTTTATTGATGATATCCTGATTTACTCGAGGAGCGAGACAGAGCATGCCGGTCACATTCGGGAAGTTCTAGAGACGTTGAGAAGGGAGAAGTTGTATGCCAAGTTCTCCAAGTGCGCGTTCTGGTTGCGCGAGGTTCAGTTCTTGGGTCATGTGGTGAACCCTGACGGGATTATGGTGGACCCGGCAAAGGTGGAGGCGGTTATGCAATGAAAGTCACCAAGACGCCATCCGAGATTTGTAGCTTCTTGGGTTTGGCGGGCTACTACAGAAGATTTATTCAAGACTTCTTTAAGATCGCCTTTCCACTAACTAAGTTGACCCGAAAAGATGTGAATTTTGTATGGGGTCAAGCTCAAGAGAAGGCGTTCGAGGAACTGAAGGCGAGGTTGACTCAAGCTCCTATTCTGTCATTACCCGATGGAAGTGAAGATCTGGTGGTCTATTCTGATGCTTCCTACTTGGGGCTGGGATGCGTGTTAATGCAGAGAGGAAAGGTTATAGCCTATGCATCCCGACAGTTGAAGGTTCATGAGGTCAATTATCCTACTCATGACTTGGAGCTAGCAGCCGTGGTCTTTGCACTAAAGATTTGGAGGCACTATCTTTATGGGACGAAGTGCACCATCTTCACTGACCACAAGAGCTTGAAGTACTTCTTCGAGCAGAAGGACCTGAACATGAGGCAGAGACGATGGTTGGAGCTTATAAAGGATTAAGATTGCGAGATCCATTACCATCCGACCAAAGCCAACGTGGTGGCGGATGCCCTTAGCCGAAAAGAGAGACCCGAGCCGATTCGGGTGAAAGCATACCAGTTGATCATGACCTCGGATGTGATGAAGCAAGTCAAAGAGTTTCAAGATGAGGCATTGAAAGAAGATCATCTTAACTCTGAAAGAATGAGAGGTCTGGTCGCAGAGTTGGGTGAAAACACACTCGGTGTTAGAACCCGATTCGGTCGTGTGTGGAATCCTCGTTTTGGGGATCTACGCGTGAAGATCATGGATGAAGCTCACAAGACTCGATACTCTATTCATCCCGATGCTGCAAAGATGTACCAAGACATGAAGAAAGATTATTGGTGGCCGGGTATGCAGCGTGACGTAGTGGAGTATGTGAGTAAGTGCCTTACTTGCTTGCAAGTGAAGGCCGAGCATCAGAAGCCGTATGGGAAGATCCAACCTTTGGATATACCGGAATGGAAGTGGGAGCACATCACCATGGATTTCATTACGAAGTTACCACGTACCCCGAAGGGGTATGATGCCATATGGGTGATAGTTGATCGACTGACGAAGAGTGCTCACTTTCTATCGGTCCACGAGACGTATTCATCTGAGAGGTTGGCTGATCTGTTCATCAAAGAAATTGTAACTCGTCATGGTGTGCCGATGTTTATTGTGTCTGATCGTGACACCCGGTTTACATCCAAATTTTGGAAGAAATTCCACGACGCTATGGGGACGAGGTTACATATTAGCATGGCTTATCATCCCCGGACTGATGGTCAGTCAGAAAGGACCATTCAGAAATTGGAGGACATGCTTCGGGCATGTGTTATCGATTTCGGAGGAAGTTGGGATGACCACTTACCGTTAGCTGAATTCTCGTACAACAACAGTTATCATGCCAACATTGGTATGCCCACATATGAGATGCTATATGGTAGGAGATGCAGAACGCCCGTCTGTTGGGGTGATATTGGTCAGAAGGAGTTACGGAGCGTCGAGGTGTTCGAGGCTACGACTGAGAAGATTGAAAGGATCAAAGCCTTCATGAAGGCAGCCAAAGATAGACAGAAGTCGTATGCTGATAAACGACGTAGACCGATTAAATTTCAGGTGGGTGACCGGGTTATGTTGAAGGACTCACCTTGGAAGGGTATCATTCGTTTTCGAAAGCGGGGCAAGTTGAGCCCGAGGTACATAGGCCCTTTCCGAATCATTGCTCGAGTAGGAGAGGTGGCCTATAGACTGGAGTTACCGGATGAGTTAAGTGGAATTCACCCGACATCCCATGTATCTCATTTAAGGAAGTGCTTGGCAGATGAAGATATGATTGTTCCACTGGAAGATATCGAAGTAGACGAACGGCTTAATTATGTGGAGCAACCAGTGGCAATCATCGATCGAAAAGAGAAGAGGTTGAGGATTAAAACGGTTCCTCTTGCACGTGTACAGTGGAAGCACAGGAAAGGATCCGAGTCGACGTGGGAGACCGAAGAAGAGATGGCGCAGCATTACCCACGTTTGTTTAAGGAATAACAGGTTTCGGGGACAAAACCTATTTAAGGGGGTGGCCTTGTAACACCCGGTTATTTATTTATTTTGAAGCCGACGAATGAAGAAAAAGAAATAAAGTCCAAAGTCAAGGGACCAAACTCACCACCGAGAGAAAGTCGGGTGTGTGGTGGTATTTAAAAGGAGAGGGCAGCCCTTACCCTCTCCTCACACCCATTTTTCAGCCAAAATAAAGAGAGGAGAGAAAGAAGGGAGAAAAGAAGAGAAAAGGGTTTGTTCAGAGAGATCAAAGCTCGAAAATCGTCGTGTAGCGAGTCCAATCGAAGCTCTTCTCGTTGTGGTCGTTTATGTGAGTTCTTGGACCCCTCATTTACTTGTTCTCAACCAATTTTAGGGCTGAAAAGCATAAAAAACCCGTTTTTGTATGTGTGTGTGTTTGACCCATTTGGGTGTGTTGCGTGTGATGCGTTTAGAGTTGTTTCCGGGCTTGTGTGTGCTTGTATGGTGTTGTGGTATGCATTCTTAAGGTCTAGGATTGTTGATTTAGGCTTAGAATGGGTTTGGATGAGCTTGGAGGTCGAAAATAGCAGATTGTGTTCGGGATGAACTCCTTTCTGCATCCGCTAGGGCTAGGCGACCGACTGGAGGCCATACTGCCGACTGAGATGCGTTTGAGGTTCATTCGCATGATTGAGGTTCATTCGCACGATTGAGGGTTCATTCGCACGATTAAGGTTTCATTCGTACGATTGGGAGTCCAGTCGCATGGGAAGTCATACGACTGAGGGTCCAGTCGCATAGATGCTTAGTCGCATTGGTTCCAATCGCATGGGACTCATTCGCATTGAGTCCATTCGCGTGAGGTTAGTCGCATAGGTGCTCATTCGCATTAGTTCCATCCGCATGTGGTCCATACGCACGACTGGGTGCTCATTCGCATAGATGTTCGTCCGCATGAGTCCAATCGCATGATGTTCAGTCGCCTGGAGGCCATGCGACTGAAGGGTGTTCATACGCCCAAGTAGGGCTGTTGTACCCGGGGAAATGTGTAGTTTAATTACTGACTTTCGAGGGAAAGTGCAGATGTAAGTTTTGACATGGAATTTCCCGTAAGTTTATGTAAGATGACTGTTGAGGCCTTAGAGGGTATGTTGGGCATAATGATGATGATGTTGCATATTTATGCATGATGTATGTTATGTATGATGTTGCCTTGTATAATAATGATGACTGTATATGTTGATGTTCCTGATTATGATGAATGTTTATCTTTCTTATGGCTTTACGTGTTATGTTAAAGAATGAATTGAAAGTATTATGTAACGTAAAGTGAAAGATGATGAAAGAGGAGCATGTTGAATGCATGCATTAAAAAATGGTGAAAGTAAAGAAAGTCTTGCAAGCCTTGTGTGTCGGGACATGCCATTAAAAGGCGTTAGCCCAACGGTGTGTGGGTTCGCTACCCCGGGAGGATGCACATCAGGGTCTTTCTTTGTGATTGACCATTTGTATAGAACTATTGCTGCATACCTTAGGTACTGTGACCACGAGGTGCGATGCACCGATATAGAAGGTCTATGATAGGCCTAGGTCCAGAACCATGAACAGAAAGGTATTGCATATGGCAATGGTACACCTAAACTTTACCTTATGTACTGTGACCATAAGGTGCGGTGCACCGTTATAGAAGGTCTATGATAGGCCTAGGTCCAGTACCATGAATAGAAGGGTAAGGTTTATGGTTTAATGGAAAGGAAAAGTTGTAATGATTAAAGAATATAAAAGTTAAAGAATGAATGAATGATGAAGATAATAATGATATTATCTATGTGTACGTATGATGTGTGATCATGCAAAAGTTACGAATGATTTTAATGAAAGTAAAGTATGTTTTATTATAAAACTAGAACTCACTCAGCAACGCTGACTTTTATGTGTTTCCAGTTGGCAGGTGAGCATTGCTGAGGATGGCGCTGCGAGGCTACTCAGCTCTTTTGGATGGCATCTATTTATATAGGGCTTTTGTGATGTAATGCAACAATATATTTTGTAACTGGTTAACGATGTATTATTTGGCAAAAGCTTTTATAATGAAATGAGATGTCTATTTTGATAATTCCGCTGCGATGTTTTATGAAAGATAAAAGTAATTATATGTTTTGTGTGCGATGAATGACCAACTGTAGGCGTCCCGGGAACGGGGCCTTACATAACGCTTCAAAAGCTTCTTCTTGCTCGGACCCCCACTCGAATGGTTTATTCTTTTGTGTCAAAGATGTGAGTGGCTTCGCTATTCTCGAAAAGTTTGCAATGAATCTCCAGTAATAACCAGCAAGACCGAGAAAAGAACGAACTTCGGTTGGAGTTGCAGGAACACATCAATTCTTCACAGCCTCCACCTTTGCAGGGTCAACGTGAATTCCTTGGCTATTCACCACGTGCCCTAGAAATTCAACTTCCTCAAGCCAATATTCACACTTCGAGAACTTCGCGTACAATTGTTCTTTCTTCAACAACTCAAGAACTTGTCGCGGATGTAGCTCATGATCAATGTGGGACTTGGAATAGATAAGTATGTCATCAATGAAGACGATCACGAACTTGTCCAGATAAGGCTTGCATACTCGATTCATGAGATCCATGAAAACAGTAGGAGTATTTGTTAAACCAAAAGGCATAACCATGAACTCATAATGCCCATATCGAGTACGGAATGCAGTCTTCGGGATATCATCGTCATGGACTCACAATTGATGATAACCGAAACGTAAATCGATCTTCGAAAATATGGCATCTCTTTGAAATTGATCAAACAAGTCATCGATGTGAGGAAGAGGATAGCGGTTCTTGATGGTAAGCTTGTTAAGTTCATGATAGTCAATGCACATACGAAACGATCCATCTTTCTTCTTCACGAAAAGATTCAGTGCACCCCAAGGCGAAGAGCTAGGACGAATGAAGCCCTTCTCGGATAGTTCTTGGAGTTGGCTAGAGAGTTCTTACATTTCTGATGGTGCAAGTCGATATGGTGACTTAGCCACGGCGTTTGCTCCCGGTATCAAATCGATTTTAAACTCGACTTCACGCACGGGAGGTAAACCACTATGGTCATTGGAAAATACTTCAGGAAAGTCTCGTACAATCGGGACATCCTTAAGATCTTTCCCTTTGACTTTCGTGTTGACCACGTAAGCCAAGAAAGCCATATAATTCTTGCTTAAGCACTTTCGAGCTTGAGTGCAAGACATGAGTTTAAGTCCTTTGGAGGATTTTTCACCGAACACTTTCAATGTATTCCCAGAGGGTAACGGTATACGAATGCACTTCTCGAAACAAATGATCTCGGCATGGTGTTTGGCCAACCAATCCATACCAATTATGACGTCAAAGCTTCCAAGTTTCATAGGAATAAGATCGATAACGAAATCGTGCGTGTCAAGACTTAAGATACAATCACGAATAATGACATCAACGGTGATCGGTTCTCCATCGGCGACTTCAACGGTGAGAGGTCTTTCTAGTTTCGTATGCGGCTTAGCAAGAATGGGTTCAAACTCTAACGAAACAAAACTCTTATCGGCTCCAGAGTCAAATAGAATGTATGCATAAGTATTATTAATAAGAAACATACATGTTCAATGTTAAAGGCATTTTAATGATACAGGTAATGTATGAAAGAGGCTTAGATCATAAAAGTTAAGGTTGAGTTAACATACCGTTCACCACATCGTTGTTTGCTTGTGCTTGGTTTGCATTGATGTTGAAAGCACGTCCTCTGGCTTGTGGAACATTACCCACAAGATGAGGGCATTGTGGGCAGATGTGACCAGGTTCCCCACAATTGTAGCAAACACGGTTCGTGACCATCGCAACGCTATTAGGTGCACGGTGACAAGTCGCCACCAAGTGTCAATATTTACCGCACAAGGTACAGATGCGGCACGAGGCGTTCCCCGGATGATGGTACCTACAGATGTTGCACATAGGTTGAGGACCAGCATAGGCCCTAGCCACAGGCACTTGTGCCACAGGTCCAGTGGCAGGTATAAGTTGTCTTTGAGGTGGTTTGGGTGCAGCCACATCATAATTGCGTGCCGGTGTGAAATTGCGCTTGTTGTTGTTGTTGTTGTTGTTACAAGACGGTTCGGTTTTGGTCTCCTTAACAGCTTCAGTAACCGTCTTCTCCACCTTCTTAGCACCCTTCACAGACATGGTGCCCGCTCGTATGTGATTCTCGGTGAGTTGAGCGGTGATAGTGATGGCTTCTTCCAAAGTTGTAGGTCGACTACCCACCACAGCATCTTGAATTTGGGGTGGTACACCCTTGATGAACTTCTCAATGTTGCGAGGGACAGTGTCGACCATATAGGGCAAAGTATACACAACTCATGATGCCTAGTTGAGTAGGCCAAATGGTCACCACATTCTTGCTTCAAGTTCCAGAATTCCTCCTCTAGTTTTTGTAGCTCACTCCTCAGGCAGAACTTCACGATGGCTATGTTCTTGAACTCATCCCAAGTGAGTGCTAACACAGCTTCAGCACCACGGTTCCTTTTCTCGCTATTCCACCAAGTAAGTGCCCTTTGTTGGAGCATACTAGTGGCATAACGAACCTTGAGTGCCTCGGGACACTCACAATTGACGAAGGTATTCTCCATGCTCTCGAACCACTCAAGAAGACCAGTGGCTCCTTCCTTGTCACTAAAACTAGTGGGCTTGCATGAACTAAAATGCTTGAAGGTGCAAGTTTGATTGTTGCGCCCTTGATTCGCACTATTTTTCCCTTGACCATTGCCATTTTTATTGTTGCTAGCGTTGGTCATCATGGTGCTATTGGGTTCAGCAACCATGCGGGATAATGGTTGCCACTTGTCGTGCGAACATGGCGGCTAGTTTACGGTCGGAACTTCCACTCTTTCCATGATGACGAGACATGCTGGATATACAAAATGAGTTAGTCACGGGAATGAGGATAACTAAGGATAATAATTTAAACAAGGATATATCAAGAGTTGTAAGGCACATGGAATGCTTCCATTTGGTAACGCATTACCATTTGGAAACGTTGACACGTCAAGGTAAATTGACCCATTTGCCTTAGAAACTTGTGTTTGTTGACCATAGTTTATCAATCATCCCAGAAATCCCCAGGTAAGCATAACTAGTCACGTAGGATTTATACGAAATGCTTACCTTAGCCCGAAGGTCTTTTGCCAGAAAAACCAGAATACAGGTGTCTATGTGTCACACAAATTTCTTAGGTTCATGATATCAACACCTTGATGAGATTTTCATAGATTAGACATAGAGTCTAAGGAATTAAACCCACGATAATAAGTGTAGATTCCACATGTCGTCGAGAATAAGTTTAGGAAGTTTCATTTGTCGGGGAGAATCAAAGAGTCAAAGTTTAGGGGAGACAAGTAACAAAGTTTAAACATTTACAAGGCAATCCTATGCTAAGGCATCAAGTTGCACATAAGGAGGCATAGCATGGAAACAATATACATATTTACAAGAATATAAATGTTATTCTATAAGGTTCATGCATAAACTATAGTCTAGGTCACCATTTCTAATAACCTAAAGCCCTATAGTTATGGGCTCTGATACCAATCTGTCACACCCCAACCTTGACGGCGGAATCGTCAAGATGTGAGGGTTAAGATTGTTCACAATCACATAACGCTATCTTTAAATGAATAATAATATTATAAGTCTCAAATGTAAATACAATCATATGTCTCAAACATGAAATAGTTTCAAACAAAACATAACATAACATAATCGTTTTATTTTTTTAACTAGGTCCAAATCCTAGTTTATTGCAAGCTTCAAAAGTTGACTTCAAACATGCGCATTTCCTGAAACATGTTAAAAATAAAGGGTCAACTATAAAGTTGGTGAGTTTCCAAGGGTTTTATATACATAATATATCAAAGGTTACAAGTAGCAATTCATGTCATCGGTTATGAGTTAGCAAGTTTATATCACACATATAGCTAAAATCAAACCTCGACTTAATTACAAGTTTATATGATTGGCTAAGTGTACTTGGTTCCCATGATGAACAAGTCATACGTCATCAGGAGCCGGCAATACATCGGCTTTAGCACCAAATAGGCTTGTCAGGCCCAAAGATCTAAGATGTCGCCAGGCTAGCAATCTTTAATGATTGTAAACAAAATATGTATCTCATATAAGACTTACATTAACACAAATAACCATGACAAATAAAAGTATGAATTGCAAGTGTTTTACAAGATTTAAACGTTTACAAGTGTATGTTGATAAGATTAACATGTTTCACTCCAAAACGATATGAAAAATGTAAAAAGGGGCAAGAAAACTCACTTGATTAATAAGTATATAATTGGTGACTAAATAAATAAAAGCGCGACGTTCCAAGTAATCCTTCACAAGCTACCTATATATATATAATATATATATAATATAATATATATATTATATATATATATCTATATATCTATATGTATATATATATATATATGTATCTGTGTATATATATATGTATATATATCATATCTGTATCTATATATCTATGTATCTCTATCTCTCTATGTCTATATATCTATCTCCTACTCTATATCTCTCTCCATATCCCTTCTTCTCTCTCTCTCTCTCTCTCTCTCTCTCTATCTCTCCTTCTATCCATCTCTCTATCTCCATATCTTCTCTCTCCCTCTCTATATATCTATATATATCCCTCTATATCTACACATATACCTATATCTCTCCTCCATATATCTATCTACATATATCTATATACATACATCCTATATATACCTATATATATACATCTATATCTACATATATATATATATATCTATATCTATCTATCTATATCTCTATCTATATATATCTATATATATATATATATATATTGATGATTTCACGTGAACTAGGGTATTAGAATTTAGGAGTTTTTAATGAAATTAGTGAACTCTTATTTATATTTTATTCGATAAAAGAAGGTACTATTTATAAGATTTTAAAGGAATTAAATCCTTTGTAAATAACTTGCGTATTTAGTTATAAAATATATTTGAATACTGTAATTATCATTATATATCTCTAATCAAGAAAAACATAAGGTCTAATAATAATTTAATAATTTAAACTATCATATAAATCTATTTTTTTATAAAAATATTTAGTTTAAGCATTTGTAAATTATTTTTATAATAAAATGTTAAAAATGTTTTTCAAGAAATAATTTACAGAAAAGGTTTAAATGATTTTAAAAAATATTAGGAGTTTGTGAAAGTTATTTTTATATTTAATATAATTTTTCTATAATTAATTTAAGGCTAAAAAGCCCTTTTAAAAAATAGAGGGTGCCCGGGTTCGAACCCGGGACCTCTAGGTTGAGATAATAGTGACTTAACCGGTGAACTAAGGCTCTCAGCCGCGGTATATCCCGGTTCTAAATTGCTTTAAACAAAGTTAATAAAGTGCCCCCACATTCAAGAACCCTAGATTGTTCCCGAATCAAATTGATTGTTAATTCGAGGTTGATAACCAAATTAACCATGGGGCTTTTGTTCCCCATGCTTAATCAAGCATAAACATGTATTTACTTACTTGATTAAGACCGAATTGTAGTGTTTTAGCCTCGGTTTGACTTCGGTTAACTTGCGATGAACAAAGCCTAGATTCCGATTGTTTGAGTGTGTGTATTACGGATTAAGGTTCACAGCGAGTTGAAAGGGTTCGAAAGGGACATTTGTCCTCTGTTATATAGGTTCGATTTGTACGTTAAAGTGTCGAACAAGCTTCAGTTTCTGTTCGACTATTTCGGTTACCATTGATTGTTTAATCGATGATTTTACTCAAATTAATCAATGTATTAAACATGATAATGATTATTCAAACGTTTCTGATCGTTTAATTTGATTATTCAACATAATGTTTTTCGATTCGAATCCCCTTTAAATCCGAGTGTAATGATTCAATTAGTATCATCTAGTGTATTCCAATTAAGTGATTTAGTTTACGTGTAACCTCCAAATATTACCCTAAACTAACCTTAATTATGTATCATCTAATTATTAAAAACACCTTTGCATAATTACAACCTAATTAGGACTAGGCCTTATGGTTTTATGCTAAATCGAATTCAATTGCACTTCTTCATATGATTTTCAAACCGCACGCACGCACATATATATTCAGACAAATCGTTATATATTCAACCCGTGTAGTACACGAGTTTCTAATCTAGTATTATAAAAAAAAGTAACTAAATGAGACACATAATAGTACCACATTCCTTCTCACTAATTTTTTTCTCTCTTATTAAATAATTATCTTAATTACTAATAATATTATTTAATTTTTTAGATTACAAATAGTTTTCTAATTAATTAAAAAAGAGATCTATTTATTATTATTATTTCTAAAGAAACAATTCTTTAAAAAAATATTCTAAAACATCAAACTTTTTTTAAAAATTAGAAATATTTTTAAAATGGTGTTTTTAAATAGTAATTTTTTATAAATCAAAAATAATTAAAATTAGGATTTATAATAAATCAACTTTTAAAATATTTTTTTTTAAATAAGATTTGTTTTGAAACAAAATGTTTCTTGTTTCTAAAAGAAACAAAAAATAATTATAAAACCGAAGTTTAAAAAGTTGATATAATTTATCTAATCACTTATAGTCTTTACTCGTACGTAAATTTAATTATATTTTATCTTAGAAGATCTTTTTATAACTAATAAATTTTATTATATTTTATTTATTCAAACCATATAATACACGAGTTACTTAAGCTGGTTATTTATATATAATTCACAGTTAAATATAATTAATACATTTAAACTGAAATTTAATTATTATTATTTCTCAATTAATAACAATCAAATATATCGGAGATTAATAAATTCATATCTCCGAATAATTGATGTTGTAATATATTTCCCTATACGTCTCTAAACTATTTTATACACATTATTTATATGTTGTTGCCCAGTGTGTGATTCTTTAGATTCATACATCGCTGGTAACATTATGATATCTTGTTATTTACTTATTTAGGTATACAAATCTAACAATCTTCCATTTGCACAAATCTCAATTATATGTCAATGTAAACAGTGATGAACGTCTAGAAATATTTCACTGTCTCTAATGAAAATGTTCAAACCATTCAGATCTCTTTTGAGAGAGACCATGCATTTTACATCAGACTGAATCAATGATAGACCCAAACATGCCAACCTCTTATAGTAATAAGAATAAAAATCATGTTCACTACATATTACTCTCACTATATTTTCTATCATTCCCGTCCAAGATCGAGCAATATTCACACATTATTTTTATTCATATAATTATATTAAAAATCATTATATTTTCTCTCTCTTTTTCAATTAAATAATATTTTTATACTCTTATATTATATTTTTTCTCTCTCCTTCACTTTAAAAATATTAACAAATTTATAAGAATTGAATAGTAATTTTTCAAATATACCAATCCACAATAATATTTTCTCTTCTTCACTCACAACCGTTTAAAACCATTTCATATAATATACCAAACACACTCACATATTTTTAAGAACCCCACTGTAAATGCTCTAAGATCCTTATTATAACTAGTTATCCACAATAAGATCCCTAAGGGGCTGTTTGATTACACTGACTCAGTAAGATCTGACTGAGTCAGAAGCTGACCCAGTAAGATGTTCTGACTGGCATTGCGTCTGACTAAAACTTGGTTGTTTGATTCGGTATCTGGTATCTGACTGACTCAAAAACCGTCTCTGCAAATCACCTTATATATAAATCACCTTAACATCTCATCTTCATCCATCTTCTTCACCGCCTCTTCCACCCACCACCCACCTCCAGCATCACCGCCACCACCTCCAGCATCGCCGCCACCACCTCCAGCATCGCCGCCACCACCTCCAGCATCGCCGCCACCACCTCCAGCATCACCTTGGTCTTGGTCAGACCAAAAGGACCCGGTCAACATGTTTCAAATCCAGGTCCGGGTCAGACCAAAAGGACCCGGTCAGATCTGATTTCAAGGGTATCAAACGGGCTGACCGGCTGACCGAGTCAGCCGGATCAACTCGGTCAGACCAAACAAACAGCCCCTTAGTCACGTCCTATACTTACTCTATATATATTTGTGAGTTGGGTTCCCAACGTTTGGCAAATTTTATCTCACGATAATCCTTATTATAACTAGTTAGTCACATCCCACTTAGTCAAGGCCTTGCTTCCAAAATTTCGTTAATAAAATATTTTTTATAAGCTTCAATAAATTTGTTTCTAAACACTATTTTTTTAAAAAAAAAATTAGAAAGTGTTATTTTTCAAAAGTTCTTTGTATTAAAAAAATTTTTAGATTTTACAGATTTTTGTTTTAAAAGAGTTATATTTTTAATAAAGAGAAACATGTTTTTAATTTATCAAAAAATCTGTTTTTTTTTATTTGCAAAGTATATAAATAATCATTAGCATTTAATGAGGTAGGGTTATAGTAAAAAGGGGATTTAACCTAAAAAATCTAAGAAAAATTATAGGCTTGACACGTATCCTTCTATTGTTTTAAAGAATAGCGTATTTTGGTTATTGTGTCAAATAAATCAGCTAATTGTGTCATATACGTTCATTGTGTCATATATTTTACAGCATTTGTTATATGTATTTATCATTATGCTTTACATATTAGATCATTTTATGTTATTCATGTCATTGTTTCTATAGATTACTAAAAGACACAATGACAATATATAAGCTTAAAACATAAAAAAATTATTAAAATTTTATATAACAATATTATACTCGTTTTAAAGATAATAAAACGTTCATTTTTATTGTGTACTTTTTATAAAAAAAAATAAATGGCGTACATAAAAGTTATGAACGTTTAAAAAAATGAATGAACATGCAAAAAATAAACAAAATTGGCTTCTTTTAAAATGCTTATCTAAAATTGCTTTCCTACAAATTGATCTTAATCATTTACTAAGAAGTTGATGGTTGAGATCATTTCTTATATTTATTAGCTTTAAAATTTGTGTATTTGAACATTTCCCATTTATTGTATTATTAAAGCATTCACAGTGAATTCCTTATCTTTATCCATATAATTACAGTAAAAATCACTATATTTTCTCACTCATTTGCAATGGAATAATACTTTTTATACACTTATTATTACTTTTTTCTCTCTTCAACTCACAGCCACTTTAAAAAATATTAAAAAATTTATAGGGATTGAACAGTGATTTTTCATATATACTAATCAATAATATTTTCTTTCTTTTTTACTCACAACCACTCAAAACCATTCCTTATAATATACCAAACACACTCACTTATTTTTAGGGATTCCACTGTGAATGCTCTTAAATAGTTAACTTTTATTCTAGTAACAACACGTGTCCAAATCTTAGGTGGAGCCTAGATGGACAGTGTGAAAAAACAGTATGTGTGTTCTAAACATTTTGCTTTATTAGTATAGATTATTTCTAAATCAACTTGTTTTCATATGTTCTTTTGAAGTGATTCTTATGTTGAGTTTCTTTAATGAATTTGTAATTACAATATGCTAATTTTTACCAATGTTTTGACATTAGATAAGCATGCTTACTCTTTTACAAGAAGACCCAAGTTCAATTCCCATCCCCTGCCTCTTGCATCTGATTTTTTTTCTATAATTCTGTGATATCCATGTGTCAAACCCGCCCGAAAGCGCAAACTTAGACGTATAACAACCCCGACAAGTAGTGATCCCCACAGCGAAGGGTGGAGACATCCTAGTTATTAACACAGCTGCTTTATTTCAACATGATTGATTATGTTGTCTCACAAACCAAATGTTAAGTGCTCAATCGCTTGTATAACATATAGTTCAAATTTAATGCATTAGTGCTTGTGTAAGTTTCTTTTTAATAAGAACACATCGTGTTACTGAGTCAAGCCAACCTAGAAAATGACCCGTTTTGACCTGTCCAAGATAAATAAAAGATAACCTTTTGCGAGTATAAAAGAAAAACACAGGATTCAACATCCAAACAGAGGAAAGTCGAGTTTTAACTGTCACTGCCGTAAACTTGTATTCTCCCTACAACAAAAGAGGCTAAACTGGTTCTCTACCAGAAACCAACATGTAGAGGTTAAAACCCGAATAAACCAAGTTCACTGGCCTTCTCCTTCTCAAATGTCTCGAAGTACTGATAGATGATTGTAACTGCTAGCAATATTCCTGTACCAGATCCTATGGCTCCCATGAAATCTGCCAAAACCGTCAATGCACCAATGCACATTCCTCCGAAAGCAGCCGCTGTTGGGATGTACCTGTTGAGCTCCTTCTGGAGGTTTGAGTCCCGATGCCCAGGCATCACCATTTGTTGCTCCTGCACGTTTTCCAAACAAAGATATTACATTTCAAGTTTTAGCATTGAAGCAAACAAATTTGGAAATTCATATGATCTCCATTTCCAATTTGGACAAGAACACATATCAACTAGAAACATGCATCTTCATAGAAAAACAAAATCATAATGCTTCCCTCTAGCACAGGTGTCAGATTTGAATCCAACTCCCACTAGTTTTCTTTAACCCCTTTATGGCCACTTGGCCAGCCTAAGTTGCGCTTTACAGTAAGTAGTGGTAAGCAGGGTATTGATGAGACTCGTGAGTTTTCCCTAACAGATTCTCATAATTACCATGAAAAAAACAATCATAATGTCACTTTGAGCATTACCTTAAGTTGCTTGGCAACATCTCTTGCAGAAGAGCCAGAAACTTCAATCCATGTTTTAGAGAAGAGTGCGCATGCTGTTAGCATGAAGACCAGGTAGAAAAGAGCATGGAAGGGATTGGCTGCCATGTCTGCCAGGCTGATATAGAGAAGCAAGCAATAGTGTGAAATGAAAGCATTAGCTCAAGTTCATGTGTTATTTTGGTATGCACAAGAGAAAACAAAACCGTATTGAATGAATGTAAAGGCGGCAATTCAGACTCATCACTCATTTACATATGAATGAGCCCATTCGGTTATAATAATCTGTAACAGGTCAAATGGGTAAAATAAATACCAAATAAAAAAACTTGAGATTAAAAGTGAGAATACCAAAGTGCATCTTTAATTCATAAAACCTCCTATATCATTTTATTCAAAATCATATTAATATTGTAAATTCGTAAATCATATTTGATACACTAATCAATTATGAAAGAGATAAATTTTGGGGCAAAAGGGGTTACAGATCAACCCATAATAACGACTGTTTAAACCAGTACCAAAATACATGTTTACCTACCACCACCCAGCCCTGCCCATTGACCACCTCCAAACAAAACATTCAAACTAGGGGACTCCATTACCTCGAAGGTGCAGTAACATAGTAAGCAAGACCACCAACTGGGACTGATTGGCCAGAGTATTCAGACTCCTTCCACTTCCCCAACAAGTTAACCAAGAAATTCCCACTGTACTTTCTGTGCAGCAACTGAAAAGTAGAAGATACAAGCAGATGGTGTCATGGAATGTAAAAGATATAATTTAATTCTACTGGTCAAGATATAGATTGAATACCTGAGAGATGAAGTAAAGGTTGGACACAAGTGCAGACTGAAGAATGATAGGCATGTTGGAAGTATAGAACAACTTAATGGGGTAAGATCCCTGCTGCCCTCGAGCATTCTTCGATCTCACAGGCAGAACAACACGGAAGCCTTGGAAGTAGATGACAATGAGGAAGATCAAAACAGTAGCAAGCAAATTCGTCACATTGGGCAGATTCTGTCTATAGAAAGCTTCCCGCAGTGCCCTAACTTTATCCGACCTAGTGATCAGAAGATGAAACAGAGCAATAACTGCACCCTCAAACTCAGCACCACGTCCGCTGTTAATTGTTGTAGGGCTGAATGCTTTCCAGATAATGCTTTCACTGAAAGATTAATCACAATATATGAGTCGGGTAATAATAGAAGTCCGCATCTATACACAATGGAAGGATTACTGGCTTACCAGATATTGGTAGCTATGAACAATGAAATTCCAGAGCCTAAACCATATCCCTTTTGGAGGAGTTCATCCAAACATATGACAATAATCCCGGCAAAGCATAATTGTACAATAATAAGAATAGCATTTCCAACACCAAGTTGACCTACACTACCATACATTCCAGACAGCACATAAGCAACAGCCTCACCAACAGCAATCAAGATACCCAACAACTTCTGAGCACCATTCCTGGGAAAAATCACAGGTTTGAACAAGATTTAATAAAAAAAGGGTACGAAATAACAATTATTTTAGGCAAGAAGATGCTTACAATAGTGCCCGATCCTCACGAACATTATTGTCAACTTCAATGATTTTTGACCCAGCTAAGAGCTGCATGACCAATCCAGAAGTCACAATGGGGGTAATACCAAGTTCCATGACAGTCCCACGGTTCGATGCCAGAATAACACGCATCCAGTAGAAAGGGTCTGCACCCGTTGTTGAATGTATGCCATACAGGGGAAGCTGACTGCACACCAGAAAGATGAAAAGAGAGATGACAGTGTATATGACCTTCTCTCTGAAGGGAACCTTCCTGTCTGCACTTTGCACTTCCGGCAAAAAGGAAAGAAACGGTCTAACCAGATGTAGCACTCTAAAACCACCTCCCATTTTACCAAATCAAAACTGCAAACCAGCTGGTTCAAGTTATTTGATGAATTAAAAAAAGCAATTATAAGTAACAAGCAAACAATCATCATAACATCATGTGGCCCAATGAGGTAACTTTACTGCAAAACCAAACAATCACAAACATCTAAAATCCATACTTATATTGAATTGCTAAGCTACACAGGTAACTTTACTACAAAACCAAGCAATTTGTACAAATTTCTCCCATTTGAGCAAAAACTTGCTCAATGAATCTAGACAAAATCCACATAGGTTCAACAAAAACCTCCTTGCATTGGTTGCTAAAGTTGAAGAAGCATATACAGCCCCCAAGAAAGAAAATTTAAGCACCTTTTCAAAACATCAGTTCATCAAGATCCAATAATTCCTACTTTTTCTTTCGATACATCACATTATCATCTAATCATATAAAAATTCTAAATTTACGCTTTCAACCCAGTAACCTTCCCAATTTTCTTCCATCATCAACATGCAAATAATTGACGCATCAAAAAACAACGAGAAACGAGAACTATAAGTCAATTAAAGCTTCATCGGCTACCATAACCAATCAATCAACCTCTAATCACACATCAAACGCATACATGCATTCAAATTCCCAGATCCAGAACATAAAAATAGAATAACCATTCATAAACAACCATACATCAAATTAAAAACAAATCAGACATCTCAATTCAAGAAACCGTAACAGATCGGGTAGCATGAAGCTGATTTCAAACACCGTGATTGATTATCGAAAACGGAAACAATCAAACACTAGAAAGCACACGGATGAACATACGAGAAGATTTAGAGATGATATGAGAACTTACAAAGTTGAATCGATTGAAAATTGGGGATGACCCCTAGGGTTTACACACGGTAGGGGTGGAGCAAACGAGTAATGAAGAAAATTGCGATGAACGTCGGGTTTTATTGGGATTAAAGAGTTCAGATCCACTACGGAATGATATTTCGACTCAAATTGCCAAATTTACTAAAGTACCCTTCACCTTGAATATCTAATCCATACGTGATTATCTTTTTACATTGATTTTGAATAATTTAAGTAGGTAATTATCTTTTGTAAATTTGATTATCTTAATTCTTGATTATCTTTTAAAAATATGTGTGTTTGTGTTGAATTTTAAATTAATTGCTCTTACAAATTTTAAATGTGTATAATTTTTCAATAAGTTAACATTGTTTTACATTACATCAGAACAATAAGCATTTTTTTTAACTTGGATATGATAATGATATGGTAATTTTAATTTAAAAAATATATATTGTTTTACCCGTCATATTATGTGGACAATACTCTAGTAACATCTAAAGAATCGGTCACCATAGTAATGTGCTACTTAACTAAAAGGTAGTTAGTAAAAATTTTGGTTGTCTTAAAATATAAATGTACGAGCTTTTTGGTTATAAGGGGATGCAATCATATGATTGGATTAAGATCCAAGAGTCTTGATATTAATGAGAATGTCTTGTCACCTCCGGCTTGGGGATGAATCTAAGGTAAGCCGTAAATGTTTATATTGCGAGAATAGAGATCAAAAGTTGTTGAATGAGGAATGTTACATTCCTAGACTTAAAAGCAAAATTATAAGTGTTAGGTCGCTAACGGAAGAAGGTCTTCGGATGAACTTGCATAGGATGAATGTACGGGGTGTTCGACCATAACCATGTGATGCTCTTTAATGTGTTAAGGCCCCCTAACCGAGCTTACAAAGTGCAATACCCTAACTTCTGACACAACCATTTCAAGGGGACACACAAACGTGTTAGGGGCTGTTTGGCAACATCTGAATGATTAAGTGCTGAACCAATAAGAGGTCTGAATCATTAAGTGCTGAATCATTAAGAGGTCTGAACCATTAAGAGCTAGTATATAATTTAACTATTCAAAGACAAATGTCTGATCAATTCAGATAATATGTCTTAACCATTCAGCATTAGACCTCTTAACCATTCAGCATCAATATAATGCTTAACCATTCAGAGGTAAATCTCTTAATCATTCAGACATGTGCTCGCGAAACAAACAGTCTGAATCATTAAGTGCTGAACCATTCAGACATTTGAACCATTAAGAGGCTGATTAAGAGGCTGCCAAACAGTCCCTTAGTCAAGATGGTCAAGAAAAGAGGCTGAATAGCAAAGTCAAAATTAGATAGAAGATGACACTTTTGTCTGGGCCAGGGCCCAATTATTGGGCCACAACATAACCATGTGGTCCAGAAATCCTAAAAACAAATCTAGCTGCTATAGGTAGACTTGCACAAACCGGGTTTTGGGCCGGACCCGGAACCGGGTTCAAACCGGGTTCGGTCCGGTCGGGTATTTTATGAACCCGGGTATTGATGAACCCGGGAACGAATCCGACCCGGGTTGAAGGAGAGTAAAACCCAACCCGGCCTACCCGGTTAGGGTCGGGTCCGGACCGGGTCGGGTCCAGAACCGGGTACAACCGGGTTTGGTATTTTTTTTTATTTTTTTTTACTATTATTACTATTATTATTATTCTTATTATTATTATTATTACTATTATTATTATTATTACTATTATTATTATTATTATTACTATTATTATTATTATTATTATTATTATTATTATTATTATTATTATTATTATTATTATTATTATTATTATTATTATTATTATTATTATTATTATTATTGTTATTATTATTATTCTTATTATTATTATTATTATTATTATTGTTAATATTATTATTATTATTATTATTATTATAACAACATTAAAAAACATGTATAACAACATTAAAAAAACATATATAACTCATTAAAAGATTATTTATTATTAAAACAACTTAAAAAATACATTAACGAATCAATAAAAAATAATATAAAACTTTTAATTAACTAATCGTCTATTTTCTTCGGGAGGCTTCATCAAATGTTAATTCTTCGTCGGATATGCCAGAAGATGCTCCTTCTTCTACCTCTTCATCGTGTACTTTAGATTCGATTGCAATTTCGTCTTCAAGATTTGTTTTGTCTTGTATACGATCCATCGCGTCTAAGTGGTCTTTTAAACAAATGCACATCTCCACCGCTTCCGGAGTTAATCTTGTTCTCCGTAATCTTGTTCTCCGTAAAAATTATAAATAATTTTCAAACTTGTATTAAAATCTTCTTTTGCATTGGTTGAAAAATTGGGGTTTTCGTCATGTATATCCAAATTGTCATTTATCTCGTCTATTAAACATTCTACCCCCGCTACATTTAAAAAAGGATTTAAAGCAGCGGCACACGTAAAAACGGGTGGTAACTCAAGAAAATATTTTTTAAACTTGTCTTTCATTGGTTCTATCATTTCTCTAAACATACTATCTTTATTTTGAAAATTTTTAAAATTCAAAGCCATGAAATATAATTCTTGAAGCACCGAATAACTAGTGGGATAATAAACTCCCGATAATTTTGTAGTTGAGTTTTTAAACACCTCAAGAAATTCGGATAAATGTTCAATATTTTTCCAACCCATATCCGGAAACAGGTCGGCTTCGCAATTATCCGAAAGACTATTATGAAAAGTTTTTAAAGTGCCTTTTTGTTTTAAAGCACAATCAAACATATGACAAGTCGAATTCCATCTAGTAGGTACATCCCAATTAGGCACTAAAAATCTAGATTCTGTATCTTTACAAAGTTTTTTATAATCTTGATATCTTTTTCTACTTTTTTTAAAAACGTCGTGTAACATAAATCGAAAAGTTTTTATAAAGCTATTAACAAATGGTACGGATAGACCATCTTGTACTACTAAATTAATAACATGTGCAACACAACGAGTATGAAAAAAATCACCGTTTGCAATCGGAAGATATTTTAATTTTAATTTTTCAACCGCGGTTGTGTTGTTGGAAGCGTTATCAAATGCCATTGAAAATATTTTATTTTGTAAATTAAATGTAGTTATTACATTATCCAAAAAGTAAAATAAAAACTCTCCGGTGTGTGGATACGGAAATAGATCAAATGCAATCGTACGTTTCATCAATTGCCATGAACTGGGATCTACCCAATGAGCAGTGACGCAAAGGTACGATTCGGGCAAACCGTGTGGCGCCGATCAAACGTCACTAGTTAAGTTTATACCGGTATTTATATTTTCAAATAAAACAATTAAATCATTTTTTGCTTGCTTTCATAATTTTAAACAATAACGTCTAAGTGTAGTACGACTTACGTGAGTGTAACGAGGTTGAAGCGTCTCTCGAATTAAGTTGGTTAACCGAGGGTTGTCGAAGTGGTTGAAAGGCAAAACTTCTTGAATCACGAACTTTGCCATTCGATCTCGAACCTCATTAACGTTGTAATTAAAGATTCCACCGTCTCCACTCAATTGTGTTTGTTGCGAATCCGGATTATTTTTCAACGACTTGCAAAACTTCTTGCTAATGTGTTTGTTTAAAGTCGTGTTAGAATCTTTAGCAAGTAAAGCTCCACAAAACTTGCAACGAGCCTTTACAGATCCGTCACTCAACTCAACCATATCCCAATTGCACCAAACATCCATGTTACGATTGTGTGGAAGAACACGAACGACGGATGGAGAGTTCGATGAACCTTGACCAACGGAAGATTGAGAGTGAGCCATATTGAGATTTGAGAGTAAACGAGAGTAAATGAGAGTAAACGAGAGTATTGTTTGCGTTTTTTGCGTATGTTTTTTTGTGTTTGAAGCTTGGGTACCTTACCATATCAACCCACACCTATTTATACTTATTTTAGAGACAAAAACATCCAAAAAAACGGTCACAAATCGTCCCAAACGGCTATATAGCCGTTAAAAACGGCTAGTTTTAAAAAAAAACGGTAAAAACCGGGTCCAACCCGGGTTCAACCGGTTCGGGTCCGGTTTGGGTCCGGTTCCGGGTCGGGTCCGGTTCCTGGAAAAATCTAAAACCCCAACCCGGGTCCAAACCGCCGGTTTTGGGCGGGTACGAACCGGGTAGCCTTGAATCGGGTACTACCCGGACCCGGGTCCGGTCGGGTACGCCGGGTCGGGTTCGTACCCGGTTATTTTTTTCAAGTCTAGCTATAGGTACGATGGTGTCTCTTGAAGCATACGACGGTGTTACTAACCAAGAATCTTATTTTCATACAAAACTGATAATTTGACCTAGTGAATACTAGTTGACCCAAATAAAACAATTTTAATTTAGGATTAACTAGCTTATGGACACTAACGCAAGAAATCGAAATAAACTTTGTAAAAAAGGAACTAACTATTTTTATTATACAACTAGCTTTAGTAAACCCGTGTATTACACGGTTTAAATAAATAAAATATTAATATAATAAATTTATTAATTAAACAATGATATTCTAAGATATGATATGACTGAAAAAAAAAACGGTAATATCAACTTTTCAGAATTTTGTTTTTAAATTTCTTTTATTGAAAATAAATATTTTGTTTTAAACAAACCTTATAAAATGTCATTTTTAAAAGTTTTCTTATTACAACTCCAAAATTTGATAATTTAAAAATATTAATTTATTTAGAAATAACCTTAATAAATAGATTTCTTTCTTAATTTATTAATTATTAAAAAGTATTTTAATAGTATTATTAGTAATTAAGGTAATTATTTAATAGGAGAGAGAGGCGGGAAATTTTTGATGAGGGTGATTGTGGTGCTGACACGTGTCACCTCACTGATTGTGGTGCTGACACGTGGCACTCCATTTACCCTTTTATTAAAATAGAAAGATAGGTTCAAAAATAAATTAACCAACCCAAGAAGCTTTATAACACATCGAAGAAATGGTGCATGGTAAAAGGCCAACAAAAGGGGTGATATTAGTTGACATTTCTAATCAGGTAAATTTATATATGTTTAAATGTGTATTAATTATGACTAAATGAATTATAATTTATTGTCCACTTTCAGTTGGTGCTAATAGGTACAATGTCAAACTAAAATAGAATGCTATGAAAAGTGGTGATGGAACACATGACAAATGAGATGAAAAGGTTGTCGTGTGTCGCTCAACTTTCAACGAGTGTCTGTTAATGTCGGCTTGCCTTACAATATGTCTTTGAGCATCAAACGATTGTGAACTAGTTGGTTGCGCATTGTCAATGTCCATTGGACGTTGGTCAATGCCCAAGTCCAGTGAAGTCGGTTTGCTTTAAAGGCAAAGACGGCTAGGGTTTTAAGGGATCTATATTTCTAAGCTTTGGATTCTGCCAGGTGCTCTCTAGAGGTCTAAAACACCAAGAAAATCACTCCTTAATGTTAGATTTCATATACAAACATCAAGATAAAAAAATCTGATTCCTTGCGAAAGTAACAAATTTAGAAATTGCGCGTGTATTAATGACACCCGTTCTTATTATTGTGATTGGTTTTTAAAAATATTAAAGGGTTCATTATCACCATACTTGTATGCTTGTATCCTATAAATGATCCATGTTCATATAACAATTTGATTGGTTTCTAGATCTATTGTTTAGATTTCATAGACAAACATTGAGTACAAGGATCAACTTGTTACAAGAGGCTCTATGTGGAAGCAAGACGTCGATTTTGAAGAAGTATTTGCACTAGTAGCAAGACTTAATACTATCTAGCTTATTAATGCATCTGCAACTCAAAGAATTTAGAAGATACATCATTGGATGTAATATCAACATTTCTTATTATTGAGCTAAATGAATAGGTGTATGTACAATAGCCTGAAGGCTTTGCCATCAAGAGGGAGGAGTATAAAACCTACAAGTTTTATGTGCTATGTCAAGCACCAAAAGCATATATATTCGTTCATATAAATGCTTTAAGAACGTTAGAGTTGAAAAATAAATATATGACCAAGCCATTTATGCTCACAACAAGAAGGGATGTTTACTAATAATTGGAACTAGCTTATTACCCGTTGGGCGTTGCGGCGGTATTGTATGCGACGTGTTAAAGTATAGACTACAATTGACCAATCTATTTTCGAAGTAAATTTACACTGAAACGTAGAGTTGCTAGAATATTTGACTTGACTCTATTCAAAACAATCAACCCAACTTGTTTACTGACTAAATTTACATCAATACATATAGTGACTTGAGTTTATATTGTTAAATGAAAACGTATTTTATTTGACCCGGCATTTTTTCAAACAAAATTTATATCGAAACATAGATTTACAATTGTTCCGACTTGTTTCAGAATTATATATATTTCGAAACTTAGAGTGAAGAAAAACATATTACATTTGACCCTACACGTTTCCAAACAATGCTTACGCCGAAACATAGCTCAACCAAAGCATACATAAAATTAAGCACAAAATATTTTTATACCTGACCCAACTAATCTCATAAAAAATTAAGTTAAAATGTAAACGTATGTCAAACGCATGCAGTCTTAAAGCGTATTTAAAGTCAAGCACTTAAAGATTTAATAATTGATCCGAGTCATTTATGATTACTTCCAAACGTAGACGTAGACGAACTCGAATTTATATTGTTCAGAGTGATCTCAAAAATTTAGAAACTCGAGAAGGTGAAAGTGACATTTTATATTTTTTTTTAAAAAGTATTACAGGGTCAAAAGTGTAAATAATGAAAGTTGAGAGGAAAGTAAAGGTCAAAAGTGTAAATAATGAAAGTTGAGGGGGAAGTAAAGGCCAGTGGAAACCACACCGACCTTTACTGTTAAGTATAAGTAAATTTATGTTGATGACCTTATTATAGGATCTTTTTCTTTAAAAAAATTTAAAGAAATCAAGGTGAAAATGTGAAAGGAATTCGAGATGAGCGACATCGGATTGCTTAGCTACTATCTTGCAATCAAGGTGGCACAAATGCAAGAAGGCGTGTCACTCAAACAAACAACCTATGTATAGAAAATTTTGATATATGCACAAATGTAACATGACAACTTTTTCTATGAATGTCAAGATGAAGCTAAAAATAATAACTACAAATAACCATAAAGTTGAGAGAATATATAAAAAGTAGACAATACCTGTTCTGTTAAGGGTGATTAACTGATTATAGAACAGAGAGCTTCCAACATAGCAAGCTGGTGTTCCTATCATATATGAAGCATATTAAAATCTAGAGTTTGAACCATTATTTTTTAAAAGGA
Source organism: Flaveria ramosissima (assembly GCA_025215565.1). Classification (NCBI taxonomy): domain Eukaryota; kingdom Viridiplantae; phylum Streptophyta; class Magnoliopsida; order Asterales; family Asteraceae; genus Flaveria; species Flaveria ramosissima. The sequence goes on from CM046041.1 coordinate 27,986,649, forward strand.
TTTTGTGCTATTGGGGACAGATCGTGTACTTATGGGCTACGGTTATTACTTCTTTGGTTGAGTTGGTGTTGCACGTGTATGTTGTACACTCGTTATTGTTCCACGACTGTAGCCTAGGGGTGTCTAATACGCTTATGGCGACTCAACAGCGGCTAAACCTATCATTGTTTGCCGGGTCGTAAATGAATATGTATTTTTTTTAACACAAACTAACTTTACTATGCATACATCTCATTTTTTTCTTGTAACATAAATAGTGTAAATGTTAATATGTGTAATTATTTATTAATTCCAAGTTTCATAAAATTTATATGTATGTAAATTCCACATGTAATTTTTTTTAACTAAATATCATTTCATTTTAAGCAAATGAATACCAACTATAAGGGTAATGATTTCCATGTAAATCGAAGCATACACAGACAATGTACGATGGTATTTAAGTTGACCTACTTAACATGTTTAATTAAACGATATTACTGTCTTTAGTTTTTTTGAAACATGAATAATGAAAGTAAAATTTTATTTTTTTATAAAATTAATTAAGGTCATAGTTTCTTTAAAAATATTAACGGTTATAGAATGAGTTATTAACAAATTTATCAAAATGGCCTATTAGCTCAGTTGGTTAGAGCGTCGTGCTAATAACGCGAAGGTCGCAGGTTCGAGACCTGCATGGGCCAAAATCTTTTTTTCATCAACTTTTTCAAAAAATTCCGTTTCAGCCCCTCATTTTTTTGTCAAGTCCCATTTAGTCCTTCAACTTCCACGTATATAAATCCCTAAACCCCTGAATCCTTCATCTCTACCACAAACGAAAATGGCGATTCGAGCTACTATCGCTGCAATCCTCATCATCTTCCTTCTCATGGAAACAAACCCTATGTACGGAGCAGTATCACCGAAGAAGAAGATGGATCAAAAGCAGATCCAGTGCGGTGACATGGTGTCGAGATCTCAGTGTTCCAGAAACATCGATTGCCGATGGTGCCAGAGTGATGTTCTTGACGATAGTTGCTTCTCTAAATCTGAATCGATGCGTTTGCCTTCACATATCTTCGTCTGCTAACGATCTCCACTCTTCGGCTGATTCGGTAATTACCTTGTTATTCACTGAGTATGTGATTTAGTGCATTCATGATCTGTCTGTGTTCGTTCATCGATTGAACGATTTTGTTGTTGTTGTTGTTTAGTGATTGATAGGGTTTTGATTACTTAGTCTCGATTGTTTTAGCGATTTGTTTATTTTTATCAATAAGATTTCCTCTGTTTACATGTTTTCTTCTGTGATATAATGATTTCATTATGTGAATCTCATTTTGTTCATCCTTAGTATCAGATTGCTTAATATGATTTGACTAATTGATCGATCATGTTGATTTTGTCTCTGATGATGGATTGATGTGCGTATAAATACATCAGATTAAGTGTGAGTTTAGCTTAATCTCCTGAAAATAACATATAGAAAAATTGGATTTCGATCAAGAGCTAACTTTCTAGAGATTGTAGCAATGAAAACCTTTAAGTTTAAGCTAATGCAACAAGCCAATTATATTTCTTCTTCTGTTATGTGGAAGATGATATTTATCTTCATTTTTGTTTCTTCCTTTATGAGGACAATGGAGATGAAGATAAGAACTGAGATTTACAAGCTGAATCCATAAACCTTTCATAATTGTTGATTGCATTCTAAGGTAATGATTGTATATAAAAGCAAACCCTGTGCACAAGGCTCCCGCATGCGTGGGGTCAGGGTGTCAAGCTACTTTTGGTCTGATGTATGCATTCTTTCTTAACATTTCTACACGAGGTTGTTTCCATGAATTGAAGTTATGACTTTGTCACATGACAATAATCTTACCATTGATGCAAGGTCGATTCAAAGGTGAGTATTGTATATGCTCTTAGTATACTTAGGGATCCAAGAAAGACCACGAGGGTATTTTTTATGAAATGGAAAGAGGTTTCAACCCACAAAGATGGGTTATTGTGGCAAACACAAAGTACAATGTCATCACAAGAAGATAGCAAACCAGACAGAGGGTCTTGGTTTTATGGTTGAGCCGTGCACTCGACACAAAAGCTGTGAATAGCACAAAGTCATCTGATGTGTAGATCAAACGAGACACTAGCAACCAACTTAGCTTCATGGTTGATGGCACAAACCAATTATGCGTTGACCACCCGTCCTTGAATAGATTTTGAAGAATAAAACAAGTTCTAATGTATCAAGTCAACATTTAACAACATCAAATCTAAGGTTTTATAAAAGAATCTATGTTTTTATAAAAATGATTACATGAGTAAAGAAGAAAATATTTAAATTAAGAACTAAATTAAAAAGATGATCTAAACATATGAGGAAGTGTATAACACTTTAGGAAGACACCAAAGAGTCAAATGCCATATGCAAGGGAAGATGTCATGCAATTTTGGATAAGATCATTCACCCTTTTTTACAAGTAAATCGTTTACACGACTTTTCAGAGTTCTCAATGTTTTAGCCATGGTATAAAAAAACCGTGACAGAGCAAAGACCGACCCTTGTAAAAATTTGAATTTATCATAAAATTAATGGTTTTTAGTAGTGATCTATTTAAGGATTATTTCTTCAACATTGTGACTCAACTCTTGCATACTGAAAAACTATAAAGCATAAATATACTCTTATATGCTTTAACGTTCCAATCTCAACAAATAAAGGAAGAGAAGAGAGGATCAATTGAGTTTCAATGTTCATATTAGATATCTACTTTGTTGGATCTAGATCCTTCACCATGTTTGATTATAATAGTTTGTGTAAGTAGCAAGTGGAACTATTAATCACCAAAAAAAGAAAAAAAAGAGAACCCTCAAAAACACAATCAACTTGATTAACAATCAACCTAATAGTAGGTGTGTTTTAGGGTTTACTCTTACATTGATTATATAGGATTTCTAAGTTATAATCTAGCAAAAAGATCTCTAAGTAATCGGAAAGAATTTCTACAAGTGATAACAAGATTACAAAAAAAATGTTTTAAAATAAAAATTATCTTCTCCGATTTTTTATCTGATCTCACATGTTCGGTCATCAATATTAATAGTTATCTTTATGACAAGTGAAGATTTTATTAGAAGACTAGTGTAGAACAAAACTTGGTAGAAAGACAAGACAGTAAGTTGAGTTTGTTAATAACCATACAAACCACTATATATTATTTCCTTATGTGGTTAATGTGTTTCTACCTCTTATTCGTTTTGTTATTACATATATGCAAGTGATTTCTCAAGTCAAATTCAAACCCTAATAAAATCTTCGTGTGGGTTGGAAATCTCAAGGTAACTTTAGTAGGATTGTTAGTTATTTTGAATGTAACATGTTTTGGTCATCACTTAGATGATGTTAGTAAATGAATAATGTTTTATTATTTTGATGCAATATTTACATTAAATTATCTAACTTAAACAACATGAATCTTTTACCATAGGTTAACACCATCTACATGATACGATTCACATACAGTTCACTCACTTGTTCGTTTACCATAGATTGATTACATCCATGTCTATTAATTGATACAAATTGAGTAAATAGTAGTGTGTAAACGAGCTAAACTGCTTATGAGTTACTTGAGATTGACTTGTTAAAAGCTCAAATCAAGCTGAGTTTGAACAAACTTAACTTAGAATAAAGTTCATTTAATAATCTCAAGCTTTACGTACTGGGCTTGACTAGCCTTGCGAGCTTAAACGGTATATTATTTATATATAATAACTAATTATATTTGTATAATAAGTAATAATAAAAAATAGTGTTTATTATATATAAAGTTATTATAAAACAAAATAATATATATTGTTATGCCTTGTATATATGCATACCCAGGCCTATTATATGAACGCCCTTTGACCAAAAAAATACCTTTCGTAAATACGGTCCGTATTGGTATACAAGATATCAATTTAGTCAATTCATGTTCTTTAATAGCCAGTATTCATCATTGTGGCATGTAATGTTTTTACCTTACGAGGCCATAATGAGCCTACGACCATAGGGTTTTTTTTTCAATTTTTAGATTTTAATTTTCTGATTTTTATTAGCATTTTGATTTTTAAAATTTTATGATAATTTATATTAATTTTTGGGTTTACTTTTTTTTTCTTTTGTAAATAACTACTTAGAAATTTTATATATGTATATAACAAAAATAATTAAATATTTAATGAATAATAAACAGAATAAAGCTCGACCAAGCTTGAGAATTATAATATGTATTAATCCTTTTGGTCGGTGGGACCAATGTAGTTTTTGGCCTTCTTATTTTGGCCACAATAGTTTTGTGGTTTTTAAGGTTGGTCAACCTATTTATCTAATAGAAAGAGAAAGTAGAGAGAGGGGGATGAATAGGCTTTTTCCGCGGTGTTTCTCGTCGACAAACCATCGTCCGGTTTTTTGATCGTGATGTCTGGTGCCTCCCCGTCTCCATCTCTGTTATGATCTCCATTTTTAGAGAAAGAAGGCTCTCTAGAGAGGAAGTAGATAGAGGGGAGAAGGAACTACCGTTGTAAGCGGCGTTCCGGCCGGTGAACCGTTATCCGACCTTGCGGTTGTGGCATCTGGTGTCTCCCAGTCTCCATCTCTTCGATTTTCTCCGTTTATCGCTTTATTATGGTGTTTCCTTTGTATTTGTCGATGATGGTTACGATTGCTAGCTTGAGACTCTCTTATGACCTATCGTTGTCGGTCGCCAACCACTACGCCTTTTGTGGCTACGACAGTACAGGTTATGCCTTGGTAGCGCCAGATAGAGGTGTTCAAAAAAACCGGTTCGAAAAAAAAAACCGAAACCGGTTTTGGGGCCCAAACTGGAACCGATCCAACCCGGAGGTTTAGGTTCGGTTTGTAGGTTGCGTATTTCAAACCGGTTTCTAACCCGGACGGTTTCAAACCGGTTACAAACTTGTACCCAAACCGGTTTTCAAACAATTATTTAAAATTTTATGTCATTTAAATTGTTTCTAAGTTTTATATATTATATATTTCACTTTGATTTTAAATTGTGGACTTTGTTTTTAAAAACAATTATGTATTGTTTTCAATTTTATATGTTTTAATTTTTACATATAAAAATATGTAAATGCTGAAACGCATCTTATAGGTTTATTTAATTTATACAATTAATATGTAACATTCATCTTATAAGTTTATATAATTTTTACAATTAATTGTTTTTTAATTTATAACGCTTTAAAAAAGAAAAAAAAGAAAAAGAAAAACCAAACCGGTTTTCAATGTACATTGAATTTGGATTTGGTGCTCGATGTACATTGAGGTTTTCATTTCTTTAGTCGATGATGACTGGGCACACCTGGTCTGAGACTTGATCACGTTACCCACGTCAATTTTTTTGTCTCTTTAACTAGCCATAGCTGGTTTTCTAGATCGGTGATGATGACTGACTGGCTGAAATTAGAGAGAGAGAAGAAAGAGATTAGAAATGCAAGAGAGAGAGGCGAAGGCAATGGTGTACAGACATGATGTATTAGACTAGTGGGTGGACTTTGGTGTTTGGTGGTCGAGCGACAAGAGGTGGGGTTTGGTATGCAACGTCGGTGATGGCGAGCATGGTGAGCGACGACTGTAGCAATGAGCAGAATAAGACAGTTGTGTGTTGGTAGACATGGTAACATGATGCATGTAGAGAGAGAAAAAAATTACATATTTGAATATTATAGAAAGAGAAATGCTAGAAGATAGATTTAAAGGGAATTGAATTTCAATTCAAATTTCAAAGTAGGTTAATTACAAAATTGAGATTCACTAATATCTCATCATAATTTTATTTTTATATTTTTAAATTCTTATTCACTTTAATGGTTGGAATTTATATATTATATACTGAAATGTAAGGGGTACACTCTCGAACAAAGATTACGTCTTAAATATTTGTTATAACTATCGGAATAAGAAATATTTGCTCATCTTTGATTTTAATTTATAAAGCTTGAATATGTTTTGCGTATTGTTTTCCGGTTGGGTTTCTGTTGCGGAATATGGATCGGTGGTATGTTTATGATGAAACCTAAATTGCTATTGATGTAACCTAAGTTTATATTTCAGCATCTGTATCTACGCATTACGTTTGCCGATTGCGGTTGATGAAACCACCTGCGATCTGGTTATCATTTGGTTATGATTGTTATCACTACTAACCATGGAGATTACTACTTAAATATAATCTAGATGAATCAAATTGCATTTGGCTATGATAACTTTGGCGCAAGCTGGATTTTGGCGTGGCATTCCCAAACGTACAACCTAAGTTGCAGCCAGTATGCTCCGATGTCAACTACTGAGCCTAAATCGGTTCTTGAAATGATGTTTAACGGGAAATATATTAATCTCCCCGCAACAACGCGAGGGAAAAACACCTGGTTATTAATAAGCCAAGCTCGACCCTACAAATCATAAACATATATCCTTATTCTATAATATAAGAATACACACACATGTATATGTGTGTGTATATACAATCTGTTTAATATATTCAATGAGTCACTTCAGAAGAATCCATACCATAAACATTCATGTCTCCATCACTTTATCTGGATCAGAAGAGCCATAGACATTTGAAAATCTGTGTTCTTGATCAGTCAAAAGTCAATATTCCAACTATAAATACAAGGGCCTACTTTCATCATCCAGAGTTTAATGATTTTGGGTTTTCTAGGTTAAAAGAAAAGGGTTATAATTTCATCAAAGATTAAAATTGTTTACAACTACAAAAGGCCTACAAAGAACATTGAAAGCTGCAAAAATATAAGAAATACACATTTACCTAATTGCCTTATAATTGTTCTTGGAGTTGACTTTTATTAATGAAAACTAATAGACTAACATATTCTACATGTTTTTGTATTACCGGGGCGATCTAGTTGAAGAACACCTGCCACACGACATGAATCTCAGCAAAGCCCGTGGCTTTCGTGGTCTAAATTTCAATCGAGAAACCTGCATACTCAAAGTTTTAATAGTGAGTTCCCATGAGTTGACCAAATATTGGCCGTATCATATTAACTAGAGGTGGCAAGATAAGCAGATCAGTGGGTTGACACAAACACTTATTGTTCGTTCTTCAAACTTTTTACATACATAATGCCTTAATTATGATCACAATATGAAGTTATTACAATTATATCTAAATCATAATATAAAACAATTTAAGAGGTTGTGTGTCTTAGAAAATACACTTTAGAGGACTTACACCCCTTTGACCACATTTTTAGCTGAAAAGATTTACTTAATCTTGTTTAAGATAAAATACAACCCGTTGATAAGTATATGGATTGCCACTTCTAATATTGAGCATTAATAAGCATGATCGAAAATTTTGCTCATTACCTTCCGGTGAGCAACTCTAGATGCCTTAAAGCACAACAAGCTTCTTGATCTCGGTTCCATTCTCCTGCAATTTAAAGAAAGCAAGTCACTCATAATATTATAGTGTTCTATACTGGACGTGACATCTTGACCTCTGAATGTCAAAGAAGCTACTTATGATTTCAAAATTTGATTCAATATGACATCCAGAGTCAAATGATGACGACTAACTGTTGGAGGGGGACGCTTACAGATTCTCTTGTTCAAGTTTTTCAGCAATGGAAATGGCTTTGCGTGTTGACCAAGCGTTTCTTTTTAATTCTGCATGCTGAATTACATCTGCAAGAGACACTTTACCCTTGACTAGACTCTTTGATTGTTTTTGTTCCATTAATCTTCTTTGTAAGCTGACACTTGAATTCTTATGAGACGCGGTGGCTCCTGTTTTATCATTATGTAGCTTGGCTTTTGGTTTTCTAGGAGAAGCCTCTACTTCAATGATCTCGCTTATTCTTTTTGCATATGGGTCTACTTGGGGAACTCCTGGTTCTTTCGTCATTTCACTTCTGATTTCGATTGTAACGGGTGATCCAAGAACATGCTCAAATGCTTTCAGAATGTGGATTTTGAACTTTTCTGCCTTTGATCTTGTTACATGTGAAGTGAACATAAGTTGAACGGTTGGAGCTGCAAAATGAATAAAGTAAACATCTGGCCACTAGTACCAATCAATACTCTCTGCTTTGCTAATTATGAGCTTGCGGATTTGTTTTTAGTTACGTGAGTGGAAACTTTCCGAGGAGGCCACCCATCCTAGATTGGTCCCACCCAAAATCTTCCTCTCATCCAAAGCTAATACACACAAAACACATTCTACAGGGCAGTATGTGGGATTTGTCTAAGGTGTCACGCTAATAATTAGTTGTAACAAAACATGTAGCAAATGATAGAATGAGTATATAAAATGACCAAAAAGGATATTTTGAAGGAAATATATTTACTAAAAGACAATTTAGCTTCCATATTACTTATACAATATTTTTATGGTTATAGAAATTTATTTGTATTCTCATATTAACCTCTTCAACACTGGATCTAAGCATGTCGAAAAAGATGGGATATATGGTAATAAAACACAAGAATTAGTGTGTAGTTGAAGTACCTGCACCAAAACTGAGTGATGTCAGCTTTCCTTCATGATACAAGAACTCTTTTATGCTATTTATCTGAATATTCTCAAGCACCTCCAACCATATTTCTTCAAATTCTTGCCGATATAAATCTTTTTTCATTTTTGTTTGAATTCCGCTAGAACTTCCATCCATTTTCATCAAACCCCTTTGAATCCCAGCTGTCTCACCATGCCCAAAGTTACTTTTGCGGGTCCCATCTCTTCTACCACGATTATTTACCACCAATGGACTGTGATGAATGCTCGCATCCACAGAAGATGTTGGTAATACATACTGCTGATCAGGAGCAAGCTGCAACAAAGCAGCGGTCAACCAAGTCAACTTGTCATTTGACGTTCTAAGCTGCTTCTCTGCTTCAGATAACGTCTTCAATGCTAAGCGCAGTTTCTCCATATCTTCTTTAGATACTGAAAGGCGAACTAAATTTGTTAGAGAAGGCCAAAAAGGCAAAAAGAGTGCCTTTTCTTGAAATCTTGGAGGAGAAAGAAAAGTCAAGAGGAGTCAAACTTACATGCTTGTTGTCTAAAGAACTTCCTTTTAGACCTTTCTTTCATGAAATTGTAACTACCCGCAAGAATATCGGTTACCACGGTTGCAAGTTGTGACATTAATACCAATGGCTCGACACCCGACTCCATGATTTCTCTTAATTGTTTCACGGTATTCACTGTGTCTGCTGATAATGCGAAATCAAGCAGGTCAACTAATTTGTCATCAGATATAAGTCCAACCTGTTTAGTGAGGTGTATACATATTTATTAGAGGTGATGTAGAAAATGATAACAGATGACTGTGAGTGAGATAATAAAATGATCAATGATGCATTGCATACACTTCAGAGGGCTTTCAACCCGTTTGACCAGATTCCTATTATAACTCAATTGGCCAACTTATGCATAAGTTGGATGTTTTTTATAACTGCTTTTGAAAGCTGAATGATAAAAAATAATCTTTAAAATCCAGTGACCAAATGCTACATGTTGCTATTTATGATTATATGTATATAAAGTATAAAAGATGGAGAAAAACCAGTTCTTGAACAAGAGGAACAGATATCCTTTGCCCCAGTAGACTTAGCTGCTCGAGGGTCATTTCCGCATCCCTTAATGAACCATTAGACCTGGAAGCTATAAGCTTCAATGCATCTTTATCAATTTCGAGATCTTCTTTAGTTGCAATCCATTGTAATGTATAGATAATATCCGCATCTTTCAACTTGGGGAAGAAAAACTTCTGACACCTGGAAATGATTATATGTGGCAAAACATCAAGACTTGAATTGACTAAAAGAAAAACCATACGCCTTGGAGCTCGATCAATAACCTTAGATATAGCACTCCAACAGTCAGGAGGCAAAGTATCACAATCATCGATTATGAACACTCGGTACTTTGATGGTAGCTGAGAAACAATCATGTTTTCTATAAGTTTCATAGTACTCCTATACCCAAGATTACTCATGGGACCCACTTCTCGCACACTCCTATTCTTTCCCATATCATGTGCTACACAAGAATTGCAACACCCACACGGTTTTGGGTGATCCAAAGACTGACAAGTTAATGCCCGAGCAAATATACGTGCACATGAGGTCTTCCCGGTGCCATGAGGGCCATAAAATACATAAAGCAGCCCGATTTTGTTTTTTGCAATTGCATTGGAGAGAGCTTGTACTGCCAAATTCTGTCCCACTAAATCCCGAAAGGTTCTTGGCATGTACTTTTGAGTGAGGTTTTGGTGTCGAGTATTGTCACGAGATCGACTTTGGTAACCTGATCGGGCTTCGGAGGCAAGATCCGAGTCTATTTCACTATTTAATAAGTTGTCTGCATAAAGACCTAATTCACCAGAATAATCATGCACCCATGCTGCAGGATTTTCTTGACTTTCTTGAGAACCATCCATTAATAAAGGCAGTGATTCACTGGTTGTAGATGAAGTAGAGTGATCAGACATAACGGGCATTTGACTAGAGTCCCGTAGACCCTTTCTCTTAGACCTTGAATCAGATAAACCGCATGAGAGACTTCTTCCTGCTATATCAAGAAACGACTTCCCCCGATCGTGCATTCTTGACCAGTTAAATGGAATCCCACAACTGTTTTTTGGACCCTTGGTGACACTTTGTTGACCACCATATTCAACTTGTGATACAAAATTAGAAGCCATGGACATCTTGGTTATGGGTACCCGAGAAACTCGCCTTCCACTTCTAAATTTTTGCCTTTTGACCCGATTAAGACCATGGCTACGAAGGCTTGATTCAACCTCTATACCACCATGGAAACGATTGTGTGATGAAGCTACATTGTCACCATCAATCAGGATTTCGTTCTGCCCTTTTTGCTTATCATCAGAACTTCCCGGATAAATATCACTAGCCAAAGTGGCAGCATCTAATCGAGAATCATCTTTAAAACTCCTCCTACCCGATTCTTCTTTCTTCTTTCTTCTATGGATCTCATCACTAGTGCCCACATCTGATGACGAGTTGCCAGATAGATCAATAGACCGCCTTCCACCTCCGCCATCTTTCCCCACCCTTTTTCGTAGATGGTCACGGGTAGGAGATGACTGAAATGGAGGCGGGCTCGGGCTCATGGAAGGATCCCTTAAAGACCGTGACCTTTGAAGAACAACAAGGTCCCTAATAAGGGACCTGTCAGTCATTATGGGGCTATTTTGGTGCATATGATTTTTCAAGTGTATACAGTTTGTTAAATGGATATGGTTGCGTAGATGATCGCTAACATTACCATTAGCATCTTTAAGGATCCGATCACGAACAACTCCTGCCATGATCCAATTCTGCAAGATATCGCAAAATATAGCATTTTCTTTCTCATTTATGCCTCAATCACTCATACAAACAAATCTTTCACCAAATTTAAATCCTAAAAACACAAATTAACGCCTCCAAATCTAACCCATTACGAAAGAATCATTGAACTTTTTTGCATTGCTCACCCAAAACCCTTGTACACGAATCATTTCAATCAAACAAAATGTTTAACAAACACACACACATTATAAGTCAATTCTAGTAACAACACAAAATTGAGTTAATTTAGCTAAAAACCATGTTATATAAACCTTCAAAGACAAACTTTAATGTTAACCCAAAATCATACAATGAAATTAACAAAACCCCAATTCAAGAAAGCTTCAAAGATGCAATCTATGAAGCTCTTAAACGCTTTTAAACAAATCATTTAAATCAAATAAACTGTTTCCCACACACAAACACATAAAAGTGCAATACCTAAAACAACACAAGATTGAGTTGAATTAGCAAAAACCCAAGATTACAAAATAAAATTAACAAAACCCCATTTCAAGAAAGGTTCAAAGATTCAATCTTTAAAGCTCCAACCACCCACCCACTTCACAAGAATCAACAAGCTTCCATTTTTGTGAATCTGTGAACATTACTGAAGTGGGGTTTGCTTTATAATGGATTTAAAGGAGATGAAATAGAAATTCACCTGAATTAGAGGCAAAGTTGCAGGTGACCCGTTTTCTACATTAAATCTGAGATCTTTTACATCCACTTCACGAGGGGTTTCCTTGATGTGGTGGCATAAAGTTGCAACCCTTAATGTGGGGGCAGGTTAAAGGGGTTGAACACACGAGAGCTGAAATGGGGCTAGTGTTCATTAGTACTGGAGACTGAAGATGTAGAGAATTTGAGGTTCTTTTGCCAATCTAGAGAGAGTGAGAGAGTAGAGGTGATGTACAATGTTGAATTGTTGATGACTATTTGGAAAACTTCTGACAATTTGCTAGAAACCAGCCATGAGTGTGTTTGTTTGTGTGAAACGATTATCTGAAATGAAGAGTTATTTCATATTTGGATCTTGAATCTATGTGAATTATTAATTATATACTTTATATTATATGAACAACAAAATTCATTTGTATTAATAATCTTCTATAATATCATTTTTAATGTTGTATTAGAAGAACTTGCCTCCGTTTTGCGTCCGTTGAATTTTGAATGAAACTTATTTGACACGTAGATAAAAATATAAACGTTGTAAATGTATAGTTTAAGAAAATATTGCATCGTTATAAAAATAAAACATTAAGGAACACGCAAACGAAGTTAAAAACAAAATGCATAAATTATATTATTTTGAGCATAATATATATCTGACTTGACTAAGTTGAGATTGGGGGAGGGGTGTGAGAACTAAATTATTATATTTTTTTATAATGGAAGACCAAATTTAGAGGGGTTGAATAAGTCAATTCCTGAAACTTGATTTAAATTTGGGTTAAAAGTACGAGCATTCAAAGTTAGATATCTAAAATTTCGGATATTCGAATTTTTCAAATTTCAAATATCCGAAATTTCAAATTGTAGAAATCACTATCAATATCCGTATTCGAGAATTTGGATATTCTAATTTCTTATATACGGACTTTTAGATTCGGATACAGATAGTGATTCAGATATCCGAACTTCTTTTTTTATTTTTTATTTTGCAACAATTAGACATATACTATTAGAACAATAATGTAAAATACCAATTACATTAACAAAGTCCCAACATACATCGAGAAGTCCCAACCAAAAAAAAACGTATAACACTCTAACTAAATAACAAAAATATTTTCAACTTTTTAGATAGTCGAAAATCCGAATATCCAAAAATTTTTAAAATCAATATTCGAATCCGAATCGGAATCCAAATTTTCGGTTATCTGAATTTTTGGATATTCCGGATTTAGATTTTCAGAACAGATTCTTGGATTTGGATATTTTTGAACACCCCTCGTTTATAAGGGTGGATTAGGCATATTTTGGTAAAAACATTATGTGTTTTTAGAGGAAACAAGAATGAAGAACGAGAGAGCATTCAAGGTAAGTTCTTGCATGGAATCAAACCATATGGAAATTAACGATAGGAGCTTGAATCATCAACATTGGTGGAATTTCATACTTGGGTAAGTAGATTCATCAATTATGTATGTTTTATCTTAAGTCCAAATTTTGATGTTACTGGTGTCATCTATTATGTATTCTTGCATCAATCTTGCATAAGTGATCATAAATCACCAATTTTGAAAGTTGGGGGTAGGGTTCTTCAAGTGGGGTTTTGTAAGTAATGCATGAGAGTATTAACTGATGATTCGTTGTGTAGTTTGAGGTTGTAATGGTGATATAATCAAATATGGATAACAATTCTGCACACCATGTGTTTGTTAGAAATGCCTCAATGGAAGTTATCCAAATAGAAGTTGTAGTTTATAAAGAAAAACGTGTGCACATGTGAATATATTACCTTAAATGTGCATTGCTGTAAAAGGGTGTGTAAATGGGTCAAATGAAGAATGTATCTGTAATGTAGGAAGTTAAGGATCATTGTTATCAAAATGAATTTTTGGTGAATTAGGAGTTAAACTGTGCATGTGTTATGTGAAAACTAGGAAGTGGAAGTGGGATTCGGAAAAAAAGATTCAAGATCCAAACCTTCATGCGGGCTAATACGAGCAGACTATTCAAAAAATTAGAAAGTACACGTTTGTAGTATTATGTGAATATATGAACTTGATTACATAATTTAATAGCAATATGTGTTATGATGTTACATATTCTGTCGGAGACTAATTGTATTGCAAGTTTTACAAAATGAAGTATTGGTGGTCTTTGAATATGTTTGTGTTTTGATGCAAGTCATAATGGTGCATGACATATGTTTTGTGGTGGTTAGTGACAACAGTGTGTGATGTGTTTACGTGTAAAAAAGGTGATCACAACTGTGTATGATTCCAAATTTAATGTAGTGGTAATTTGTAATTTGTAATAGCATGTGATAAATTAGGACAATGATTCTAAATTGACAAGGGGTGTGTGATTTGGATTGAAAGGTACCTTGATTTTAGTTTAAAATATTTAATAACTTCATGAATTCTTTTGTATTTATCTCATAGCCCAGAGGTGTGTAAAAGATGATTTATTTGCCTTTTGGGTGCTTAAAAGTTTTGTAGATGAATGAAACAATACAAATTAATAGAATTATGCTATTTAATCAATCAAAAAGGTCAAAATGATATTGCAAGGGCGTAGACTACACCATCCTGGTTTGAGTTCGATATTGGTAAGCTCTTTTTCTACACCGGGGCGTATGATGTTGGTGGGTGTAGCCTATGTTGGGTGGGGCATAGCCTACGTGATCCCTAGCTCCTTCCTTGTTTTCACTTGTTTTTTTTTTGTAGTGTGTTAGGGGTGAGTAAGGGTCCATTCCCTTAGTTTATAGAAACGATCCCTAGGTCTTTCCTTGTTTTTCATTTGTTTTTTTGTAGTGCGTTAGGGGTGAGTAAGGGTTCATACCCTTAGTTTATAGAAACTATCTTTGTGGTGTATGCTTTTAAGTAATAAGTCATCTTGGATGTCAAATGTAATAAGAAATAGGCAGGAATGGAGTAGATATAGTTTTAGAAGTTATTTTTTTGGATCATCTTATAGAGGGTTAATATGATCATTTAGGGGCATGTTTTTGTATAAGTTTAAGAATAAAACTTTCATTGGATGTTTAAGTAAATGTTTTGTATAAAGATAATATTTTGGTTATGAGACCTAACTATGGTGGAGAATCTACTCTGATCAAGGTCCGAATTAATAAACAAGAACATGAGAAAACAACAATAAATGGATAATCAATAACTAGTTGCGTTATAGACAGTATTTTTATTAATAGTAAAGAGATTTTTTAAATGTGAGTGTATGATGTAATAATTTTAAGATTGAGCCTACATATAAGAGATGTTTAGAGTAATACCATTGCCTACTACAACTTTTCTGAACTGAGGTATGGTACCATATTGTGAAACAAATCTTTAGCGTTCGTCCGAAGTGTCGTAGCTCCTGAGTCAAGAATCCACTTATCAACTTTTGAAATATATCAAACAAAGGATTTTCTAAGAAAAAAGTGTGAGGAAATTTGTAGTTGCTAGGCCAAGAACTAAAATATATTGGTCCAAATTCATTGTGTTTTTTTGAATTAAAACTCTTAATCTTAAAAGGTGTTACTAGATACAACATGAGAATATCACCGAAAACATGTCAACTTTGCTGCTCCAAATACGCGCACCCGATCCACCCGCTCTAAATATGGATGAAGGAGACATCCATGGGTTATTAAACATAAAATTAGGGTTTTGTTCATAGTCGGATATAATCTAATGGGTCGACTAGACTAAGGCTTAGGGCTTCTTCATGGTTTGTTTTTGCCATCATGACTTACACTTGCTTGTTTAAAAGGGACGCCTCATCTACCACTACAAGCACCCCTTTGCCACCATGATGATATCCTCTTTTCAACCAGAGTATCAGAAGGAGCTAGTAGATGTGTCGTGCCCTTTCTTGCGGTAATATGACAAAATGTTGTCTTATACTATTATTGTGGTGGTCTAATTTCATCTAGTTTAATTGTTAACATCGTAGAGTTTGGAGCAATTGTAGCATGTTGTTGTGCAAGGTATTCTTTTTGTATTTACAAATTTGATCTTAGTTGAGCAAAGGTGAGTAGTCTTTCTACATTTTCAACATTTAACATAAAATGGCAATAAACATGACTAGACCATTTAAAACTTGAATAACTAATGTTTCTTTAGATATCAAGTTTCCTATGGACATTTGTTAATTTTCTAAAAGTCGTTTGGTAGAATCACAATATGTAGATATTCATAGACATCTATTTTTAAATAATTAGAATTAGATTTGAGAGTTGTGATTTCTTATTCAATGTAAGTTTCCTCATTGATCTTCCACAAGGTTGCGGATAATGTTATCTTGATAGCTATATGCGCAATGGTTGGGTCAAGGTTTGCATTAATGCAGGTTGCAAAATAACCATCTTGTTCTTCCCATTGAGTGTGCTTAGATGTGTCTTTATTGGGTATGACTTGATTTCGACTTATTAGCTAGAGCAATCCAATGGTTTGTAGAATTACCATATGATGTTTTCAGCTCGGGTAGTTTTTATTTAGTTTTATGGAGATAACATTTGTGATATTTGAAATTCTAGTATATTATTTTTAGTTTTTTTTCTAGGGGAGGATGGTGATTTTCCTCCTTCTCACATTATGCTTGATCTGTTATATATTTTTTTTCTTTTTTTGACAATGGGTACTAGAGATTATGATGAAAAGATTGCTATTCTTATAATATTCTTGTATATAAAAATTGTGATAGGCCTTCCTATTCTATAAGCTATAAGAGTATTAGACAGGTTGTCATTCATAGGAGCATTTATGTCTTCTATTATTCTTTTGGTTGTTATGATTGTCCCATGAATAGATAACTTACCACCATTCCTCATTCTTCATATCTATATATGGCATCTTTGTATTCCTCTTTTAGAATTCATTGCATTGTGTGTATCTTGATTTGCAAAATGGTATAACAAGAACACTGTTTGGCCTCATTACCTTTCTTCTTTCCTCTGCAATCTTCATATGCGATTCTTACGCTTTCTGTCTATCTTTCTCTTCATCTTTCTCTACCTATTTCTCATTAATTTCATCTTATTTGTAGCAAACAAGCTTTTGTCCTTAAAATGTCCTCCCCCTCCTCGTTGTCGTCGCCGTCGCCGTCGTCATCATCATCGTCATCGTCGTCGTCATCATTATCATCTTCATCATCTAGTTCATCTAATTCGTTGTCATCCAAACAACAAACACCCAGCCTAGAAATATAGCCAATTAATCTATATTAAGCTTAACTATGACAATTTTCTTGGAAACATTAGATAATTTACTATATTCAATACCATGGTATTGCTCAATTAATCTATATTAAGCTCCACTAGTGAATTTTAAGCTTCGTACCTTGGTAGTAAGTGAATGGATATGTCATAGCCTGTCGGAATGCAACCTTGTCGCTTGCCCCTATACACATCATCATTGGCACCACATCTGCAATCGAATTGTGGTTACTAATAGAAGACTCATTCTTATAAACTTCATTTTCAAAGCAAATTCAATTAATAACTAAGTTTCAAATTATAAAATAAAACAATGTGTCCAACACTGATTAGTAGATCAATTAAAAGTGGCAAGGGATCTTATAAGTGATTCTAATTTGGTTTTACAAGTTGTAAGGATTAAACATAAGTTATGATAAATTTGTGTTCAATGTTGAAATTAATACCAATCCACAATGTTTTCCAATAAAAATCAAAGCTACTAACAACAAGGACTCATTGTTCAGATCTTTGCAATGGCGTCATCTCTGAACTTGAAACTGCCACTCCAACCCCTACTATGGAGTCCCTTAATCATTCAATCACACATCATTATGTGATAAACTAGGGCATCATGGACCATCTTGCTAATGTCTGAATATTAACCATAATGGTTGCAAGGGTGGTGGTCCATGTCGTAACAACGACGATGGTGGATTAAATAGAAACACATGGAATGGAAATCGTGGTGGAAACTTCAATCGACGGAGAAGGATCTTGTCGTGGCAACCAAATCGTGGTTATCACTTATCGACAACTACTTACGACATTGGTCAATGGCAGTTGAAGGCTTATTCGACCAATCTTGCTTTTGGATCGCTATTCATGGTACCCATCCTAACCCTAATGTTTTAGGGAACTATTTTGGTGGATCCGGTAATGTATAATCCATGGAGAGTGAATATTGATGTATTTGGATCCATCAAGGATCCATGTGCATTTCAAGGCTCTTTTGATGGGTTTGATCCATAACATACTATGAACATTTTTAATTTGAGCCCTACGACTTTACCATTGGGCTAGATATCATACTTGGACCCTAACTCACTTATCCTCTTTTGTTGGCTTAACTATGTCAAAACCACCTATTGATTCTTCTCAGTTTGGACCCACCATGTTACTCATGGACTGCTGATTTGACTATATCATATTTTGAACTTAATGCCTAGCTCTAAGATATATGTCAGACACATCAATCTTGGATTCCTGATTCAGGAGCCATAACTCATACGAATTAGATGTTTCTAGTTCATGATGTTGTTACATACATAGGTATGAAAATAATCATTGTTGGTAATGATATATCGCTTCTCATTTCTCATATTGGATTCCTTTAAACATTATATTCTATATTAATTAGCACATAAGTGCTACAATAGATTTATTAGTTTTTCTTATTTTGCCACAAATATTTGATGGAGTTGTTTTTCGTCCTCAAGATTTAGTTTTAAGAATTTCAATTTTTTCTACAAAACATTAGTATTTTATGAATTTGTTATAAAAGGTAAATGAGTTAGTTTTAGTCGTTTTATTTCTAATGATTTTGTTTATTGGTAATAACTATCGTTCGTAGACTTCTTTAAAGAAAAGAAATACTCGGGCGCATTTATTTTCCTTGTCAATGATCTAATATATTTTTTTTGAAAACATAGTTGTATAAAAATTGACTTTTGGCATTTTAAGCTATAGCGAGTGTAGTTACCGTCGTGGTACCATGATGAATCGAACTGATTATGAGCAAAAAAATTGGCATATTGATATTATCGGTACCACATATTCGCCTTTATGATTTTTGACATGCCAAGACAATAACAACCAAAGCAACGCAACGTAGCATCGGAAAAAGTGACGCATTTCCCGTCGCATAGTGCGGGAAGCAAACTAGTTTATCCCATACCATATTTGCACTAAAAATGTCTTGGGCATTCTTGTTTTAGCTAAAAACTTTCTATTTTTACGCAGCTTGTTATTGATCATCATATTGCTATTATTTTCTCGCATTTAGTTTTGTCTGTTTAGACTCTCATGGGGCAAATTCTCTACCACATGCAGCCTAGTCCTCGTACGTTCTATTCCTTATTAATGATTACTTCTACATCACGAGAGTTATGGCACTCTTGCTTAGCATATCCACCATTCTGTCTTGTCTCGTCTTTACTTTTCTCTTTTGTCAAATAAGTCAATAACTAGAGTCTGTAACTCTTGTTAAACTTTTAAATTTAGTAAATGATCTTTTCTAGTAGTTGATTAACATTTTATTATACGTTCACATATCATACATTGTGATATCCGAGGGCCTGCTCCAGTGATGTCTAGATGAGGCTATTGTTACTTTATCACATTTATCGATGATTTTAGTCGCTTTACACATATAGATGTGTCCGCTATCTTCTCGATCCTAGGCATTTGATGCTTTTCGTCATTTTAAACTTTTAGTTAAAAACCTATTTTCCTGCACCATTAACCATTTGTAGTATGATGGTTTGCCTAAACTTATTCATGGTCCGATGGTCAAATATTTGTCCGACGGTATTGCCTATTGCATTTAATGTTTGTATACTCTCTATAAAATGGAGCAGCTACGCGAAAAATCTGTAATCTTTTTATGATTACCCTAGCTCTAGTTTTTCATTCCAATCTTCCACAGTGTTTTCCGTATGACGCCTATGCTACAACAACTTTTCTCTAACTAATAGATTACATACACGTGTTCACTATCACTCATTTCCCTATTAGATCCTCTTTGGCACCAAACCCAATTATTCTATTCTTCGTACACTTGGGTGTTAGTGTTACCCTTTCCTAGAGGATACTCAGGCTGATAAACTTTCCCCAAATCTATTCCATGTTTGTTTCTTGGTTATGCTCGGTATATCTCATCATGGTTATCTTTAGTATGATCTTAAACACTCTTCACACTTTTACTTCTCGCCATGATAAACTACATGAGATTGTCTTTGATATACCTTCCACCACCGACACCTATTCAATTCCCTTCCCCACATCACTTTTACTATTCTCCCACCTCCATTATTTTAATTCACATATGTTCCTTGCTTTCCAACACACCCCTCATCATTCTCATCATCTTCATCTGCACCATCATCATCTTCAAGTTCCTCTCATTCACCTCACCTATCCTTACCTCCCCCACATCTTTTGTTTTTTCCTTTGTATGACAAATGATACTTGAGATTATGATCATAAGATTGCCTATTGATATGACTTTGATATGCTAATAGCAATTATAATTAATCTAGTTTGGAAGGTAGTATTCATGTATATAGAAATTGTAATTTACTTTTATATTGTATAGGCTACAAGAGATATGCAAAGAGACTAAAGGGACATACAAGAGGCTTAAAGGAATACAAAACTAGCAAATACAATGTATAACGTAGATAACAAAAAGTCACAAATAATGTAAAATGATAATATCATTCATTTCCCCCTCACAGGTTCAATCTTGCATGTTTCTTTTGTCATTCAAAGATGTGACCTTAGTTAAGTTTTATTATTTTACATTTCATGTATATATATACCATTATTTCGGAGTGATCAAGATTACAAATATGTCATTAGTTCAATTGCTTGTCCGAGGATGTTTTACATATAGACAAAAACACATAATAATTGATTATCATCATCATTTGTCATTTTTGTTTCCATAAATCTCATGCCTACAACAAATCTCAAAATCATGTGTCACTTATATCTCGAGTTAATTGACCAATATCAGATGGAGACGCATCCAAACTAGATTCAGCTGTATACGCCCTTGTTGCAAGCACTATGTTTGCAATTTCCGTAGGATGAAAACTGTCGATATAAACAGATAATTCCCGACTAGGGCAACACTGACCCTGTGGTTCACATTGTCCGTCTGCCCTTACTGGACAACAAGGTTTATTTGGCAACGGGTCGCCTGCCAAATAGAAATATTTTATCAACTTGAATTATATTTTTGCATAAACTTTAATGTGAACTACGAAATATGATGGAACTAGAGCTTCTCGGTCAGGAGTTATGATAAGACACATTTTTTTTATAAACTACGAAGGGGTTGAAGCCATGTATTTCTTAATCTTTTTTAGCATTTATATATATAAAAGCAACAAGTTATCATGACTCGAAAGTCTAATGCCATCGTGACCCTCTCTTGGTTCCACCCACAAACACAACTTAATGTACATATTTTACTTGATCATGTCCTCATACTTAAGGTATGTAAAGATGTGAACATGTTTGTAGAAATATACCCGGGTGAAATACTATCGTTTAAAAGTTTGCCCTCGTCCTTACCTCGTTTTGGTGCTAAAATGTTCGTAAGGTTGATGAAAGTGAATCTTGCATCGGGGAAAGAAGCGTTGAGCTCATCAACAAGTGGTTTAAGCCGATCATTAAACAACATAACCGCATCATTGACCCAATCCACACATTTTCCATCGGTGCCAAACTTTTCCATCTCAGCTGGGGCGCACCCTATCATGCCCAAGCCGAACACCGCAACCTTCCTCCCTCCCAAGTTGTATAGAGTCTGTCATATATATCAAACAAACTTATATTTCTTTTAGTTCAAAAAAAGATCAATGCAAGACGTTAAAGAGATAACATTACAAAAAGCAACCAAAAATCAAGATTTTTACAACATATCTAACGTATGACACGCGAATATGAAGATCAAAATGCATACCTTCAGTTGTTGAGTGTATTGTTGGGCAAGGACTTCTGCATATTGTTCTTTATTGTATTGTTGACTCGTGGTGTACTTTTTAGGCATCAAGTAGTTATTAATGTAATCATTGTTCCCAATATTTACTATGTAAATACATTTTTTCAAGTGTTCATCTGTAAACGACTTGTTTTGTTGTAGGGCTGTAATACGTGAAATAATCGCCTCGTGGTTTTGTAGCTGCTTATCCAAGCTCACCCGATCACCCTGAGAAATATAACGTGACCAGTTAAAGTAAACATTTTATGCATAAGAAATCAATCAAATAGACTTAAGATGAAAGTAAATGTAATTCATTTGTATATTTAATTTAGGATTTATAAAGTTGGAAACATTATATGCTGCAAGGAAGGTGTCCTTTTATAATGTAGTTTGTCGGGGTACTTGCGTCTTGAGTGTCATAAAATGTCTACATGCCTCCTAAACTGATCGTTGTTAGACATTCTATGCCACGAAACATAAAAAAAGAACTCGATTTACCAAGTCTTTTTGAAAAAAGCTAAAAGAAAAGAAAATAATAGGTATCAATCAATATCAAGCAATCTCAACTTATACCACCAAGTCCCTTACTCGTGTTAGTACCCCTTACTTAATACCTGTCTCGTATGATACGTTGGTATACCCACGACAAAATCGTATATGATATTATGTGATTAAAAGTTACTAATCGGATGTGAAATACTTAACTACACTTGTAATAATCAATATTTAGTAATTTCATAGATTGTATTAACTAAAGTATACTTTTTACTATATTTTTAAGTTCTTATATTTAGATAATTGATTTGAGTACTCAGATGGGTATCACCTCATTCCATACGTGTCTTAAACCTATGAAAATTTCTAAAACATCTTTTGCTCGAATAACCGTCCCATTATCCATCCCTATGTTTCAAGTTTGGAGTTATTTTTGTCAAGGTTTGGTTCATTTTTCGTCTCTAATCGCTGCATTGCTCCTTCCTAATTCTATTCTTAAAAAAGCCGTTTCTGAATAGAAAATATAGTTGCCAAAGGGTTTAATTACCAGATGACTTCCTGACTCCTCTCGAATACCAGCACTACCACTACCGTAGTTTACGCCTAAACATATCTCTTCATCGGTTGCGGTAGCATGCGGTGTAATGAAGTTATCAAATCCAAGAAGTTGACCTATAACACCATTTTTGAAACTTTCTCAAAAATCAAATGTAAATATATTCAACAATCATCATAAAATATAAACCGCGTAACAAACCAACTAGAAAACAAAAGATACCGATGAGGTCTGCAATGGTTCGACCGTTGGTAAATCTACCATTAACACCAGTTGGGAAATCCATCCCGTATGGCGGGTAATTGGCTTTTGCTGCCGTCTCAAGATCATTGTTATTGCCACAATCGACCAATGAGTCTCCAAATATGAAATAACACGGGACTCGTGGTGTTCCGATTCCAACAACGTCAACGATTAAAAATGTTGCTACGTGCGTTAACCCTATAAACAAAAGGGCCGATGATAATAACCTGAGCTTGCGAGCCATGTTTGTTGGACTACAAACAAAACAATTATTATCTATTTTGAATGCACAATTCGTGTTACGTTTGACACATTGCTGATGTTGGCATGTAGTAATTTTTTCAACCGTAAGTATGAATTTTATTTTCAAAGGTAAGGAGGAATTTTATTTTGAATGGCATATATGAATTTTCATTTCAATGGTGGGAGGCTTCTAGGTAGTAGAATTTAATGATTTAATGCCATGATATTTGTAAATTATTATCATTAGTAGCATTATTACTATTATATTCTCGATAAGTTTGTAATTTAGTTGTGCAACACTAAAGGTTTGAATGCATTTTTCTATGGTACCATAAAGAAAATCTCCCACAAAAATATTAAGAGATCATAAATTTCAAATTTAGAAAACCCCAGGTGGTTTTGAAGATTCATGAGATTTCAAGGTTAAAAAGTTCATTCAGTAAAGCCTTTTTACCGAAATCATACCTAAAGTATAGTACCATGCGTACTAGCTCGTAAAAAACGATGTCATTTTGATAGTGAACTTTATGGGTGACAATCTTGACCCACGACAACAAAACAGGTTAACATGGGATTTGTATTTGGGTTGAAATGGGTATATACACAAGTGAGAATGGGTTGGAATGTGCTAGCAAAGAGTAGGCTTAGTATAACTTGAATGTGTTAGGATGGGTCATGCTATGAATCCACACAATGAAAGTGATCAGGAACAAGAGTCACCTCTATAAAATCAAGCTTAAAGTTGGAGGTCCAATTCGTCTACAAACGAACATCAATAAAGACTCATGGTTATGGCATGCAATACATGGCCATCTTAATTTCTTTACCATAAGATCTCTAAAGGTGATGGTTACGTCCCTTCAAAAGATTCACATCGATAAAAATTGGTGAATCTTACATTGTAGGAAATCAAAAAAGGAAACCTTTTTGAAACGAAGTGACACTCCGAGCATCATGAGTTCTTGAACTTGTGCATGATGAATTGTGTGTACCTATCTCACCACCAACCTTAACCAGTAACAAAAATATCAATAATTTAATTGATGATTTTAATGGTTTATGTGGTCTTATCTTATTAAAGAAAAACATGGAGCTTTAGACATACTTAAATGTGTTAAGCCAGTGGTAGGAAAGAAATCACAGAGAAAATCAAGACCCTTAGGACCGAAAGGGGTGGTGAGTTCACCTTGCATGAGATAAACCGATACTTTGAGGATGAAGGTATGGTAAGGCCTCTAACTACACCTTATATGCGACTATGAAATGATATTGTTGAACGATGGAAGCCAACTCACATGGAGATGACTCGATGTGTGTTGAAGGTAAAACAAGTTCTGAATAATCTATAGGGAGAAGCGGTATGGCACTTAACATATATCATAGGTCATATTCTTACACGAGCATTGGTAGGACAAACACCATATGAGAAGTTTAAAAATAAGAAACCTAACCTTGAACATCTCAAGGTGTTTGGATGCGTCGCTTACATAAACATTGAGTCCAACCAATTATAAAACTTGATGATAGGTCAAGATCATTAGCCCATCTTAAAACAAGCTAGAAACCAAGGCCTATCGACTATATGATCCACGAAACCAAATAATAGTCCTAATTCATTATGATCTTTAGTGAAAAAATGAGTTAGAGTTGCGACAAAAAAACACCAAAGACTAAGCTCAACCCAACATTTTTACTTTGGTGTGGGGTACGATACTGGAAGCCAGGTGTGGGTCAATAACACCTAGTCCGAACACTAGTAGTAGCCTAATCATAAAGACCAGGCAAGAACCAACCAATGACACGGGTAGGGCTGAGCAAGATCCGCTTTTTTTTCCACCGGAAGCGACATAATTGGTTGGACCAAACCATCAAGAACCGATTATAGTAATATAGGTTTGGTTCCCAGTTTGTAAAATATTAATATATGGTTCCCAGTTCAATTCCGGTTCCAAAACCGTTTACCGATCTAATACCCACTAGGAATCGATTATTTAAACCCATTTAGATTTAATACCTATTTAGTAATTAATACCTAGACCCTAGTAAATATCAAAGTTCAAAGTTTGAATCATATATCACCGACTAAGACTTATTGAGAAGATCAAGTCGATGGGGATCGCTGAAGATTAAAAGATAATGAACAACTTATTTTGGTTTAAATTGAAGTATTGGATAATTTTTATTATTTTTTGCATTGAATTAGTTGGAAAGATATAACCCACTAGAAATTGGTTTTGCACACCATCACATACTTATATTAGATGATTTGTAGCTCACTTTGGATTACCGGGTCTATCAAAATACCAATTTCTATGATGCCCATTTTATAAAGTCAATATTTTTTGTGGTTTGTGTCTTCAAATTGTGGTTTAATTTGAATATTGATTTGCTATTTTTTAATTGATCGTCATATCAGGTCATTGTTTTAGGTTCTTCAACAAAATCGGTTCGTTAAAGATTGTTTGACGAAACCGGAACCTGTTTATCTAGGTAAGACCTGAACCGATAATGTTACCATAAGGTTTGGTTCTTGTTTTTAGATTTAAGATATTCAGTTCCAACTGGTTTCGATGTGGTTGCAGCTGATTCGAATCGGTTGCAAACCTTGGACACAGGTCCATTCTATCTTAGCAGCCTATCTAATCTCAATTCGAGCCTAAGTACACCCACTTGACTACGTGATTCAAAAGAACAAAGTTCTAGCACCCAGGCCGAAAATGGAAAGGAAACCAGATCAGTAGTTACTCAAACGAAGCCTAGGCACTCAACAAGATCATTCATCTTACTAGCTAGACTTGAATATTATAAGTTGAATCTTGGGCATGAATAATAGTTTCTACTCGCTGCTAATGAACCGAAAAATTTCAATGAAGCCAAGAAAAAACAAGAATGGATGAAAGCAATCCAAACCAAGATCGAGTCTATTGAGAAAAATAAAATTTGGTCGTCATGGAGCTCCCAAAAGGTTATAAGGCTATTAGTCGAAAGTGGGTTCTAATATTAAAAACAGAATGTCGATAGGAGCATAAGCATATGTTACATTTAACTTGTACCCAATGTTTATGTACAACTATCAGGGGTTGACTTGATGAGTGTTTGCCTTGGTAGCATGGATTAAAAAGATACGGTTCCTTATTGCCCTTGCTGCTAATGAAGGATGGCACTACTTAAACCTAAAAATGGGCTTTTTACATAGTGACTTAAAATAAACTATTTACATGCACCAACCGAAGGGGTTCGAAATAACTAAGAAATCCCATAAGGACAAACTTTCAAAGGCGTTATATGGTCTAAAGCAAGCTTCTAGAACTCGGGACACCAAGCACAATGCAGTATTAAAGACAATAAAATTTCATCAATGTGTTAAAGAGCAAGCCATGTATTCAAAGGAAATAGGAAACACTATACCAATAATCATTATTTATGTCGATGATTTGTTTATAAAAGGTTCTAGCTTGAAGATAATAATTATATTCAAGAAATTCACAGCCTTAAAGTTCGACAAGATGGCTCTAGGACAACTATCTTGTTATCTCTGTCTTGAGGTCACGCAAAGTATTAAAGGTATAAAGATCAGAGGCGTATGCATACAAGATCTTTAAATAAGAGAGAATGGAAAATGTAACCCAACTAATGTACCTACGAATCCTAACCAAAAACTATTCAAGGCCAGGGAAGAAACTAATGTTGAAGCCACCGAATGTCAAAAGATGATAGGGTGCCTTAGGTACTTAGTAGAAAGTTAACCAGACCTTGTTATAAGTTAGTACATGCATCAACCAAAACAATCACGTGTAGAAGCAACCAAACATATACTTTGATAAGTGAAGTCTACCTTGTCTATGGTATAAGTATAAATGTGAGGAATGAGCTATGCTAACCAGGTTTAGTGATAGTAGCCATAATATCGAACAAGACGGGTGCTACCAAGCAAAAACTTTATTGTTATTCCTCTCCTCTTTCCTGGTGCTCGCAAAAGAAAGAAACTATAGCCCTTTAGTCGTGTGAAGCCGAGTATACGACAACGACTGCAGTAGTATGTCAAATAGTAGAGCTTATATAACTACTAAGCGAAATAACTAGAAAGCCACCTCTAAAGGTATTACTATGCATAAATAATACATCTACAATTGCTCTCTTGAAAAATCCATCCTTACATGGAAGGACTAAGCATATTAAATCTCAGTGCGATTATACCCATGAACATTTCAAAAAAGAAGAGGTGGAAGTTGAACATATTAGCGACAAAGAACAACAAGCTGATTTTTTAACCAAAACATTTGGTTAGATTAAATTAAATTTAATGAACTGCGAGAGTTGGTAAAGTTGGAAAACCTACCTTATATGATTCATAAATTAGGGGGGGGGGGTAAATGTTGGCAATTTTCAAGACTTGAAGAGCGTGATACTCGTGCACAAGTTGGTTATGTTGGAGACTTAGCTAGTAAAGATATTACCAAAATGTTAATGGACTGTATAATGCTAAAGACTTCCTAATAGATGAATGATATTAGGTTGTTTGAATTTATTGAATATTCAATTATGTTGTTTAGCAATTAGAGATACAGTCTAACATGTGTTAGTTAGCTATATAAACCTAGTTAGGGTCCTCTTGTAAATCAAGTGTTTTAGGTGTTAGCCAAACAATTATATATATCAACTGTGTTATTGAAAGGAGGGTACCAATTTTTTTCTTTGGTCATAATATAAGATAACAAACGAAAAATCCTTGTCTTAGTAACATGAATTGAGTTTCTAACTAAGAGTATTTGTAAAAGTCCATTAAAGATATGCATCTTTACTTATTTCCCACAAATAAAAAAATGATGATGTTATGTTTAGGGATGTTCAAGAAAACCGAAATCCAAAAAGAAAAACACAATCCAATCCGCATCTGAACTCGAAAAACCCGATGTGAATCCTAATTCGGATATTCAGATCGGATCTCATCCGAATCTGAATTCCTTATTCGGATTTCGGACCGGATTTCAGATATCATATTATTTATTCTGGTTATTAGAATTATTTGGATATCCTATTTAACTGAATAATAATTCACTATGTTTCTACCCCAATACTTATTACCCAACTAATTATTATGTTCTCAACTCAACACTCAAGAGTCTTGACACTTCGAGTCCTCCGATTATTAACAATTATACAATAATCTATTGTTGTTTTAAAATAGAGATTTTAATCTTTAGGTCATATACAATTACTCATTATGTTTGAATTTTTAATACGTGTTTAAGAAAAAATGTTTTCTGGTTTTATATGGTTTATTATGATTTTAAACTAATAAAATGTTAAGAATAGGCAGAAGTCGTATGCCGATAAGAGAGTTGGGGTGTGTGTTAATGTAGAAGGAAAGGTTATAGCCAATGCATATGACAGTTGAAGGTTCACGAGGTAGAAAGCCTAAAGATAGGCAGAAGTCGTATGTCGATAAGAGACGTTGACCGATTGAATTCCAGGTGAGTGATAGAGTTATGTTGAAAGTCTTACCTTGGAAAGGTATCATTCGGGTCAGAAAGCGGGGCAAGTTGAGCCCGGGGTACATAGGGCCTTTCCGAATCATTGCTCGACTAGGAGAGGTGGCCTATAGGTTAGAGTTACCAGATGAGTTAAGTGGAATCCATCTGACGTTCCATGTATCTCATTTGAGGAAACGTTTGGCAGAAGAAGATATGATTGTCCCACTGGAAGATATCGAGTTAGACACAGAATGGGATCTGAGCCTACGTGGGAGACTAGAGAAGAGAGAGACAACATTGTCCACGTTTGTTCAAAAAATAACAGGTTTCGGGGACAAAACCTAAATAAGGGGGTGGACTTGTAACACCCGGAAATTTTCTTTGAAGCCGACGAAAGAAGAAAAAAGAAATAAAGTCCAAAGTCGAGGGACCAAACTTGCCAAACGGGAGAAGGTTGGATGAGCGGGGGTATAAAAGAGGGAAGGCATCTCACATCCTCCCCTACACTTGTAAAATTTAGCCAAAGAAGGAAGAGAGGGAGAAAAGTTTGGTTCGTGTGGATTCGAGCGTGAAAGTTGAAGTGTAGCGGGTTGAATCGAAGTTCTTCTCATCGGCATTGTTTGTGTGAGTTCTAGGACCCCTCTTTTACATGTTTTCAAACGATTTTGGGGCTGGAACACATCAAAACCCGTTTTTGAAAAAGTTGGGTGTTGAACCCGTTTGTATGTGTATGTGTTTGATGCGTTTAGGGTTGGATTTCGGGCTTGTATATGCTTGAACGATGTTGTGGTAGGTGTTTCTAAGGTCTAGGATGGTTGATTTGGGCTAAAATCAAGTTTGGAAGAGCTTGGAGGCCGAAAAGAGTAGTTTGCGTTCGGTTGAACTGCATTCTGCATCAGCTAGGGCTAGGCGACCGACTGGAGTGCGATTGGAGGCTATACGGCCGATTGGCGTGCGACTGAAGTCCATGCGCACGATTGCCATGCGATTGAGGTCCATACGCATGAAAGTCATGCGATTGAAGTTTATGTGCCGGTAAGGCATGCAATTGAAGGATTGTGTGACTGAGGTTCATTCGCACGAAGGTTATGCGACTGAGATCCATGCGCCTGAAGGCCATGAGACTGAGGTCCATTCGTACGAAGGGTATGCGACTGAAGCCCATGCGCATGAAGTCATGCGACTGAAGGCCATACGCATGAAGGTCATGCGACTAAGAGTCCATACGCATAGGAGTCCATTCGCCCATAGGTCCGTCCGCATAGGTCCATTCGCATAGGGTCCATTCGCCTAATGTCCATTCGCCTAAATGTTTATTCGCATGGAAGGCCATGCGACTGAAGGGTGTCCATACGCACAAATAGAGCTCGTGCACCCGAAAGAGCTTAGTTTAACCTTCTGACTTTCAGGGAGTTGTGTAGAGGTGGGTTATGACATGAGAGGTTCTCGGAGGTTCCTGTAAGTTGACTTTCGAGGTCATAGTTAGTGTTCGGGGCATGTTGTCGATGTGGGTTTATTGCTTATGTATGTTGTTATGTATGTTTATCTAATGCCTCGTATGATGATGATGTACGTTTAATATGTTCCTTGTTTTATTTGATTGTCCTGTGGCTTTTCTTGAATGTTAATGAATGAAATGAAAGTATTATGTAACGTAAAGTGGAAGAAAATAAAAAGAGGAACATGATGGATGCATGCATTAATGAATGATAAATGTAACAAAAGTCTTGCAAGCATTGGATATCGGGACACACCAATTATAAGGTGTTAGCCCAACAGTGTGTGGGTTCGCTACCCCGGGAGGATGCACATCGGGGTCCGTCTTTGTGATCGACCATTTATATAGAACCTCTACCGCTTACCCCGGTACTGCGGCACCACGTATAGCTGTCTATTTATAGACTTCGGCCCAGTAGCCATATAGTTTGGGGTGTAGCACATGGTATTGGTACGAAAGATATCAAAAGTGAAAGAAAAGATGTAATGATGAACGAACAGATGAAAGTAAAAATGTATGAACGAATGGAAGTTAATAAACGAATGAAAAAGATAATAATGATATTATCTTTATGTACGTATAATGTATGATCACATGCAAAAGTGAAGAACGGTTTTATAATGAAAGTAAAATATGTTTTATTATAAAACTAAAACTCACTTAGCAACGCTGACTTTTTATGTGTTTCCAGTTGGCAGGTAATGTTGCTGAGGATGGCACGGGGCGGTTACTCAACTCTTTTGGATGGCATCCATATTTATAATGTTTTTGTAGTGAAATGGAACATGTATTTTGTAATTGGAAAACGATGTATTAAATTGCAAAAGCCTTTATTATTAAATGGAATGTTTTGTTTAAATGTTTCCGCTGCAACGTTTTATGAAATATAAATGTAATTATATGTTTTATGTGCGATGAGAATCCAACTGTAAGCGTCCCGGGAACGGGGCCTTACACAAATCCGAGTAATCTGATAAGAATAATTCTAATAATTCGTTATCCAATCCCCCTAGCTGCGTTGCTGGCCTAGTGAACGATGGGTGGATCTAACACATGTTGAGGCACATAAAAACGTAACTATTAGTAACTTTCCAAGGGACGAAGAAGATGATGGAGGTAAAAGTATATTTAAATTATCTATACTACTACATCATACATATTAAAAGGATAAGATGGTAATTTCATTAAAAGTGTAAAAAACCTATATAATATTTTAAACATAAAGTACAAGTGCTTTATGCAATAGTTTCACTTTTGACCTCATTTAATTAATTTCTTTTAATTATTGTATTATTTAAAAATGTGATATTATTTAATTCGCTTTATTAAATTTTATTTTATTTATAAGAATATAAATTGACATTTAAATTTATAATTACTAATCATTTTTTATAACTAAATACTATTTAAATTAGGTATTATTTTATTTAAATACTTATATTTATACTTTTATATAATACATCTCTTTAGATAGAGATATAATTTTATCAAGCATACAAGTTTTGAAACAACATGTACAAAGGAGTGGAAGACATTTAAGAGTGATATAATAGTGAATTGATTAAGATTTTAAGACACTTTAAGAGAAATATAGTAAATTTATCTTTTAAATTTTATATACCTTGATATTTTTATCATTTTCTCTCTCATGTATCTAATAAACATTATTAATATATTATTTAAAAATATGTTATTATTTAATTCACTTTATTAAATTTTATTTTATTTATGATACTATAAATTGGCATTTAAATTTATATTTAATAATTATATTTTTATAACTAAATACTATTTAAATTAAGTATTATTTTATCTAAATATTTAAGTATATAACTTATATATATCTTAATATTTATAATAACTATAATACTAATATTTTTCTAGAGGCATATTATAAGTTTAATAATTTTAATTACTATATCTTAATATTTATAATAATTATAATACTAATATTTATTTATATCTTTTATATTAAAAGTGAAAGGAAAATAGAATGATAACTTTACATATGGATTAAGACATTTATATGAAAAGTCATGCTTAAATTTTAAAAATTAATTATTTTATTCCACTTATGCCCTTACAGTAAAGTATAATATACGATGCTTATAATACAAATGCTAAAACATATACACGTGGCAAACAAAATCGTCATTTCTTTTACTGTCGTTCATTCATTACGATTGAGCATTAATCCCTCTCCCTATTTTCCTTTTCAGTTGTTAACGTACAACTCAATAACAATCAATAGGTGCACTGAGCAACGCGTAGTCATTTCCACTAGTTATACTATAATAAGCCTATAGTTTCAAGTATGAGTCTTTTCCAGATGGATCTCTATCCTCAATTCCATACTTAAAATTCAAGGAATATCTATATAATTCTTATATTTCACTCCTCCATTTGGATCTCCTATCCATCACTAAAATTTATTATATAAAGCTTTAGTGATAACCTAAATATAAAAACAAATATTCATTCCTCAAATCTGTATTTTTTTCTTTTACGATTGCTCGTGTGTAGAAAAAAGAAAAAAATTAATTACAAAATATTATTTAATTAAAACGGTGAAAGAGATTGGAAATGTGGTGTGAGAAATTTTAGAAATATGCTTAACATTTAGGGATAAATGTTTTTTTAGTTGAATTACAGGATGAGAATGGAGAAGCTATTGTGAATTGCTCGACCAACACAAGAGATTAAATGTAATTATTTACTAGCGCAAAATTTAAGGAAGAACACTTTATAATTATCACTACAATTATTGATGGTTAGATATCAAAATTTCTAGTTAGTTACAACTAGAGCTGAACCAGGTGATGAATATCAAAGGGATAAGCATCTGTGCCATTAACTGCACGATATGTTCTTGTTGCGGCGATCTTGTTTGCAGCTTCGGTGGAATGATATGCATCCCAGAAGAAGTACTTGTCCCTTTCTAGGCATGGAACTTCAAACGGTAGACATGTAAGAGCACCATTGTTCAACCCCATTCCACAACATGCCTTATTCACCACTTTAAATCCTGTAAAAGTGCAAAGAAATCGAATAAATGCGTGTTAAATGCATATGATAACAGTAGATAAGTTGTACCAAATGCTGCAGGTTGTTGAAGGACTTCCATGCTCATATCATATAGGTTCAAGTAGATGAACTTTGCATCTTGTAGGCTTGTGGCGTTGTTTAGGTCATGAACGAGTAACTTTAGATGGTGATTGAATAGTTGAACCGCGGTATTGATGTATTCTACACATGAGTCATTGGTGGGATGGCGCGACAACTCATATGGGGTGCAACCAATTGGACCCAAACCATGTAAAGCTACCTTTCTGGCTCCATAGTTGTACAACTTCTGAAATGTAAATCGATAGAATATCCCTTAGCTAGTACATTTAACCATAAACAAGAGTCAAAGAATTAACACACCAGAATCTGGCTTCGATATTGTTTAATGAGGGCTTCTGTGAAATCCTCAACTGTAAACACGCTGCTGGTTTCATACACTGCTGTTATGAAATAGTTGTTAAGGTAATCGTTACTGCCGAATCCAACATGATAGAAGCATTTCTGTAGGTATGCTGTTGCGAAACGAGTCCCTCCTAGAATATTACCGATACTGTCCACTGTGAGTTTATGATTCTCCAGTTGCTCATCGAAGGTTATCCGATCGCCCTGTAACCATTATGGAAATGCATGTGTTAAAACAAATCTGTTTGCACTTATGAAACTATTGAACCACTATATGCATTCTAATCACCAGATGGCGGCCTGTTTCGCTGCGAATTCCTGCTGCAGCTGAGGCATAGTTTAGCCCGAGTAGTATATTTGACCCGTTTGCAGAAGCATATGGAGGAATGTGACTAGTGAAACCTAAAAGTTCAGCTGCAAATGTAATGATATAGTGTGTCACATTAGGTGCAGAAAGATGTATGTTATGATAAAACTATGGTAGGTAGTTTTATCACAATTACTTTTGTATGACCATCTTACTCTATCAACAAATGATGAATGAAAATTTCTATAAGACCATCTCCATCACAAAACCTTGTGGGCCGCACCATCTCTTCACTACGTCGGCCCACAGATTTCTTCCACATGGAAGCGTTAGAGATGGTCTAATTAAATCATTTGAAAAAATAATAGTGGTTTTTTTGGTAAAAAAATAAAATAAATATGGTGTCACTTTCCTAAATAGAACTTGGGTCAGAGAGAGAGAGAGACCGGTGAAATCAGCGATAGTCCGGCCATTGCAAAACCTTCCTGTCGGTCCGGAGGTGAAATCAATGCCGTGAGGAAGGTAAGTTGCTTTGGCAAAGGTAACCAAATGGTTATTATTGCCGTTGTCAACCAAAGAGTCTCCAAATATGAAGTAACACGGTACTTGTTGTTTTCCAACTACCAATATTGGTGAGATGAAACCGCAAAAGAGCATGATCATAACAAGTTTGTGGCAGCATTCCATGGTTGATAGTTAGAATCACACAAATTGTATATGAAATCACTATAAACTAAAGAGTAAAACTTTGGTTTTGAAGTTGTGGGAATGTAAAGATAGAAGATGACAGAAGAACATGCTTTTGGGTAGTTAAATAGGTTTGTTGGTACTAGAAGAATGGCAACTTACAATTCAGCAGACAGTTGCAAATTTTTATGTGACGCTGACAATTTGTTGCAGTAAACTCACAGGACCCGTAAATACACTTAACCAACACGGTCAGATAAATAGTAGCTTACGATGGGCATGTCCATCAAGAGTTATGACAGAATACAGCTGTAAATGTACTGATTTATAAACAGGTGTGTTGATATGTTAAGGTTGATGATTAAAGTGAGTGTGATCATAACATGGCCAATTTAATGATCATAATTAGTTGAATACCAATCATCAAATCACATTTTTATCATTACAAATTTGTATGATATGAGATGCATGAAGATAGAATAAGAAGATGACAGTTAAACCGTTGAAACTAGTAAAATGACTTTCACAAGGAAGGTGTGACACTGCATGACATTACCATCAAGCAACTTATAAGCTCAATTGCCGTGATTTTTTTTTATTTTCAAAAACTCAATTAGACGTTATTTCAAATATAGTAATTTTAAAAGCTAATACAAGAATTTAATCACCAATAGTCCAATTTCTTAACGTGTTTAGTTTTGTGTTAAATCGAGTTTCTTATAAAATCAATATTTGGTTGGACATGCACAAAACAACATTGAACCGGCTGAAAATTCCATCAGCAATGGCTTCTTCGAAACTCCTACACGTTTCAATAAATTTTCATATTTATATTTACGCCGTTAGTAATGACAGAGATGTGAAAGTGTATAAGTGCTATCACGTAATGAGTGTGTGATAGTGAAAAATGAGCTTTATGAGTGTCTGATAGTAAAATAATTTTTTTTATTAGAGTTGATAAGGTATGTTATTGTGATAGATGAAAAATTAAAGAAAAAAGGAAAAAAAATCGTAAAACGCTCAAGATGGGTGGTAACCCAAGAGCCATATCACCCAAGAGAGAGATGGTGTTCCAGTGTGATTGGAATGCCACATCACCCTATCATGCCCTCTATCACACCACCGTCTATATACATTTTTGGAGTGGGTCACTACCCCCGATCATCTTCATTACTTTAGTAGAGAACATTAGAGCGCTAGACTGACACGTACTCAAAAGAAAACTTGCACTTAAGTCCGTCTCAATCAGTCTCGAACCTTAAAATACTCTGTAGAGGAGCATATGTACTTGGCCACTTAGGAACTTGTTTTTATCATCCAGCCTGTGAAATAGCCCACCCCTTTATAACGGAATGACATGAATTAAATTGATATCGTGATGTTCCATAAAGTCAAACCTAAATCTTTGATAATGGAGATTTGCTTTAGAACAAGAACGTGGGCTAATCAGACTATATTAGGAAATAAATTTGGGATAATATACAACCTGTATTTTAGTAACTAAATTCGGTTAATTTTGGTTATAATAAAACTTCAAAAATAACTCGTGTTTTATTAGACAACGCCTTGGTAATTTGAGATTCAATTCTTTTGTGGTTATCACATAAATTTTTAAATATCATTTGTTTTTAAAAGACTGTCTTTGTCTTTTAATTTGACAGATCTCTTAATGGCTGAATACAAGTTTGTCAAATAACCTTTAAGAATATATATTACTTTGAACGGCGAATTCACATATCCATTTAATCTTTATGCCTAACAAAATAATAATAAAGATAAACACATGTCAATTTTTGTATATACTCACCATTTTGTTCACGTTCGTCTCTCATATTAAAGATGACAATTAATTACTATTTTTCAAATTATATTATTTAATCAAATCGTTTCATTTTATTAAATCAAGTTATATAATAAAAATAAATACAACATTTTATTTTAATCTATTTGTTAAACCTAAATTTCAATTGAAACCAAAGTTTACGCAAATCAATATTTAGTCTTTCATGATATTATTTGAACTCAAGACAACGTTCCTTAATTTAATACGTAAGGAATTTTGGTGCTTATTCTAGCATTCTATTTTTCCAACCACATTCGATTAATCAAGTGAGTATTGATAACCTATTTTTATATGTTTTATATTTTAGAAAATCATGTGACTATATTCAATCAATTGTTATTCATTGTTTTATTTTATTCAAAATTCAATTCAAATCGTGATATGTTATTATTTGTAATTATGTATTCGTGGTTAGATAAACTTGATGTTAGTATATTATTAATTTATACGAACCACAACAACAATGATTGATTTATTGGTTTGATAAACACACCCCATATGATTATTCGAGGGTGATTGAAACCGGATTTATACATGTGTTAATCATAAGGTTTCGTCTACATACCAAATCAATGCAGTCAATAGGTTTGATTATGTTTTAGTTTGTCTTATATGTTTCACTATTGCATTATAAGTCTTGACATTGCCATAAAAAGTTATTAATTCAATCAATTTATTTAATGTATCCATGTATGCAAATCTATGATTAATCACTAGTTAAGTCTTTAGTTGACTTGTTATTTTTCAGATGATTTCTAGAAATGCAACTTAGTGGATTACATTCAAAGTTTACATTAGAATTCTGGACCTAGATTATGTTTTATCTGATTTATGTTTATTTGTAATGCAATGTTTGACTATTTAATGTTAACGAAATATAAATTTAATATGATTTTAATATTTTATGATGTGCTATGAGCAATCGATATATCTTCGGGTAAAGAAGAATACAATTAGGCGATTACATACAAAGTTTACATATGGCATTTTGGACCTAGACTAATTGATTCCATCATCGGTTGGATTCTGAAAATTATTGATGAAATATACAAATACGAAGAAAGGTAAAGAAGAATACAATTAGAGTTGCAAGGGCTATTAGCTAAAAAGCAAAAGAAAATTCCACTACAATAAAGCCCAATATAACATGTGATAAGCTAATGTTTTACCATTGTTGTAAGGATTCTACATGAAACTATATGATAACAAGTAGATTTTGAGAGTTTCAACTTAGTATATTGCCTCCTTGAGTTTTCAAGTAGATTTTGAGAGTTTCAACTTAGTATATGGCCTCCTCAAGTTTTCACGTATATATAAATAAAATATTAAACATCATTATGTTCTCTCCATAGGAAAGATACCACTATGATCGGTTGATTTAAATTAGTTATGCATAGGATGCCTCACATCAAATATCACCAAAAGTTTTTTCGGCGGAATGACTATGGATGGAAGGAGAACTCAATAGATCTAGATCATGGAAGAAAATATAGTGTGGTGCCCCAATATTTTCGACACCATTACCGAATATCTTCATGAAAATGACGCTAGGTGTTACGACCCGAATGACATTCACGAGGATCTTATGATGGAACATATTCTTGGGATGAAGAAGATTTTAGGGATATTGGAGTAGTGGCATTTGACATCGGTTTCAGCCATGAAGAATGACTTAGAGGTCGCTAGAGACGAACAACCTCATGGGTATGGGGCTGGGCTGGCATGCATGGAAAACTATCACATTTGATATCGGTTTCGGCCATGAAGAATGACTTAGAGGTCGTTAGAGACGAACAACCTCATGGGTATGGGGCTGGGTTGGCATCCATGGAAAACTATCAGAATGAAACTCGTGACATTCATTATTGCCAAATACCCTTACCACCCTAGCGACCACCCAATTAAGAGAAGAAAATTATGATCTTTAATGACCTGCTAAATAGAAAAAAAGAAAGTATCCTAGATAGACATCAAACCACCAGAGTGCTAAGATGCCCAAACAACTTTGAATTTTAACACGGATTTTCCTGAAAAGCTGACAAAATGAATTGAATTTTAATTCTCAATTAGAGTCTTCTGTGAAGCCATAAAAGATAGATCATGCTCTTTCCTTAATGAGGTTCGCTACCAAGCCAAAAGGGTTAACTCCACTTTTTGCGCTCCTACCGCCACTCATTTTAATGATTTTACCCATGAGGCAGACCTCCACGAATATGCAATTGGTGGTCACAAATTTACCTACATGTCTCCTAATGGTTCCCATCTAAGTAAGTCGGACAAAATTTATCGGCGAACAACTTCGAGCCAATCCTATTTAGGTGTTTTGATTCCTAGTTAGACTTACCCATTTTCAATACGATGCTTACAAAGGCGTATATGGAAGCCATGGTGTTCGGTCCTTAGGAGGTTTATGCTATAACCAAAAAAAGGAGAAAGCTGCTATCAAACAATAAAGAGAATTGAAGAAGTTGGAGGAATCGAGCCAGAAGTTATTTTTAGGAAGAAATGTTGTTGAGTTATAGCACAAAGCCAAAGATTCTATACTCTCGCAAAATGATTTTCAAGAAAGACTTGATTGCAAAAAGGTGTCGTATGAATTGGAAAGCATAAGTCTAAGAAATATGAAACAAAAAACTAGAATCAAGTGCCTGCTTGACGGAGACAAAAACTCTCGGATTTTTCATGGGTACATTAGTTATTTAAATATAAAAGGATTAAAAGTAAATGGGTTAATGATCAATGGTCTTTGGTGTGCAGAACCATCTATCATGAAGTAGGAGGTGTTTAATTATTATCGGTCCCTGTTGTTAGAAACTTCTTGTTCCCAACTTTTACCCAACTTTTGGAGATTAATGCTCTGTCGCTTTGTGCTCATTTTTCAAGAAGTGAGATTATGGAAGCTGTTGGGATAGTGGTGAGGATAAAGCTCACGGTCCCAATGGTTTCATTTTTAAATTTATTAAAGCCTTGTGGAACCTTTTTGAGGATGATATGTGCTCCATCATCGATTATTATCATGCTAGCGGCCTATTAGCATTGGATGTAACGAGCTTCATTGTGCTAATCCCAAAGTGGGTGACTCGTAGTCTATTTCTGATTATCAACCAATTAGTCTAATAAGGTGTTAAATAATATCTTTTTAAAGATATTAGCCAACGGGCTAAAGAGGGTGACTAGTTAGGTGGTAACTGATCAATAATTTGCTTTCATCTTCGGTAGAAATATTCTAGAAGAACCACTCATCATGAGTGAATGTTTGGCGTGGATAAAAGCTTACAAAAAAGCATTTATGTTCAAGATTGACTTTGAGAAAGCATACGACATGCTTAACTAGGATTTTCTTGTCATGCATCAATTGGACTTTTCTAGTTTATGGAGGTTTTTGATTCGTAACTACCTTGTTGCGAGTCGTGTATCAATTATTATCAACTGTTCTCCTAGCAGGGACTTTGTTGTGTCAAGAGATTTGCGCCAACGTGATCCGATCTCCCTTTTTTTTCTTCATTACCATCATGGTTGCCTTACATGTCATGGTAAATACGCCTATCAATATTAGGGTTTGCATGGTCTTGGGGTGCCAAATAATTATCCCATCTTATCCCATTTGTTATATGCTAATGATACTCTGATCCTTGGTGTGTGTTCGGTATTAAACGCCAAGAACTTGGCAAGAGTGCTAAGATGTTTCCACCTAGCATTGAGCTTAAGTATTTATTTTCACTAGAACAACATGTATGGGATTGTGGTAGATCCTCATGATTTGTTACTACTTACAAGCAACCTCCATTGTATGCTAGAAGTTTTCCTTTACTTATCTTGTGGTCTCTGGTGGTGCTAATATGAATAGAGTTAAAAGTTAGAGTAACGAATATGATAAACTCAAAGTCGACTATCGCCATGGAAATCTAAATCCCTATCGTTTGGCGGAAGACTAATATTGGTCAAGGTGGTACTAGGGAGTGTTCCTCTTTACCACGTGTCCCTCTTTAAACCCATTTCTCAAGTCATCCAAAAGTTGGAACATATTAGGC
Source organism: Flaveria ramosissima (assembly GCA_025215565.1). NCBI lineage: Eukaryota > Viridiplantae > Streptophyta > Magnoliopsida > Asterales > Asteraceae > Flaveria > Flaveria ramosissima. Next base: position 28,027,514 of record CM046041.1, read on the forward strand.
GTGAGTGCCTATGGGGAGGTTCCCATTCTTCCTTAAAAATCAACTGGGTTTCTTGGGAGAAGGTGGTAGCGCCAAAATCGCTTGGTGGGCTTAGGGTATCGAGAATTAGGAAGTTGAATCTAGTATTGTTAGCTACATGGTGTTAGAAATTCAAATTTGATTATAAGGCTTTTTGGGTCTTAGTATTTAAAGCAATTTGTTATCAACCTAAAAAACATGTCTCTTTTCCCTGAAATGCTAAGATTATAGGAGTTTAGAAATGCATTACAAGTATGAATAAAGAACTTATCAAGGAAAACATTGTGTTGAATACTCTCATAAAAAGGCCCATTGGCACTAGAGGAGATGTAAAGTTTTGGCTTGATAATTGGTCTAGGAATGCCCCTTAAAGGGTGTCCTTCCTAACATTTATTCTCTAGAATCATTCAGATCATATAGAGTATGTGACAAGTTGTTGAGCTCACATCATGGGTCTCTTACGACATGGAATTGGAAGCAGTACCTACTTCAATTGGTGAAATTTCTCAATTGCAGTCCCTCAAGGCTTTGGTGGAAACAACTCACAGACAACTAGGGGGAGAAAAATAGGTAAGGTTAGGGGATTTTCACGCGGGTTTCGGTGAAATCCCTTATAAACATCATTCTGACCAATCGGGCGTCTACGGTATCGGGCCAACATGAGTGGCTTTCTTGGCCCGTTAAAATTGAAGTGTTTTATGTGGAGGCTGAGATTTAACAAAGTCCCAACCAAGGAGTGTTTAAAAGCAAAAGGTTTCCGGTTGCTTTCTTCATCGTGTTTTTTATGCCCTAACAATGTTGAATCATCTAGTCACATTTTCTTGTTGTGTCCATTCACTTCTAAGGTATGGTCACATACTCTATCATGGTGTTGTGCCTTTCGCATGATCTGGAACACAGTAAAGATCTACTCTAGGCTCCCTTTGTAATCCCGGCTTCAACAAAGCAAAAAAAGACGGTGTATCTGATGCTTTTTACCACTTTATGGTTTATATAAAAGGCCGGGAATGTTAGCGGATTTCAATGCATGAGCCCAATGGTGTCTAGGGTCGTGGATGAGGTCAAGTATTACTCGTATTCATGGATGAGGTATAGGGTAAGGGATGTAAACTTAATGTGACATAAGTGGTGTAATAGGTGGTGTTTTTGATTTCTTGGTGCAAGCAATTATGGATCTAAGCATCTTGCTATGATCTTGCTGTAATTTCTTTTTTCCGATAAAGTTTTCATTAAAAAAATTAAGCATGTTTGGATGAGAGAAAATTCTAGGATGAGGACCTCATTGAAAATTTTCACTCAGACAATCAAAAAATCTTTAAGCTTCTCGTGAGTTGATTGGTGAGGTTAGACGTACATAAATTCGTTGCATTAACCCACATTCATGAATATGATATACACTACTATACCATGTAATAAATGCCTACTTCTACTTAAACTTTTTGTTTCAATTCCATTAAATATTATGAGTTCATTATCCAAACAATCGCAATAAACAGAAATCATCATACACAATTACAAATGTAATAAGATATAAGGTAGTACAAGTGTGACAAAACATAGCAAGTTTAAAGCTGAGCCAATTGGCGGATGTCCATCGGATAAGCATCCGAGGATGACTGGGCACTGTAAGATCTCCTACCTACGATCACATTTGCAGCTTCGCTAGGGTGAAAAGCGTCCCAAAAGAGATGCTCATTTCTATTGGGACAAGGTGCTTGACCAGGTAGACAAGTGATTTGCCCATTGTTCCTTCCTACTCCACAACATCCAGCATTTGTCACAGTGAAACCTATATATTTCCATTAAAAATTAAAACATATGAATCATTGAATACTGAAAATATTTATTTAGATAATCTAGAAAGAAACCAAATTAAATGCGGATATAACTTAAGATATATACCGTAAGATTGAGGGCTATTGATCAAGTCTTGGAAGATGCCATAATTGTTGATGTATATGAATTTTGCATCTGGTAGTTCACGGTTGAAGTTATCGACAAGAGATCTCAACAAGTTGTTGAATAATTGGTTTGCGGAGTTGATTTTTTCGACACAAGTAGATCCATCTTCGCTGTTTTGAGCTAAAGCATTTGGACTACACCCAATCTGTCCTATGCCATTCAACACAAGTTTCCTTGCTCCATAGCCATATAATTCCTAAAAAATCCCAAATTTAAGTTCTATAGTATCCACATCCAAACTAAAACCATGAAACTATTAAACATTCTATGTAATTACTATTTTAGGTTTAAGCCCACAGTTTCTATATATACATATGTACATTGTTCATCGAGGACACAAAATACTTAAACAACTATAGTATCAGAGGCTTAGGATTCTTTATACATTGTTTCCTCTCTAAACCTTAATTGCATACAATGTTTATTACCATTTATTTATTAAGATAAAGTAGATTGGGAGCTGTCATAAAAAAATGTACTACTTACTCGTATCAGCCCAGAATATTGTTCGATGAGAACAGAAGCATACTCCTCGGGTGTATACTGATTGCTAGTTTGGTAGTAAGTAGGCATGAAATAGTTATTAAGGTAATCGTTGCTTCCCAGTCCGACCGAGTATATACACTGTCGTAGATAATTCGCTGCTGAATCTTCGTCCCCAAGTATATTCACCACTTGTGACACTGTATTTTTGTAATTGTTTACCTGTCCGCCAAAGCTAATTCGCGCACCCTATAAAATAATCAAATCCATCAACATATGTATGAATGATTTGAATTCTTCATTTTTTGTGATATTTAGTTAGTATTATTTCAGGAACACATGTATGTAAAACATTAAAGAATTTGTACCAATTGCTGCCCAGTTTCGTCTCGGATTCCTGCTGCTGCTGAGGCATAATTCACACCTCTAAGTATGTCGCGACCACCAGCATTTGCATACGCTGGAATATAATCGTCGAAGCCCAGAAGCTCAGCTGCATAATAGAGAATTCTTAGATGAGTAACTAAAATTTATATATGATCATGTTAAAAATGTATTTGTTACCGAGTATAAGAAGATTCAAGTTTCCTTTTGTACAGTATTAAACGTAGACATTGGTTTAATACAACAATAATGTTTCATCTCTTCTCCAAAAACACGATTTTAAACTTTTATTGACATAATCACATCATAACATAGATGTTTAGGTACTTTGATCTAATGGTTAATTTTGTCTAAGATCATAAGTTGTCACATTATAAATGAATATCGAATTCTTGTTTTGTGAATCTTGGGACTTTGAATACCGATGGAGCCATGGAGATTATGCACCAAGATACCTCAAAACTATAAAAAGATCTTCTATATATTATTAAAATTGTATAAACTTTGTAGATTATGATGGTCTCGGTCATTGATTGTTTGTAAACGTAACCCCTGAAACCGAATCGAACCGATGGACTCAGGCGGTTTGAGATTTATACAACTCGTTTCATGGTTTGCCGGTTAACAAACAGGGTCTAACGTTGTGGTTCACTATTTGAAACTTTTTACCGGTCCTTTAACATTACCTTTTATTTTAGAATGTATAGTTATGCATAGATACAACATTTATCTTACTATTAATTTTAAAATGATCTAACCATTTTAAAATGAAAAAGTAAAAAATAAAATTTGTACATACCCCCTAAAACCATCAGACAAAAGCCTGTCAAGTCAGTTTGGTTTATCGTTTTTTAAAATCGCTGTTAGCGTTCGACTCATAATTTTTACTAAAACTACGAAAAATATAAATACTCTTATGGACTTATCCTTAAACCATTATATAGCAATTAAGCTGACGAGTAAATTAATGCTTATGTGGGAACTTGTATATGCATAAGTACAATTATTGAACCATCAACCACCATTAAAGATGCATAAAAGTTAATAAAGATAAGTGTTTTCTAGTGGTCCAACCCAATCCCCCCCCCCCCTCCCCTCACCAACCCACATGCAAAAAGAACTTCTAACCAAAATGGATGTACAAACTCACTCAATGTATGAGAGTACAAGCACCAAACAAAGGCAATGAGGCTTACCAACAGTATCAACAACTGTTTTTCCGTTGCTAAACCTTCCGGTCGGCCCATCAGGGAAATCAATGCCATATGGCAAGTAATTGGCTCGAGCCAACGACGCGATACCATTATTATTCCCATTATCGACCAAAGAATCACCAAAAATGAAGTAACAAGGAACTTGAGGGTCACCATTAACCTCAAAAGTAACCTTGTTTAATACTAACACAATTGCTATTACATGCACAACTAACCATCTTTGTTGGTCACTTGCCATTTCTATAAATGCGGCAAAAGTGCACGCAAAAGCAAGATGTGTTATAAAGAGCAAAAGATAATGGGAAAAGGTGAAGTGAGTGGTGATATGATGTACGTCAAGATCGTTGACTATATATACACACAAAAGGCCTGTGTTGTGTGTGTGATTTAGTGTGTGTTATGGTGGATAAATGAGGAAGACGACGACTTTGGTGTCTTTATGATGTTTTACAGTTGGGAAGATGGATAGGTGCATTAATTTCACGCGGATGTTGCATGGGTTTCAACAGTATGCACAAATTATAGTGGTAGATCCAGTTGGTTATATATATTCGGTTATTTATCATTATGAACTAATTTTGAGATCCCCAAACCAATTCGTTCATTGAAATTCTAAACCAACTCAGAAATTCAGTTCTTTTTATGGAAATTTCAAGTAATTCAATTTTTGTATTTAGATTTTTTTAAACATTTATGTCTACATTTTTTTGAGAAGAAAAGTTTCATAGGGTAAACGTACAATCCGTTGTTCAAAAAGTTCGCGGTTCATTATACGCTTGTTTGAAGGATTTGAAAAGCTAGAATCAATTCATTTATAATAACAAGTCGGCCTTCGATCGTACCAATTACAATGGTGGAAATTAAAATTAAAACATTGGCCTATATATGGGTGAAAAACTAGGCTAAGGGATCGAGTGGAAGTTGGCTGGTGCAAATGTTAAGCTTTTAACAATGTTATATAATCTAGCGTTTTTTTAGTTAGAGATTTATATATTATACGAGTGTAATGAATAGTTAATTACCTATGTGTAATGAATATAAGTAATAAAACAGTGATATTAGTTTTTAGCTTTTGTTATTAATTTTTTTTAAATATAAATTAAACATTTTTTAAAATAAATCATTTTTTAAAAAACCTAACATTTTTGAAAATTTCTTTATTATAACTTTGTAATTATAATTTTTCTTGGTTTACAAAAATATAATTTTTTAAAATCATCAAATTTAAAAGATTTCATATTTTTAAAAATTTTATATGTTAGAAAAAGATTTTATTTTATAAAAGTTCATTTCTTTAGGTATAACAATTATAATAAGATGTTTTTTCTTAATTTATTAATAACTATTTTATTTATAATAGATAGATTTGATAGCTATAGATTTTCTAGCATCTTGCTAAAATGTACTTTTTGGTGTTCATGAAGTTATTCCCACCCTTTAACAATAATTGTAGTTATTTTTTTACAACAATAGAGGGCATCTATAAAATTCCCTTGGTTTTTGAAATGTAAATCTAAGGAAATATTTCACCTCAAATTCCTTTGATTGTGAGATTTCAAATTCCTTCTCTAGGTGGAAGGATTTTGAAATCCCACAACCAAATGAATTTAAGGTGAAACATTCTCTTGGGTAATACATTTTATTACCACTCAAACATAATTTACTTGAAAATTATACTAATTTCACAATTCCATTTCATTCTATTCCTTCCAACCAAACGCAACCTTAAATTTATGAGCCAAGATTTTTTCCCAGGCTAACCAATAACATTACTTTCACCATCTAAAAACCATAAATGTAACAAACAAAATACTTTTATACAATCATAAAGTCAACGTGAATTACGTATATAGAATTTAACTTGGATCGTATATTTATTAATAATTTATTTAGCATAAATATATCATGAAAATAGTTACTAGCTTTAAGTGTCTTTGAGCCCCACTCTAGTAATGGATCCCTGATGGATAAGCCGACAAGCTATTTAAGTAACGTCACATGGGTTTGGCCGTTTGAGGAGTGGGGACCCTGAAAATAATAACTGTTGTAGGGTTTTTTATTTAGACATAGAATGATTCAACTTCTTCTTTCTTTTTAACGACATAGAAATTTAACTTATCATCAATTATTTTACAGTAACGCTAAGAATTTTTAAAATAATTTATCATATGATTAAAACCTACAATCTCTTTTAAGTATAAAACGCATCACTTGCTACCATGACTTAACATTCCACCCTTTTTCTTATTATCATCACATATATTAAGCACTATAAGGGTGCTCGCGCAATGCGCCGGGACGACATTTTACATCCGGCACATGTTTTTTAGTATTTTATTATTCTTGTAGTATTTAAAAAAAAGTCTGTTATATTTTTTTCTAAGCTAAAATTTAAATCAACAAATCAATTGGTTCCGCATGACTACTTGTATATTTATATAATACAAGTTGGTTTAGCAAAAAGTTTACATCAAAATGTTTAAAAGAAACACATATTACAATTGTAGTCTTAAAAACTTTTTAAACATAAAAGATTAAAAGATATAGTTAGAATCTTAAAACACATTAACTTTTTTCTGGTTTATGGGTAGGTAAAGTAAAGTTTTATGTAAGTGGAAAGTTATTATGTAAATAATTGTAGGGGTAATATGTAAATAATGTTATAAATACTATTTTACCCTCTAAAGTGTTAGTATTTTATGCATTGAATATAGTAATTGTTCTTAATTTTATGGTATCTTAAAATACCCCTCTCATATGCTATATATATAGTATAGATAAGATTAGTGAGCCTTTACTGCTTTAGGATCCTCGTAACTAAACCTTAACCTTAAAACTGAATAGGGACTATCAAAATATGATAATCTGATAACTGATGAACAAGATCCAACAATGTCAAAGAACAAATCTCATAAACTCTCACTAAACAAGAACATCAAAGCGATAAACTTCGAAATACAAACTTGAACAAGATCAGAACGGGTCATCAATGTGATGAAACCCTAAATCGAAAGAAGATGAACACTGCGAGACTTAGAGAGATATTTGAGAAGATTGAGAGTTGCCAACTAGAGAAAACCCTTGCAAATATAAAGGCAAGGGAAAACCCTAAACAACTCAATTGGAACAAACAAAAGCCCAACATAGAGCAGGCAAACAAAGGCCCAATCGACCAGAACAAAGCTTAGCCCAGCAGCCCAGCAACAGCAGCAACCCTACACAGCAGCCTAGCAGCAACTCTACACAGCAGCCCAGCTCAACACCGACCCATAACTAACATTAACAAAACACAAAATATAAGGTGTAGAACTAAACATGAACCAACTAAAATAAGAGAAGAATAAGGAGAACTACACCTTTTAACACCCCCTCAGTTCTAACACCAAATTCATCAAAAAGACCAAGCCGAGTGCATATATCAGCATGTTGTTTGACCAACAAACTTTTGGTGAACATATCTGCCAGCAAATCAGAAGACATAACTCCAGAAGTGCGAAGAACTCTAGATGCAATTTTTTTCACGCAGGAAAAACCAGTCTATTTCGAAATGCTTTGTGCGCTCGTGAAACACTAGATTTGCCGCAATAGACAAGGCAACAGTGTTATCACATGACAATGACAACAATAGTGCTATCTCCATCATAGAGAATCATGTGCAGCACTCAAGGACAAAGCACATTAATATCAGGTATCATTTGATTAGAGATAACTTTGAAAAGGGATTAATCAAACTAGTCAAAGTTAACACAAATGAATAATATGTTGATTTGTTCACCAAAGCTTTTGATGAGGCAGAGATTTAAATATCTTGTATCAGCTATTGCTGATTTTCAAAGTTAACTTTGAAAAGGGATTAATCAAACTTGTCAAAGTTAACACAAATGAATAATATGCTGATTTGTTCACCAAAGCTTTTGATGAGGCAAAGATTTAAATATCTTGTATCAGCTATTGGGATGATTAACTTTGAATAGCTTTTCTTAAAACTTAATCATATTTATTTCTAAAACCTGTGTGTCCTAAGTTGTCTATTATATCACCTTCATAAGCCCTTTTGTTTTCTTTGGAAGAAAAATCTTTTCAAAAGACTTTTCTTAGATTTTTGAAAATCTTGATCTCTTCGGAAGACTTTGAAATTACCTTCAGAAGTAGTTTATGTCTTAGTAAACAAATAATTGCTTCAGTAATTTTACCTTCGGAAGAAATTTCTGAAATATCTTCCGAAGCTTAAAATCAACTTAAGTACTTTGTATGTTTTCAAAGAACAAGTTTCTTCCGAATGCAATTTACCTTTGGAAGTATTTATTCTTCTTAGAATAAAAAATCTCTGAGTATAAAACTCTCTTCCGAAGCAAAATTTTCAAAAACCTTTGAAATCTCTATCGAAGCCAATTTGCCTTCGGAAGCTTTTTCTTCAGAACTTCCAAAGCAAATAACCTTCGGAAGATGTCTCGACTTCCAAGAAAACTACTTTTTGGGCAAAAGTAAACTACTTTTCAGAGGTGAGACCAACATCCGGATTTCAAAGTTTATCCTCTTTCATTAACTTTGTCTCAAAATTCTTTTTCACATAAATGCCCAATGGTTCCCCCCTCTTTTACTATCTTGCTCAATTACACTTTTTCTTAAACCTAAATTCTCCCAAACCGCCTTTTGTTCTTCATCTTTCTTCATCCTTAAGCTTCTAAAATGGCCAACCTAAACATCAGAAACAACCCAGATTTCTCCATGCAACTTCATAGGCAACATAACCAAGTTGCTCTGTTAAGCTCTGAGAAAGATGAAAGTTTCTCAGAGATTTGCCATTTCTTAGCTCTATCAAATTACTCTACCTCCCTAACCATTGATCCTACTCTCTATGAGGATCATCTGCTTGAATTTTGGAAGACCTGCCAAGAGGTCATTATGGATGGGGAGAAGGCACTATCTGCCACAGTGCAAGGGAGGACAATCTTCATCACTCCGGCCATCATAAACACCCATTTGCAGCTTGATGATGAAGAAGGTGAGTTGTCCTTCCCAAAGGAAACTGTAAATCATTCCTTTAAGCAGATGGGCTATGAGGGAGATTTATGTGTAAAGACCTTCAGGAAAGGAAAGGTCTCACCCCAGTGGAAATACCTGCTTCATGTGGTTATCCACAGCTTGTCAAACAAGCATGGAGGGTGGGACCAGATTCTTGAGGATCTATCCTTCATAGTACATGGAATGGTTCAAGGGGTCAAGTTCAGGTACTCTCAATTTGTCTATACAAATTTTCTTGCTAACTAGGACTCTTTAGAGTATTATATGTTTCCTAGATATGTTCAACACATTCTCAACTGTGAACTGGGCTCACAGTTGAGGGAAACAGATAATATTCTTAAATTGGGACAGATGAAGCCCGGTATCTTTATAATTATGAAGAAGCCAATTGTAGGCTTCTCTGGGGTAGAAACAGCCCTAGTCCAAAAATGTTAGAGCTCATTGCTCAAGGTGACAACCTAGTAACACAAGCTAGTGTTAAACCCACACCTTCTACATCTCAACCACCAAAAAGGCCCAAAGTCACCCTCACCTACCAAAGAAAATCCAAACAAACCCCTGCTTAAGCTATTGAGTCTGTGCAGGCCCCCATATACTCACCCATACAGGAGAAAGTGGACACTAGAGCTCCCACTTCCCCTGAGGAGCAAACCACTCCCATCTCTTCAACAATCAGGGCTAAGGTTCCTCATGCTCACCCTGATGAGCTCACAAGCCCAACTGCCTTAAGCCTTCACTCTGAGTCTCAACACTCAAGTGAACAACCTTCAGGGGACATTTACCATCCCCAGCTATTAGACTTAAATCAACCCATTCCCAACCTCTCATTCTATACTGATGAAGACTTAGGTTTCAGTGGGTACCATGAGTCTCTCTACTCCTCCCCTACTCAAAGAGAGATGAGTACTCCTGAGTCTTCTTTGTCTAGCCCACATCAGTCATCCACTGAGGTGGATACTTCTAAACCTGTTCAGGATATCCATATGGAAGAGGCTCTCACTTCTACAAGTGATTACATCATTAAGACCTCAACCATGGCAACTCAGCCCATTGACACCTCAACTGAGGATGTCAATGTGCAGAGGAAATCCAGCAGCCAAGAACCTGAAGCTGGTGGTGAGAGAGAGGACTTTGGTCCAATCATCTCATCCCCCAATGATTCTTCTGATGAAGAAGAGGGGAACCTAAGACTAAAGGTGCAAAAACTGTCAAAAACATGCTCCTATTTAGTCTCTAAGGTTAGTCACCTTGAATCTCAGGTGACTACCTTGCATAATAGGGTCAATGATCTGCAACTTGAGATATTTTATCTCAGGGAAAAACTAGCTGGGAGACGTTTAAGAAGAGCTCAACCAGGAACACAAGAACCTGTGAATATGGTTGACCTAACCTCTAGCTCACCTATGCAAGAGGGTGATGCTACCAAAAAGGAGGAGAAAGTCATTACAGTCACAGAACCTGGGAGTTCTTCAGGGAGTATGGACATTAAGGATTCACCATCCTCACTTGCAACTGTGCATACTCAACAACTTCCTCAAGTTCACATTAATGTGGACATAATTGACTCTGTCATTAGGAGTCTCTTTGATGAAGGCATTCCAAGGACTGTGTCATCTCCACCTCAAGGAACTTCAAACTACATTATTGGGTGGAGGTATGATGCTGATAGAAGAGCCCTCATTCTTCACAGAGTTCAAGGACAGCAAGAAGTGTTCAATTTTCAGACTTTGGACTACTATGAGGTCTTGACCTGATAAACATGCCACTTGTCAACCCAAGCAAATCAAAACAAGCTGACAGGTTAGCACTCAGGATTTAAGACAGAATTACTGAAGAGTTCATCATTAGAAGGAGACAAAGGCAATCAGGTAATGTCATTGGTCAACTGGATGCTGAGGCAGACCCGGAGATTAGCTTCAAAGAGAAAACCTTGGCTGAAGGCCCAGTGATAGAGCCTGAAAGCCCTGTCACACCAACAACTGGTTCAGAAATTCATTCCCTCAGTGAAACACCTGCTGGTGAAGGTGTCTCACAACCTCTCTCTGGCCAGAGCATGGATGCTACACCAAGCAATGAAGGCCAAACCTCTATCCACCCTGAGTCACAAAGGTCTGTGGGTGACAAAGGGAAAAGGATTTTGACTCCTGAGGAAATTAAGGAGGAAGAGAAAGAGAGAAGAGGAAGCTAAGGGGAGAAAGTTCCTCTGGGTCTTCAGGTTTTATGCAAGCTGCAATCAGGGCTGCCCCCAGACCAAATACTCAAGATGATGAGTTGAGGGCAGTCAGGATTACTTACCTGCAGACCGGGAACTATGACATTGATGAAATCATTTCTCTTCCCTTAGAACAACTAAATGAACTGGGTGACATGGAAGTGTCAAGAGAGATGAAAGAAAAAGAGGATGCAAGGTTACTTCTCCAATTCAAGAAGAGAAGAGACAGAAAAGACTCTACAAGCATGCTCCTACTCTCTCCCCAGTTCAAGAAAGCCCTGTACAAGAAGATGTGGTTCAACAAGAACCTCAGGTAGACAAAGGAGAAGATAGGATCAAAATGATCAACTACCTGAGTGCCACAGGCTTTTATCAGGCAGATGCACTTCTTCCCTTATCCTATGACTTTGTTGAGTTTGAGTACTTAAAACAACTTGAGCTTGAGTTAGTCAAGGAGAGAAAGACAACTAAGAAGAAGCTAAGGGAAGAAGCTGCAAAGTCAAGAGCCATCATCCAAAAGAGTATGAAGAAGTCTGCTGATAGACAAAGGATGATGAGCTTCTTGAAGCTGTATGGATTCTCCGGAAGGAGACTTGGCCCTATGTCTCTATCCACAATGGATGAGCATATAAGGGTAATCAAGCAGAAGATCAAGAATGGAGAACTAATTGACTTACACTCTCTTCCAAGTCAAGTTCCACCTGAAGTGGAGGTTAAGGTTGAACAACCTGAGACAACACAACCCGGACCTCCTGTTGAGCCTCAGCAAGCTTCATCTTCTGATCCACAGCAGGGTCAACTCCCTCTCCTTCTGAACCTGTGAGGGAGGAACACCCAACTGAGAAAGACAAGGATGATCAACAAGGTGCTGCAAACCAGTCTTCTCAGTTAAAGTCATCTATGCGAAAGAAGAGGATGGCTTCTAAACCAAAGTCTAAGAAGAAGAAGCCTAAATCATCTACCTCTACACCTCAGGCTGAGTCAGATCAACCTGAGGAAGTGCATGAAGAGGCAGCCCAATCAACTCCAATGCAAGTGGATCCTCTTGCAGCTGAGACACCCATCTTATCCTGGACCTTCTCTACCAATCCAGAAAGATGGCATGTAATCAGAGATCAAGGTGTTGAGAATGTCTATACATGGCAAGACATAATCAACTTACCTCTGCATGATCTCTTTGAGATGAGAAGATACTATGAAAGTCTGAATGATCCTGACCATCTAATGAAGAAGGGTATGGTCATGATTGTGCTGAAGACTACTAACATCTGAAGATCTTCTAAATGTTTTGGTAGCATCAGCCTAGGGGGAGTTTGTAAGGATTCCTTTAAGTCTGATGCAAACCAAAACATCCAAAGTCTCTCTGCAAGCAATGCACTAAAGAACTGAAGTAGAATTGCTTAGGAAGTTTTACACCATGCACTAGAAATATTCTAAGTGTAAAATCTTCCGAAGCCATGACCAATATCTTCCGAAGCCAAATATGAAGTCTTCCGAAGCCTCAGAGACAAAGTCTTCCGAAGCTTCATTCTATGAAGACAGATTTCTTCCGAAGACTTTTAGTAACATGCTTTATCTGATGTACTGTTCCATAAAGCTGGACACCTTTCCGCTGCATCTTTGTAAAGTCACAATCTTTCATGAATTGGTGAAAAGGTCCATGCTTTTGGTAACTGTACATTGAGGTCTTGAGTCTGTAACCTTCTACTTTATGTACTTTATCCTTTTTGTAATAGATAAGGATGTGAGCTATGGCATGTCATAGTCACAAGGTCAAAAGGCAGATATGCCTTTTGATTCTACAATTGATTTTGTTTGTGTCTAGTCAGTTGTATCCAGCTGGCTTTCAAAGTATAGCCGGCTGTAGGTTGTAGTATAAGTATTCCATGTTCTAGTATATTTCTTTATGCTTTGTAACACTTGTAATAAAACTTGAGAAAGCAATATACTGCATCCTTGAAACCCAAATCTCTTGTTCTGTCTCTTTATTATTACTTGTGTTCTTAGTATCATTATTGTGGTTAATCCAGTTTACTGTTTGATCAAGTTTGGTTAATCTCCTCTTTGTGTTATTGTGTTGTAATTGTCAAGCCCTTCACCGGTCCTGCAACTACCGTTAGCTGAATAAGTTGACGATAAAGAACCGATACCCCTTACCGAGAATCGATGATTTGTTTGATCAGCTTCAAGGTGCCAGTTGGTTTTCAAGGATAGATCTTCGATCGGGCTACCATCAGTTGAAGGTGAAGGAACAAGATATCCCTAAAACAGCTTTTCGCACGCGATATGGTCACTACGAGTTCCTTGTCATGTCTTTTGGTTTGACCAATGCGCCAGCTGCTTTTATGGATCTAATGAATCGAGTGTGTCGGCCGATGTTGGATAAATCAGTGATTGTGTTTATTGACGATATCCTGATTTATTCAAAGAGCGAGATAGAGCATGCCGGTCACATTCGGGAGGTTCTAGAGACGTTGAAAAGGGAAAAGTTGTACGCCAAGTTCTCCAAGTGCGCATTCTGGTTGCGCGAGGTTCAGTTCTTGGGTCATGTGGTGAATCCTGACGGGATTATGGTGGACCCGGCAAAGGTGGAGGCGGTTATGCAATGGAAGTCACCAAAGACGCCATCCGAGATTCGTAGCTTCTTGGGCTTGGCGGGCTACTACAGAAGATTCATTCAAGACTTCTCTAAGATCGCTTCTCCACTAACCAAGTTAACCCGAAAAGATGTGAAGTTTGCATGGGGTTAAGCTCAAGAGAAGGCGTTCGAGGAACTGAAAGCGAGGTTGACTCAAGCTCCAGTTCTGTCATTACCCGACGGAAGTGAGGATCTGGTGGTTTATTCTGATGCTTCCTACTCGGGGTTGGGGTGCATGTTAATGCAGAGAGGAAAGGTCATAGCCTATGCATCCCGACAGTTGAAGGTTCATGAGGTCAATTATCCCACTCATGACTTGGAGCTAGCAGTTGTGGTCTTTGCGTTAAAGATTTGGAGGCACTATCTTTACGGGACGAAGTGCACCATATTCACTGACCACAAGAGCTTGAAGTACTTCTTCGAGCAAAAGGACCTGAATATGAGGCAGAGACGATGGTTGGAGCTTATAAAGGATTACGATTGTGAGATCCATTACCATCCGGGCAAAGCCAACGTGGTGGCGGATGCCCTTAGCCGAAAGGAGAGACCCGAGCCGATTCGGGTGAAAGCATACCAGTTGATCATGACCTCGGAGGTGATGAAGCAAGCCAAAGAGTTTCAAGATGAGGCATTGAAGGAAGATCATCTTAACTCTGAAAGAATGAGAGGTCTGGTCGCGGAGTTGGGTGAAAACACGCTTGGTGTTAGAACCCGATTTGGACGAATGTGGATTCCTCGCTTTGGGGATCTACGTATGAAGATCACGGACGAAGCTCATAAGACTCAATACTCTATTCATCCCGGTGCTACGAAAATGTACCACGACATGAAGAAAGATTATTGGTGGCCGGGTATGAAGTGTGATGTAGTGGAGTACGTGAGTAAGTGTCTTACTTGCTTGCAAGTGAAGGCCGAGCAACAGAAGCCGTATGGGAAGATCCAACCTTTGGATATACCGGAATGGAAGTGGGAGCACATTACCATGGATTTCGTTATGAAGCTGCCGCGTACCCCGAAGGGGTATGATGCCATATGGATGATAGTTGATCGTCTGACGAAGAGTGCTCACTTTCTACCGATCCGCGAAACATATTCATCTGAGAGGTTGGTTGATCTGTTCATCAAGGAAATTGTAACTCGTCATGGTGTGCCGGTGTCTATTGTGTCTGATCGTGACACCCGGTTTACATCCAAATTCTGGAAGAAGTTCCACGACGCCATGGGGACGAGGTTACATATTAGCACGGCTTATCATCCCCAGAGTGATAGTCAATCAGAAAGGACCATTCAGACATTGGAGGACATGCTTCGGGCATGTGTTATCGATTTTGGAGGAAGCTGGGATGACCACCTACCGTTAGCTGAATTCTCGTACAACAACAGTTATCATGCCAACATTGGTATGCCCCCATATGAGATGCTATATGGTAGGAGATGCAGAACACCCGTTTGTTGGGGTGATATTGGTCAGAAGGAATTAGGGAACGTTGAGGTGATCGAGGCTACGACTGAGAAGCTTGAAAAGATCAAAGCCTTCATGAAGGCAGCCAAAGATAGACAGAAGTCGTATGCTGATAAACGACGCAGACCGATTGAGTTCCAGGTGGGTGACCGGGTTATGTTGAAGGTCTCACCTTGGAAGGGTATCATCCGTTTCCGAAAGCGGGGCAAGTTGAGCCCGAGGTACATAGGCCCTTTCCGAACATTGCTCGAGTAGGAGAGGTGGCCTATAGATTGGAGTTAGCAGATGAGTTAAGTGGAATTCACCAGACATTCCATGTATCTCATCTATGGAAGTGCTTGCCAGATGAGGATATGAGTTCCATTGGAAGATATCAAAGTAGACGAACGGCTCAATTATGTAGAGCAACCAGTGGCAATCATCGATCGAAAAGAGAAGAGGCTGAGGAATAAAACGGTTCCTCTTGTGCGTGTACAGTGGAAGCACAGGAAAGGATCCGAGTCGACGTGGGAGACCGAAGAAGAGATGAGGCAACATTACCCACGTTTGTTCGAGGAATAACAGGTTTCGGGGACGAAACCTATTTAAGGGGGGTGGACTTGTAACACCCGGGTATTTATTTATTTTGAAGCCGACGAGTGAAGAAAAAGAAATAAAGTCCAAAGTTGAGGGACCAAACTCGCCACCGAGAGAAAGTTGAGTGTGTGGTGGTATTTAAAGGGAGAGGGCAGCCCTAACCCTCTCCCCATACTCACATTTCAGCCAAACAAAGAGGAGAAGAGAGAAAGGGAGAAAAGAGGAAGAAAAGTTGGTTCGGGTTGGTTCGAGTGAGCAAAAAATCATTGAGGAGCGAGTCAAATCGAAGCTCTTCTCGTTGTGATCGTTTGTGTGAGTTCTAGGACCCCACTTTTACTTGTTTTCGAACGATTTTGGGGCTGGAAAGCATAGAAAACCCGTTTTTGTATGTGTGTGTTTGACCCATTTGGGTGTGTTGCGTGTGATGCGTTTAGAGTTGTTTCCAGGCTTGTGTGTACTTGTATGGTGTTGTGGTATGCATTCCTAAGGTCTAGGATGGTTGATTTAGGATTAGAATGGGTTTGGATGAGCTTGGAGGTCGAAAATGGTAGATTGGGTTCGGGATGAACTCCTTTCTGCATCAGCTAGGGCTAGGCGATCGACTGAAGGCCATACGGCCGACTGAGGGGCGATTGAGGTTCATTCGCACGATTAAGGTTCATTCGCATGATTGAGGGTTCATTCGCACGACTAAGGTTTCATTCGTACGATTGGGGGTCCAGTCGCATAGTTGCTTAGTCGCATTAGTCCCAATCGCATGGGACTCATTCGCATTGAGTCCATTCGCATGAGGTCAGTCGCATAGGTGCTCATTCGCATTAGTTCCATCCGCATGTGGGCCATACGCACGACTGGGTGTCCATTCGCATAGATGTTCATCCGCATGAGTCCAATCGCATGATGTTCAGTCGCCTGGAGGCCATGCGACTGAAGGGTGTCCATACGCCCGAATAGGGCTATTGCACCCGAGGAGAAGCTTAGTTCAACTTCTAACTTTCGGGGGAAAGTGCAGATGTAAGCATTGACGTGGAAGTTCCCGTAAGTTCATGTACGATGACTATAGAGGCCTTAGAGGTTATGTTGGGTATGATGATGATGTTGCATATTTATGCATGATGTTATGTGTGTATGATGTTGCCCTGTATGATGTTGATGACTGTGTATGCTATGTTCATTGTTATGATGTATGTT
>CM046041.1:28049678-28145837 GCA_025215565.1 Flaveria ramosissima
CAAGTGGTTGAGATGAGCTCCCAATACAATTAAAAATATAGAGGTCTTGAGTTCTAGTCTTCCTTAAAGTAAAAATAATCTAGGTTGAGTCACAGGGTTTTCTTGGTTTTCGGTTACCTCCTGGAGTTGAAGACTTGAAGGTGGGATCCCGGCTGAAAAACGGATACTTTGAACCCGATTATGATGACACAATCTTTTGAAGGAGATCATACATTTGCCACTAAACCAACTATAATATTTAAATTAGCATAGTTCAATCTTACAAATAATAATGAAACAGCCACCTCATACGGTCAAAAGCCGAATCTAACGTTGAACCATATATTTTGCACCTTTGTTAGCACACATTGAATTTTTCTACGCTTTCCCTCTCTCTAAAAGGGTATTTCGCATCACTCTTTCTTCTACATTCTCACAATAACAGTTTTTCAATATCTTCAGGTAAGTTCATCTTGTTTTGCATATCAAAATAGTATAACTTTTAATAAAGAAATGCTCAAATGCTTATGATTATATGTTAATTATCTGCTAATGTATGCATAGGGTAAACATGATGGATCAACCACATCATCCAAGTGTTTCCCAGAAGCTAGCAGGGAGTCTTCTTACATCACGCATGGCGAATTTTCGTTCTAGTGACAATGGTTTGCAACAACAAGATCTGCATCACAGGCGTTTTCGCAACCAAAACTACACGAATGCTGCGTTACAGTACCCGTTGCAGCCGCAAACCACACTTCCCCTTGTGCTTAAACCATCTCCTGTTTGTGTTCAAGCCCCAACCGAAAAAGGTTTTGCGGGGTTCGCGATTGATTTCCTCATGGGTGGAGTGTCTGCAGCTGTTTCAAAGACCGCTGCAGCCCCGATTGAGCGTATTAAGCTCTTGATCCAGAATCAGGATGAGATGCTCAAGGCGGGTCGATTGTCTGAACCTTATAAAGGAATTGGTGAATGTTTTAGTAGGACCATTAAAGATGAAGGTTTTGTTTCATTGTGGAGGGGGAACACTGCTAATGTCATTCGTTACTTCCCAACACAGGCTAGTAATTAACAAAGATTTCATAACTTTTGGTGATTTTGAACCTTTGAATCGATATATCGCGTGTTGATTATGCAGGCTTTGAATTTTGCATTCAAAGATTACTTCAAGAAGCTGTTTAACTTTAGGAAAGATAGAGATGGTTACTGGAAATGGTTTGCTGGTAATTTGGCATCTGGAGGGGCTGCTGGTGCTTCTTCTCTATTTTTTGTTTATTCACTCGATTACGCGAGAACCCGTTTGGCGAATGATGCTAAGGCTGCAAAGCAAGGTGGAGGAAGGCAGTTTAATGGTTTGGTTGATGTCTACAAGAAGACATTAGCCACTGATGGTATCGCTGGGCTTTATCGCGGGTTTAACATTTCTTGTGTAGGAATTATTGTCTATCGCGGTTTGTACTTTGGATTGTACGATTCTTTGAAGCCCGTGTTACTCACTGGAAGTCTTCAGGTAAATTAGGTTGTCATATCTAACATGTTTAATTAAACAGATTAACTCATCAGCTAATTTCTTTTTCAAAACATAACACAATTTATGTTACATTTTTCACCTAATTCTATGTTGTATATCAATGATTGTTGGGCTGCATTTTTCAGGATAATTTCTTTGCAAGTTTTGCACTTGGTTGGTTGATCACCAATGGTGCAGGACTTGCATCGTATCCGATTGACACCGTAAGAAGAAGAATGATGATGACGTCCGGTCAAGCAGTTAAGTACAAGAGCTCAATGGACGCGTTCACTCAGATTTTGAAAAACGAGGGGGCTAAGTCTTTGTTCAAGGGTGCGACTGCCAACATTCTCCGAGCCATTGCTGGTGCTGGTGTGCTCTCCGGTTATGACAAATTGCAGGTGCTCATCTTTGGCAAGAAGTATGGATCAGGTGGTGGTTAAGCGGATAGTATTGCGCGCTACAATCTCATATGGTAACTTTTCCGCACTGTATATAGTGAGGAAAAGTTACAATTTTTTGGTTTTGTTACGGACATTAGTTTAAATAACCGGTTGGTTAAAGGAACTGTTGTTGAGTGTTCACTCTCAACAACCGTATTTTTTTTTTTTGAGTTTTTTATCTCTAAAACTAATATTTCATATTAAGTAAACTGAACTGCTTTGGTTTGTGTAACGGTTATTGGGCATGTGTGAGGATGATATTTTTATTTTCGGTATAACTTAGGTTGAGTAGGATTTGTTATTTGTACCCTGCAATTATGAGTTAAAGATGTTCAAGTTGTTTTATCATCGGATCAAAATCATCCATGTTTTGATCTTAATTTGAGTCTTAGGGTAAAATATAGAGGCTAAACACCACAATCTTCTTATTATAAAATGGTATTTTAGAAAAGAAACTTTTACCTGAGGGTATTTTCTTGATGGTGTTTCACGTAAGTGCGACATTTCGGTAAATGCTGTTGTACTTTTTTTTTCTTTGTTTATAATATAAACTAGATTTAGTAAACTCGTGTGTTACACGAGTTGAATAAATAAAATATAATATAATAAAATTTATTAATTATAAAATGATAATCTAATATATGATATGACTGAAATTATATATGAGAAATGACTATAAGTAATAAAACAGTTATATCATTTTTTAAGTATTTGTTTTAATTTTTTTCTTAATTAGAAATAACATTAATAAATAAATCTTTTCTTAATTTATTAAATTTAAAAAATGTTAAATAATATTATTAATAATTAAAGTAAATATTTAACAGGAGAGAGAGGTGGAAAAATTTTAGTGAGGATGATTGTGGTGTTGACACGTGTCATCTCAAGATACCTTTTTATTAGAGTAGGAAGATGTATAATCGCCATTAAGAAAAATAGAAACCGTGGTTATTAAGGGATAGAAGGCGACCAACCCTAGAATTGAAAGAAAAACACACTTGAGAAATGCAGTATCTCAATATATGTGAAATTACTCGTTCAATTGCTTAATGAATGCTTAGGACGCATTGTTTTGTACAGTTGTAAACTGTCTTTCTAGAGAAAACCTAAACCATCTATGTATTCATATAGCTCTTCTAAGGTTTTATGAGATGAATATTTTCACTTAAAGCAACAAGAAAAGATGAAAAAAAAGTACAATGCTTGGGAATGGACTTATAGTTTATAACTATGTAACATAAACGCATTAACTTTTGTTACGACTTATCTACCCCCTTCGTTGTAATTTATTTATGTAAACCCTTATGAACAAATCTTCTTTCATGATACTAAGTTTTGAAAAAATTAGGATCCATCTATAAAAATAATGAAAATAGTGATAAACATTGTCACAAAACTTAAAAAAAAAAACCCTCTTATTCCCAAACCAATGTATCAATCAAATTCAAAATCTAAATTATACAATAAAGAACAATAGAACATAAGACAAACAACATGAAACCTAAAAAAGACAGTTTGAACATTACAATGGTGAACAAAAACCAATATACAGATACAAACGAACTCAAGAAATCATCATAAAGATGTAAAGCCTAGGAATGATTCTTACAAGACTAATGAATAAGACCAACTAACAGATTTTTATTCTTGAACATAAGAGAAAACGAGACCAATAAGAAGTCTGTATTCTATGTAGTTGACGATCAAGACCGAAACAACAACTTCATCGTCACGGCAATCAAATGAAGATGATGATGATGTGTGTATATTAAGTATTAGAATTTGATGTGTGTATATGATAACCTCAGTCAACAATATGTCAATATACACCCCTCTCTTTTCATATATTGACAAACTAGGGTAGCAGCCCATTCGATTGCAAGCCCAATAGAGAATGATCCATAAATTTTGATTCTTGTTACAATAAGCCCAATCAACACTAGCTTGCTACAAGCTTAGTCAAGCAACACCACAAAGTGCTTGTCACATATATGAAGCCCAATAGTAATGAGAAGAAATAAACATACAACCAGTTAGATGACATCATATTTTGACATTGATTGGATGAACCGTAGATAGACACATATTTTAGCAAATACTATAAGAACGATTTATAAAATAGGACCGTGCATTATACTCCGGAATATATATTTTAATTATATGCTTCTTGAAGTATAGATATTCAGGATATGAAAACTTAATATGATTAGGTTGGTATACAATTACGTCTTTTTACTTCACGTAAAAGTCATATCACTCATTTCACATTCTTTCACTCCATCTCACCCGGCCCATTCACTAAATCAAAGAGTCCCACCCCCTTACACGCTTCTCAATTTAGCATTAGTATATATATATTAATAGATAGGTTGTGTGTAGAGTGACTCATCATAATTTATTTCACGCTTGTTAACCCACTCACGCCCACCCCTTAACGCCTCTTCACGCCAGAGAGGAGTCGTGTGCAACACCCGTTAAAGAATCCAACAGTCTTAACATTATACATATAGATGGCACCGAAATTTAGACTAACTTAATTAATCCAATATAATATAAAAGCCATCAATATAGAGTTCCAAAATCATCTCTCCACTTAAATGACAACTTGCAATGACATTCATGACAACATCTTAGTCGTCATAAAGTTTTGCACCTATCATTTTTATACTCAAGTGGGTACAAGGACAAATTGATAGGGTTTGCTAGCGACTTCGACAACAAGTATTGTCGCTTATTCACGAAAAATAATATAAATAATATGTAATTCCGTTCAAATGTTGACTATGCTTGATTATCATTTATTAAGCGGTGATATATTGGTATATTATCTATACTAATACTAATAAAACAAAATAAAAATTTTAGGACATGTTATTTTTCATAACATCATTGCCACATGCTCACATGTTATATTTTCACACCTTTCATGTCACATATCACTAACATATAAAGATTACTATTTAAATATCATATTAAATGCTAAAAAT
This sequence comes from Flaveria ramosissima, assembly GCA_025215565.1. Lineage (NCBI taxonomy): Eukaryota > Viridiplantae > Streptophyta > Magnoliopsida > Asterales > Asteraceae > Flaveria > Flaveria ramosissima. The sequence continues at coordinate 28,054,598 of CM046041.1, forward strand.
CTTATTTATATTCTTTCCAAATTATAAAACACATTTTTATTAAAAAAAATAAATGAAATTTAGAAACAAAATGTAAGGCCCCGGTCCCGGGAAGCCTCACAGTTGGTTAATCATAGCATAAAAATCAGTTTAATAATAAAAACATTGCAGCGGAATTAATTAGACATTCATTTAAAACTTAGAAACCATACTGTACTCATACATTTGTCTTTTAATTGCAAACAAAACATATAACTTGTTCTTAAATTACAATAAAGATTTCATAAATAGGAATGTCATCCATAGCTCCCCAAGTAGCTCCGTGTGTCATCCTCAGCATCAGCGTTTACCTGCCAACTATTATGCATAAAAGTCAGCTTCGCTGAGTGAGTTCTAGTTAGAAATAATATAAGAAAATATAAACTTTATCCTTCATATAGTGACCATGCATACATCATAGCACATAACATAACTTGCATCATAATAAGCATGTTCATTATCTTTCATTCTTTCATTATCTTTCACTTTCATCATAAACGAGATTGCACAAAGCAAGAGCTCCATGTTGATTGACAACAAATGCCAATCCCTGTCGGTACACATGGATACGGTAGCTAACCCCCACAGTTGATCCACACTGCAAGGCACATAGCCCGCTCATGAATACAGATCCATCATCATACATCAGACTCACAGAAGTGAAGTCTATCATAGTGCTTGCAAGACTTTTCATCATCAAACGGGCCCGCGGGTAACATTCATTAAGTTTCACTTTTCATTAATACCATCTTCCTCTTTAATATATATAATACTTAACTCATTAAGTACACAACATGCCAAGTACTAATCATCATAAAACATAACAGACCCGCCGCGGGACAGCAGGGGTTCGGGGGCGGCAGCCCCTGACAGCGGGGTCCTAGGGGCAGCAGCCCCTAGTGGGGGCAGGGCTGCCATGTCAGCGCGAAAATATGTTTACACATTTATATAGCACATTTACTTATAGAAAAAATCGTTCTTCCTGTTAAAACCCCTTAAAATCTTGGTCATTTAAAAACGTAAATTTAGTATGCATAATAGCCCCAAAACATGGAAAACTTATAAATAGGGGATCTAGAACTCACTTGGATACCACGAATAACCTCTAGACTAAGCTTTCTAGGCTAGGATCCCACTACACAACCTGCAGACAAGTTAACACTCTAAGGGGTTAATTTTCTGCCTAAATTCGCTGCTAATTTCGCTGCAAGATCAGCAATTTCGCAGCTAGATTCGCCAACACTTTCGCTGCTAGTTTCACCAGCAGTTTCGCTGCTAGTTTCGCTAGCACATTCGCTGGCAGTTTCGCTGGCATCTTCGCTGCCAGTTTTGCTGCCAGTTTCGCCCAACTTTCGTTGGAAAAACATGTCTGCGAAACTATAGTTTCGCAGAAAGTCCTCATAGTTTCGCTGATTGAATATGCAAATTCGCTGGATGAACATACAGTTTCGCAGATCGCATAAAAATTACGAACCAGTCCGTTTTTAACCCAAAATCATAACTTTTTACGTCCAAACTCTTAGTTTATCATCCATGAGGCTAAACCTAAGCTTTATACATGTTTTCATACGTAAAAATGTGACCTTTATGCGATTCTTTGCAACTTTTCAAAACCCAAAACCCTAGAATCCGGGTTTGATCTACAGAAGGGTTTAGTGGTCGATTCTTACCTGGATTTGTTGCTTCTTTCTTAGATCTTGATGCTCCAACACCCAGATCTTCAATCTCTTCACCTTGGAAGCTTCAAATCTTGAGTTTTCTTCACTTTCTCTCTCTACTTTCTCTCTCTACGAATTTTGGTGGCTAGGGTTGTAATGAGGAAGATGGAGCTGGTTTTGGGTGCTTAAGGGCTGATTATGGGCCTTTAATCCCATAGGCCACTACCCAATAAGCCTAATTTTAGCCCATGACTATTTCTTTACCTTATTAAAATACCCAATAATTAAGCCCATTATCCTTAATGACTTGTTTCGACTTTTCGGGGTATTACACAAAACTAGAATTAAACCCCTGTGTTGCGGCAGGGGCGTTAAATCATATCAAATAGCACTAATGTCACAACATTATCAGCGACCACCAACACTGAAGTTGCGGTGTATTAGTGTGGAAAAATTAGACCGAAACTTAAAACATAGAAAAATTTAACTAAGTTGATCTAGGATTCGCGTGTTGCGATGAACTTGTCAAACGGGTCAAAATAGACGTTAAAATGTTGAACCACACATGTACGTTGCATCGTGTTAAGTCACAAAATTTAGAACGAAATGTAAAGCGAAACGTAAAAATGGCGAACCACACATGCATGTTGCGCCATGTTAACTTGTAAAACTTAGAATGAAACGTAAAACATAAATTTACGAACGATGAAAAGTATAAGGAACTAAAGTTGAAAATTGAAAAAGTTGTAAGGTCAAATTGCAAAAGGGGAAAAGTTTTGGGTTAAAAGTAAAAAAACTTAAATTTAGTGAGGCTACATTACAAAGAGAAAAAAAGTTTTGGGTTGAAAATAAAAAAAAATATTTTTATACAACACTCTATGCATAAGGTACAACACCTTATGCATAGAGAAGTTGATAATTAGTATATTATAAAATTTAGAAACAAAATTAAGAAAAAGTTGGAATATTTAAAAATCATTTTAATAAGATTTTTTAAAAACGAAAGTTTAGAGAAAAATATTATTATTACATTATTACTTAAGGCAGTTGATTATACGTGATTCGAATCATATTTATCTAAATATTATAATATAACTTTTAAATATTAACTACTAACTATTTATTTAATATTTTAATTCAAACGTATAAAACACAAATTTCTAAACTAGTTAATCATATGTAGCAGTGTTTACTTGTATTCATAGTTAAATACATATAATATTTGTAATTGTAAATACAACTCTATAGCTTAATTTTCGACTATGTTTGTCTAATTGGTATATACCTGTATTAACTTGTTGCAGTTTTGTTTTATTAATTACGAAAATGTTATCTTGTAACTTTTTATCAGTTAGCTAAAAACATGAATCTTATCTTTACATTGATATATGTTGTGTGTATATGCACATATATTGATGATAATCTAAAACTAATAGTATTAAGAACTATGAGAGTCATGTTACCCTTACACTATTTATGAAACAAATAACCTAGAATGCAAGTAGATTTTGATCTGTTTAAGATTTGTTTATAAAAAATATGATAGCAATAGCTTAGAATATACACTATATGCACATTCATATGTATACATTCTTATGCTTCTTAATACGAATTTCAAGAGAGCCGATAAAATCAAGAAAAGAGCCAGGGAGAAATAAAATAAGTCATTGCTTCCAACTCATTAAAACAATATATACAAATATTACGTGGCTCTCATGATTCATAAAATGTTGTTAGTTTTGAAATTAACATGACATGTATATATCATTCTTTGAAATATATTTACAACTAGTACACGCAAACCTCTGCGTTTTGAAGAACGCATTATAACATTTAAAACTTTATATAAAAAACAAAAACTGTAAAAAAAATTATTTCAAAATGTTGATTAAATTAAAATGTTGCATTTGAATTTTAAATTTCATAAAACATCATATACTAAAAGTTGTTACAAGAAAACAAAAAATGTAAAATCCCAAAAGCTCGAATCATCTTTGACAATTTGTACATTTTTTTGATAACTTTTATTTTATCACACACAACTTTGTTTTAAATGAAATCTACAAAGAAATATAGATAAAGTAAGTACCTTCCAATGATATTTAGAAAATTTACTAAATTCATATTTTAAAAATTATAAAAGAAAATTTTAAAAAATAGCCAAAAACGTATGAGTAAACCATGTGTCAAAATGTGGTTGAGAAAAAAATGGAAAAAATAAAGAAAAAAGGTTTTGAGTGTAAATAGCGATTCACATTAAGTTTGGGGGCTCTATTATAAGTTTAATTAAAATCACTTGTATTAAATATTTGTATTTCTGTGTTACACGTATGGTAATTCAATATTTATAAAGGTTAATTCTGTAAAGTGAACATGTGGTGATTTTTGAAGTAAAGTAAGGATATAATAGAGTATACCTAAATGAATGGGCGGATTAGATCGGGAAGATTAGGTCGAGCAGTGTAGTTACAGAAACAGGTTGGGTTAGAATGGTTTTTTATATAGTTCCAAACACCAACCATATAAACGATATATTTGTTTAAATTTTTATAATATGTGAAAATAAATATATAAAAGATAAATTTATTTTGAAAAAAATCTTTTAATTTGTATTTAATTTAGTTGTTATAACTCTGGATGTTTACTTATTGAATTAAAACTTTTCGATGTTTCAAAATTTAATTTGATTTTGAGTAATGACTTGAAGAGTGTTTCAACTTTAAGCTTACTATAAATACAATGTGATCCTTAGTTGTTACTTGTTAGGCACACCAACATCCTCATACTTGAGGTCTTTTTTTATATTTTTTTTTCTAAAGTTCCAGCAATCTTCCTCTCTACTACAAGGTATTATATCGGGTTTAGAGCCTCCCCGACTGCACATACAGCTTCAGCCATTGTATCGTAGGAAACATTCGAGGTCTTTTGGGAGACTTGAAATTTGTTTTAAGGGAGCTGTGTTAAACACGAAGCCTCGGTCATGAAATTATTTTTTGTATTTTGTAATTCATAATTTTTTTTATTATTTTAGTTGTACAAGTGATAGCTAAACACGAAGCCTCGGTCATGAGATTATTCTATTGGAATTTATACAAGTGATAGTTTATTACTTTTGACGAACGGTACCTACAACACTTACAACATATATACCCACAATCTCAACCATGTAATCAAGGTAAACAATTTTCTTCCAAAAAATTCATTTAGCTAGAGAAGATGTAGACTAAGAATTTGAGATCACATCAAGTGAAAACATATTTGGATCAAACAACACCAGAAACATTGTTCCTAGTCACATCTACGACATTAAAAACCTTCAAATGAATATATTCAACAACTAGGACATGCGATTTAATAGATTTGAACCTGTCAACTGTTGAACGATTCGATGAAGAAGGAACCTGCCAATTGTTAAATACTTTGATGCAGATAAAAACTTGTGAAAGAGAAAGTAAGAAGATCGATCAATATCAATTCCAGCAAAGAAATAAGATGAGTGAAATCATTTCCAAAATCAAAATCAATTGAAATCATATGAAAATTCAACGAGGAAATCAAATAAAAAATGATTTAAATAACCCGTGCATGCTAGGAGATATTTGGACTCCTCTATTGCTTGTTTTTTTTAGGAATGAGACCTCCTACCTTGATCTTTTTCACCAAAGCTGAATAACAATGTATGTTACCCGAATGATGTTCTGAACAGTTGTTGGTAACTATGTTACCCGAAAAGTCGTGGGTTCAAATTTTGCTTGGGGTAAAAATGCTCTAGGTTGAGTCAAGAGATTTCCCAAATGGTGAGATTTCTTATAAGAGAGTTAGAGTGTGATTCTGGTTAAAAAAAAACAGATAAGTAAACCTGTGAATCCAAGGATCGTCGACAGGAATTATCAGTGTGAATTGATTTCAAGTCAACGTTAGCGGAATTAACGTTGATTTGGTTTAATTGTATTTAAACAACATTCAATGTCAATGAAATATCAAGAACACACGACACAAAACACAATTAAAGATTGATTAATGTTTTATTATAATGTATTGAAGATTACAAATGAATGAAACAATGAATGCTATGATGTTGTATATGTTATGATGATCGAAAGACTTTTGATGATTGTTGTAATGCTATTGCTGTTCTCAATCAATCAATCGTCTGTTTTCAATCGTGCTTGAATCGAAACCTAGGATCCATATTTATAGACAGATGTTTCAGTTATAGGAAACACCGGATCTCTTGGGATTTGATTTGTTTCTGATAAGGAATCATCGGATTTCTCGGGATTCGAATAACCGCCTTGTTGACTTGTTGACTTGTTGACTTGTTGACTTGTAACACTTGTATTTTGCAAGTGTTTGGACTCCGCAGAAATATTGTCTTCCGCAGATGTTTTGTTCTTCCGCAGATGGTTTGTTCTTCCGCAGATGTTTTGTTCTTCCGCAGCATTTCTTGAACACTTGGAACTCCAGTTGATTTTGTTCATCCGTAGATGATCTTCGGATGTATTGTTACTTGTAAGATATACATCTACGGAAGAATGATATGTTCATCCGTAGATGTTTCTTACACTTGGTCAATTTCAATAATTGATCAAGTATTATGTTTGTACCTGCAGCCATACATACATCAACACATATATAAATGGGTTAACCTATATATTTAATGCATACATAATAATGAATTACAAAAGTTCATTACAAATATTAATTCAAGTACTAAGCCTATACATAATGACTAGATCTACAGATTCTAGACCTAACAATACTCCCCCTTAGGCTTAGCTACTTGTACTCATTCCTTCAAAACTGCAAGATCTTTGATTCTAGCGATCATCTTGTTGTAGAAGTATGAGACAGCAGTCTTCTGATCATCATACTTATACTTGATCTTCATCTTGCTCATCATCTTCAAAGTCTCATAACTAATTCCCAGAACATCTTCTTCTGTAGTGAGTGTGTCTAACACCTTGTTGTTATTCACCACTTTTAGCTCATCTTGTTCTGTTATTCTTAGTTCTGTAACTTCTTCAAATGTTGTTCCCTTCAGTAGTCCAGCATTAAATCTTCTTCGTTTATATGCTTTGGCATGAAGTTTGTCTACTACTTGAATCACATGAACATGTAGAAATAAATCATTTTGTGCTTGTTCATCAGACAGCTTGGGAAAGAATTTGTCATTTAAGTATGAAGTGTAGCTGGGATGAAGCAGTTTGATTTCCACAGGATCAAAGATTCTGATCTTTTCAGCTTTCTTGTTTTCAGCATTTCTCAGTAGGACCAATTCTTTTGTCTTTTCTACATATCCCCATTCAGTGATTGGGTATGTGAATTGAGTCCCTTCAATACATTTAAGAGCTGCTTTGTTTCTGTTGTTGTAGCCAATCCTCTTCAAGAATTCATCATCTACATGTTCTGAGGCATTGGACTTGTATCTTTTGAGCCCTTTGATTCTCTTCTGATGTTCTAATCTTCTCTTTTAGCTTCAATCAGCACATCATCTTTAAACTTAGTCTTTAACTTTCCCACTAGAGTTGAGAAGTCTCTTCCTCTAGGGTGAATTGGATAGTTGCTGATGTTTAAACTTTGAAGGTCTCTGATGTCATTCTCTGGCAGACTCACCACTGAGAGTACATCATGGAAGTATTCAACTCTTCCAGATGTTCTTTTAATAACAGCACAATCCCAGTCTGGATCATATTTCCATGCCATGATCTTGTTTTCTTCCGCAGAGCTGGGAGTTGTGAGGTGATCTATCAGTTGTATTAGAGTGGACTTTTGCTCAGTTATTTCTCTAACTGCAGTCCCAAGTGGCCATACTTTTCCGGGGATGACTTCCCTTGGCTCTCTAATCAGTTTCTCTTTCCCTTTGTGCTGATCTTTAGGTTCAACAGTTATGGGTTCAGCAGGGAGTTTGCTTTGTTGTTCATAAGGTGGATTTGGAGCTTCAGTTCTGAATTTTACCCCAGTGTCTAGTTCAACCTTCATTACATGCTCCATCATCCTTCTGAGTTCTCCTACTGTTCTTCCTTTAAGCTCATGAGGCTTGTAGTTGTGTCCCTGTAACCAGCAAGTCATGTTGTATTTGCTCAGCTTGGCTGTGTCACAGTGTCCCAACTCCTTCTTTATGTTTTGAATTGATTGAAAGGTACTGAATGCTTCATAATCACAGTTTGGAATCATGAAGCTGGCAAGCTCAAACTCTTTCAACAAGTTCTTCATCTCTGTCATGTTTAATCTTTCAACCATGTCATAAGGGAAACCATGATTTATAAGTGTCATGAACATGGTTGATTCAGGCCTCTCTTCAAGTATGTCACTTGTAGTCAGAAGATCATCAGCCTTTGAGACTTCTTGCTTTGGAGGAGTGTCTTCTTTGATTAGTTCTTCCCATTCTTTGTCACTTTCATCTTTCTGTTCAGTGATGGGCTCCTCAGCAGATAAGTCTATTATGGGTGTGTGTTCAGGAGAAAGCTTTTGTTTCTTTGGACTACTTTCATCAGTTGGCTTCTTCTCAGTAGTACCAAGGTATTTTCTTTTCCTTGAGTACCAGATCACTTCTTTTGATGCCTCAGGACTTTGTTTTGTTTGAGCAGTTGAAGTTTTGGCATAAGATTCCAATGAGCTGATCTTCAGTTTAAGTTGCTCAATTTCTTATTCTTTTGTCTTTATTATGTTTGACTGAGCAGTCATAGTGTCAGATGCTTGTTCAAGTCTCTTCATGATCTTTTCTTTATCTTTCTTCTCATTCTCTGCTGACTCTATAAGCTCAGCTTCCTTGTCTAGCAGAGCATCAATGACTTCTTTATCACTTTGAGCATCTTCTCTCAGTCTCTTTATTCTTTCTTGCTGATTTATCAATTCTTCATCCTTTTCTTTAATTATGCCCTTCAGCTCTTGTATTCTTGCCTTTCTTTTATTTGACTTGAGCACCAGCTTGTTGTACTCAGCCACCAGATAACTCTTGCTTACAGGAATGTCATCATCACTCAGATCATCTTCATTATAGGCAATCACATCAACCTGATCTGCTTCTGTATCTCTTTCCTGATGCTGAGACTCAATCTCTTCTTCTTTTACCTCCTCATGATCAACACTTGCTGAGCTTGACTTTGCTTCAGTGGCTTGATCTTCCTGCTCTTGAAGAGTTTGTTGTTGTTGCTGATCAATCATGGGAGAAACTTGTTCAGTTTCATTTGAGTGCACAGGGGATTCAGTCTTTGATAGTGACAGTTTGACTGTACTTGCTTCTGAGACTAATTCTGTCTCTCCAGTGTAGATGCTCTCAGTATCTGAGTTTGGAGGTTGTTGGTAGAGTTGCATCTGAAGCTGATTTGGTGATTGGGGTTGAATGGGAGAGATTGGTTCAGTATTTTGACTGGCAGGTGATTGAGCTTGGGGTGTTGGTTGTTGTTGTGGTGATAGATTGAGGATTGGAGAGATGGGTTCTGTAGTTTGGCTGGCTGTAGATTGTGTTTGGGGTGTTTGAGCAGAGCTGGTAGCAGAGCTCTCTTCCTCATCTTCCCAAACTAGCTCTGGAGGTATCTGCATTGGCATCAATCACATGAGCAAACATGTCTACGTCTTCTCCTTCATATCTCCCTGAGATTTTGTTCAGTACAGATCTGCCAAGGTGTGCTTGGATAAACACACCACCCTCCACATTTGTTCCAGGCAGGTCTGCATTAATGATGAGCTGAATGAATCTTGGAAACATATACATCTTATCAGCCTTCTGTACTCTGATGTGATCACACAAGCAGTTAAAGATGTACTTTGAGTAGTTGTACCCTCAAAGATGCCAATAATACCAGATGATATGTGTCTAGAAAATCTGTCAAGCCCAGATTTTCTATTTGACATACACTTCAGATAAGTGTGACACAAAAATCTGTATGGTTTGCAGAGTCTTCCCTTCTTGATTTCTCCCTTTTCAAAGTCTCCATCATATCCCATTAGAAGGAAAACCTTTTCTATGTATTCATTATCAAATACATCAGGGTGTCCTGCTTCAACATCTCCCAGTTCTAGTACCCTTCTTATAGTTTGTTCGTCTATTCTCAGCCTTCGATTCCTTACTTCTGCAATAATTCCTTCATCATCTTCTTCTATACGCGCAGAATTCCAGAAATCACTGATGTGCGATCGATAAATCGTTGGCTCTGCAGATAATGCATAGAAAACCCTTGATCTTCTCAAATATCTCATAATTTCTTGACATCCTTCCGACACAGGATCGTCAGGGTTCAAGAAAGCACATACATTATGCTCTTTTGCAAATCGATGATCCATCTGTTCATAAGAAAAGACTTCATTAGAATTATGTTATTGATATAAGAATACGAACAGTTGTGAGATAAAACAATCATCAACTTGTTCATTCTTGATGATTACAACATGTTTTACCTTAATAGACGCTGATTAAGAACTCAGATATACGTTTGCTTAAGGTTTGATTTGATAAATTTTGAATGTTGAGAAAGTGGGAAAAATTTATTGTGAGATTTTCTAGGTCTGAAAAAGTGAGCTGAAAAAGTGCATAATGCATTTGACAAGTCAAATCTCTTTATTTATACCCTCAGACATATTAATTTTCTCGGATTTATTCAGTGGGTCCCACATTGTACTCTTCCGTAGAAGTAATATCACATTAATTGTGATCGACAATTTACTCTTCCGTAGTATATCTACGGATCAACAACTTCTACTGATTGATCTTTGTTTATCCGTAGTTTACCAATCTACGGATAAACATTAATCTACTAATATTGATTTACACACAGTTGTATGTATGGCCCAACTCCATTGGTTGAACCAATTATTGCTATAGGACCTCGTTGGCTTTGTATACATGACAATTTAGTACAAGGAAACTTAAAATAAATTTCATGTAACCAACGGCTAATGTGATGCTCAGGTTTCATTTCTTCAACTTGATAAAGATATAGACATTGCTGCTGCTGATATAGATGTTATTTCATGAATACTACTCCCCCTAAATTTGTGATTAATGATGAACTTAAGCATTTATCATAAATTTCTTTAAGAGGAATAACATAAACACTGAATATATGATAATGATCAGATGCACTTAAGATGGGATCATACTACATTGCTAAGCCTCTTCCTGATTAGTTATGTTGTATAGTTGATGCTGGAACAAGTTCTGATTGCAAGTATATTGTCCTTATAAATCCATACAAGAGCTCATGTATCAACTAGGCTTGCTGTTTATCATGTTTTATTGATTTAGAAATAACTGTCATGGACTTCACATTGATTCACAAAGGTGTTGTCCTCCCTTTGTAAGTCAAATCATCATTCTTTCACTCTTGTGACTATGTACTTTAAATTATAATAGCTATCTTGAGATGTGTTTGGCATCTCATTGATGCGATGTTGATAAAGCTCAGGATAATATACAGTTGATCACTTAGGATTCTTTTGAGAGCTTTAGATATGATCATCATCAGGTCACCAGGTCTTTACTCACGTAAAACAGAGGTGCCTTTAACCCAGGTCTTTGTTCACACAAAACAGAGGGATGATGATGAACATGATCTTTTCACCTTTGATACTGAGATTCAGTATGGTGATCATACACCCAGGTCTTTGTTCACACAAAACAGAGGGAGTATGATTTGCAAAGATAGATAGTATAAAGTGTTTTACATAGTGTGTGCAGATGAATGATTTGATCACATTAGGATAAGACTCACTTTGTTTTCTCAAAATGAAGTTTCCCACAGACAATTATGACAATATTATGTTATGCAAGCACTAAGGTTTGTTTCCACTCAAGTTGAACCTACTCACATATCAAGAAACTTGTTGAGATATATTGATATTTGTTTATGCAGAAATAGGCAAAGCTATAGTTTACTATCATTTCCCATGCATAAGGCATACTGATGCATTATTGCACACAGCATGTTTTTGTTTGAACTTTATTTAATCTAAGTTAATCATACCTAGAGACTCAATCAGAAAATTAAATCTGACTGAATCAAAGGCTTTAGTGAATAAATCAGCAAGCTGATTTGATGTATCCACTTTGACTAACTTGATCAATCCCTTTTCTGAGCAATCTCTCAGAAAATGATACCTAATCTCTATATGTTTAGTTTTACTATGTTGCACAGGATTAGCAGTTATAAACATAGCAGCTGAATTGTCTATATAGATTGAAGTTTGAAGAAAGTTGTAACCATAGTCAAGCAATTGGTTTTGTAACCAAAGCACTTGAGAACACCCGGCTGAAGCAGCAATGTACTCAGCCTCAGCTGTGGATACAGAAACATTTGTTTGTTTCTTGCACTGCCATGACACTAGCCTGGGTCCAATGAATTGACATCCACCGGTTGTTGATTTTCTATTGCTGTTACATCCACCATAGTCACTGTCTGAGTATGAGTAGAGTGTAAAGTCTCCATCCTTGGGATACCATAGACCAAGTCCTGGTTTTCCCTTGAGATATCTGAAAATTCTTTTGACAGCATTGAGATGTGACTCCTTTGGATCAGATTGGTACCTAGCACATACACACACAGCAAACATAATATCAGGTCTACTGGCAGTTAAGTACATAAGTGAACCTATCATAGATCTAAATAATTTTGATCAATAGATTTTCCAGAGGGATCAGGGGCAATCTTATCAATTGTTGATGCTGGTGTTTTGCAAGAGGAGACTTCAGCAAAATTGTATTTCTTCAGAATTTGATGTATATATTTTTCTTGATTGATGAAAATTCCATCTGCTTTTTGATGAACTTGAAGGCCAAGGAAGAATGTTAATTCACCCATTGAGCTCATCTGAAATTCAGATTTCATCAGCTCTTCAAAATTCACACACAATCTCTTATTAGTTGATCCAAATATAATGTCATCAACATATACTTGGACTACTAAGAGATCTTGATGTTCTTGTTTGAGAAAGAGTGTCTGGTCAATTGTTCCTCTTTTGTAGCCATGCTTGAGTAAGAAGGATGATAATGTTTCATACCATTTTCTTGGTGCTTGATGAAGACCATACAAGGCTTTATCTAGTTTGTATACCCTGTGAGGATAATGAGGATCTTCAAATCCGGGGGGTTGAGACACATAAACTTCCTCATCTATTTTTCCATATAGGAAAGCACACTTGACATCCATTTGATACACAGTGAATTTCTTGTATGATGCATATGCCAAGAACACTCTTATTGCCTCAATTCTTGCAACTGGTGCAAAAACTTCATCATAATCTATGCCTTCTTCTTGAGTGTAACCTTGTGCTATTAACCTTGCTTTGTTTCGGACAATAATACCTCTATCATCCAGTTTGTTTTTGTATAGCCATCTAGTTCCAATAGGATGTTGACCTTCAGGTAAGTCAACAAGACACCATACTTTTTGCTTTCTGAACTGTTGAAGCTCTTCTTGCATAGCTTCAATCCAGCTATTGTCTTTTAAAGCAGCTGTAATGTTTGGAGGCACCACTTGAGAAAGAAAACAGTTGAATAGACAAAGATTGGCTGTACCACTTTGGCTCCTTGTAGTTCTCTTTTCAGGATTTCCAATGATATTGTTAAGTGGATGAGACTTATGAATTCTCATTGAGGGAGTTGACTCAACTGGAATGGATGATTCCAGATTAGTCATTTCCATTGCCTCTGACTGATTCATCTCAATTTGAGAATTCAAGAAATAATCAAATTGAGTCTCTGTTGATTGAGCTTCAGAAGTATCCGCAGTTTGATTTTGCTCTTCCGCAGGAACTTCTGCGGAAGTATTTTGTTCTTCCGTAGGAGCTGCTCCGGATACATGTTGGTCTTCCGAAGGAAGTTCTCCGGATACATGTTGATCTTCCGAAGGAATTTCTTCTGATGCATGCTGTTCTTCTGAATGAGCTTCTCCTGATGCATGCTGTTCTGAATGAGCTTCTCCTGATGCATTTTGTTCTTCCGTAGGAGCTTCTACTGATGCATTTTGTTCTTCCGTAGGAGCTTCTACTGATGCATTTTGATCAGTTCCACATGTATCTGCTTCTGTTGAATTGTTGACACTTGTAGATGTATGTATCCTTGGGGGATCAGCAGATAAAGGTACTTCAGTCATAATCGGTGGAACAAATGGATAGCATACTTCATCAGAACCTGTATTTGTCAAATAATCATAGTTAAAAGATTTAGACAAGGCATCTATGTCAAATAACCATGATGATCCTTTAACTGACTTAGTGAATACATTTTCATCAAAAGATACATTAGGTGTCTCTTCCACAATGTTATGCTGTGGAATATACACTCTATATGATTTTGATGTTGAAGAATATCCAACAAAGAAACCATCATATGCTTTTTCTGAAAATTTTCCTAATGTCTCTTTGATGTTCAAAACAGTTACTTGACACCCAAATACTCTTAGATATCCTATGTAAGGTTTTCTTTTAAATAGGAGCTCATAAGGAGTTTTGTTATGTTCTTTGACAATTAATGTTCTATTTTGAACATTGCATGCAGTATTCACAGCCTCAGCCCAAAAGGTAATAGGTAGTTGTGAATCAGCTAGCATTGTTCTTGCTGCTTCAATGAGAGTTCTGTTTCTTCGTTCAGCAACTCCATTTTGTTGTGGAGTCCTTGGTGCACTGAATTGTCTTGCAATTCCTTTGCTCCTGCAAAAAGAATCTAGTTCAAAGTTAACAAATTCAGTACCATTATCACTCCTGAAAATTTTGACTTTTGTAAGTTGATTCTCAATCTTGATGACAAAGTCCATTAATGTTTCTGATGTTTCACTCTTTTGTTTTAAGAAAAAGACCCATGTAAATCTAGTGAAATCATCAACTATCACCAAACAATATTGCCTTTTTCCAATGCTCATTACATTGGTTGGACCAAATAGATCCATGTGAAGCAATTTGAGTGGTGTAGTATTAGTATTGATTGTTTTTGGTTTATGTGACACTCTGTGTTGTTTTCCTTTGTAACAAGAAGAGCAATGAGTTGAGCAATGGAACTCTTTATTTGGTAAGCCAATGACCAGGTCATGTTTTACCAATTTATTCATATTTTTATGTTAGAATGAACAAGTCTTCTATGCCATAATTGTGACAAATCTTCTGAAAGTTTAGAAATAAGACAAGTTTCATGTTTTGTGAGAGAAGTGTTGTTCATATCCAACACATAAGTGTTTCCTTTTTCTTGCTGCTTTGAGGAGAATCCAATCTTCTGGACAATAAATCCTGGCTTAAGAATGTAACAGTTAGTGTCATCAAACAGTGTAGTGTAATTTTGATCACAGATTTGAGATACACTTAGTAAATTATACTGTAAGTTTTTACAGTAATTTACTTTATCAAATTTAAGTACACCATTAGTTATCATTCCTTCACCAACAATTTTACCTCCCTTTTTATCCCCACCAAATGCCACATAAGAAGCATTTTTATGTTTGAAATCATGGAGAAGAGAACAGTTTCCTGTCATATGCCTGGAACAACCACTGTCAACATACCACATGTTGTCAGCTCTCCAATATTGTTCCTGCAATCAGAAAAGAAAATCAGTTAGAAGTGACAACCCAAGCCTTAGTGATCTTGGGTTTGTCAACAGGTTCTAAAACAGTTACTCTTTCAAGAATTGATTCATTCTGATTTAATTTGGATGAGGATGATTCTGCTGAATGGGATGTTGATGAAGTAGATTCATGATTCATATTGTCTGCTTTACTTAGATCAACTTCATTTGTTTGATTCTTTTGTTTTGATAGTGAACCTTTAAATGTTTCACTGTCTTTTGTTTTTGAAAGAGGGATATGAATGCCTTTTTCAAATTTATCAAAGAATGAATCATCATCCTTTGATTCCTTGTCAGACAAATCCACTCTTTTGTGTGGTGTTTTTGACTGCTGAAAGTTGATCTTTTCTTCAGTATCTTAACACTTGATGATGATTTGTCCTTTGGTTTTTCCTTTGACTTTTGTTCATGCTTCTTCAGTTTTGAACCCTTTGCAGAATCTGTGGATTGGGAATCTGATTCAGATTTGTCTGATTCTTTCTTCTTTGATCCTTTTATCTTGTTCTTTTTGTTGAAATAACATTCCTGTGTGGAATGATTATTTTTGTTGCAAATAGAGCAATGTTTGTTGAAGTAACAATCAGCAGTCATATGATTGTTCATATTGCAAATAGAACAATAACTGCTGAAGTAACAATCTTCAGTGTTGTGATTTTTCATGTCACACCTTGCAATACTTTTCTTCTGATTCTTTCTCAGAATCATTCCTTTTGTTTGCTGATTTTTGTAGTTGCTCTTTCTTCTTTAGCTTTGAATATGCTTCAGCTTTTTCATTTTTGAGCACATTTTGTTCCTTTTGAGTTGAATTTCTCTTCCGTAGATCAGCTGCTGAAGTTTTCTTGTTCAGTTGATGATCTGCTGATGCCTTGTTCCTTCCTTTGAATTTTCCTCTTTCCTCAGTGATGACAGATTCATCAGTTAATTTCTTGGAGGATTCTTGCATACTTAGTTCTTGAAGACCTTCATTCAATTGAGCTATCCTCTTGCAGATGGTCTTCAGCATGTTTCTTTGTTTAGGAGGATATGGCAACTTTGTTTCTTCAAGCACTTTTGGAATATGGGCTTTCAGTTGACAATTTTTACCAGTGCTTGTTTGATCAACATCATGTTCATCAGAATCATCCAAGTCATCACATTTATCATAATCAAATTCTGAATCATTTTGATCTAATGATTCTGATTCAGATGATTCAGTTTCACTCACCTCAGCTTTATCATTAATTTAGTTTTAGATGAATCTTTTTCAAATTTGGTGCTAGGCACAAAATGATTTGACAGAGTGTTTGTCATTGTTGTAGGTAAGGATGTGTAATTATCATTTATAGGTGGTGCAACCGCATTATAACCCAACCCAGACCTTTTCTTTGATTCAATATGAGAAGATAGTAATTTCTCATATTGCTGAGATGATAATTGAAACTTCTGAAGTTTCACTTCAGTTGATGCATGATCAGCCATGGATTTTGTTAAGGAAGTGGTCAAATGCTCAACTTGGGCTTTTAGGCTATAATTTTCAGAAACAAATTTTTCTAAATCCTTTTGTAAAGAATTAATTTTTATTTGATATAGTTTATGTTCTCTAACATGAGATTCATTCAAAATCATTGTTTCTTTTACTTTATCAGCCAACTGTTGAGCATGGACTCTATATCGTTCAACTTCCTCAACACAAGTTGATGAACACAATCTTTCTTTTACCTCTTTTGCCATTGGTGGCACTGTTTGATCCATATGAGCCATCAATGCTTGATTTTCTTCCAAAACTTCCTTCTCATACAGACTCCAGTCACACGTTCCATCTTGAAGTATGATCAGCCCTGACTCCTTTGAGTTACTTGGTCCTGCTGATTCTTTGGTGGCTGGTGGGGAAGCATTGATCAGTTGAGATTGCTTGTGCAGAGGTCTTTGAGAAGATTGTTGATTTGCTTGAATCTGATGTTGTTGATGCTGCTGATGTTGTCTCATCTCTGGATAAGACTGTTGATTGCATTCTCTTGAGAAATGTCCATAGAGATTGCATTTGTAGCATCTCACCTTTGATTTGTCAACACCAATCTTTGATGTTCTGCTTGCTGAAGCCAAGTTCTTATTTCTCCTGAGATATTGCTTAGCTCTATAAGCAATCATGGCCATCTGCCATTGTAGATCCATCTCTTCCACTACATCTGGGGGTAGTTCTTCTAAGTCTTGTTGACAGATATTTGCTGATGTTAGAGAGCTTCCCAGGTATGCTTGAAAACTTGAGCTAAAAGCTGCAAAGGCTGCTCTTTGTTCTTCAGAGTCCAATATCACAGTTATTGGTTCTGACTGATTTGCTGAAAAGGAAGACTTAGTTGTTGCTGCAGATGTATCTTGTCTATCAGTAGTTCTTCCTTTATTCTTCTGCTGCTTGTCTTGAGATGATTTCTTTGAGGGTTTTGAAGCATAGAAGCTAACTTCCTCCTCATCATCACTCCTAACACAAGAGCTATCACTTTCATTGTTTGAAATAAATGCACTTCCTACATTATTTGTTTCTTTGAAGTGATAGGGTGAGACATGAGTTCTCACACTCTTGTTTCTTGATTTTTCATCCATTTCAAGAGCTTCCACTTTTGCAACCAGAGTATCTAAACCAGTTGCTTTCAGATCTATAGTATTCTTGAACATGGACACAGTATGCTTCAACTTTCTGGCAAAGTGTGGAGCATTTTCTTGTTTAATTCCTCACTAGTATACTTCAACTCTAGAATATTCATCTCAGTGACTAACTGCATGAATCTATGAAGTTGCTGAGGAATTGATTCACCCTCAATATGATGAAAGGTTTCATATTGTGATCTGAGGGTGTCTCTCCTTATACTTCTTATCTCATCACTCCCTTCGCAGAGAGTGTGAAGAATCTTCCATAAGGAGTGAGCTGTTTTATAGTTCTCACACCTGATTAATATCTCTTCAGGTAAGGCCATACTAAGCAGACTGTATGCTTTTATATCGACTTTAACCTTTTTGACATCATCAGGTGATAGATCTTTTGTGCTGATTGGTTGATTTTTGTCATTATAATCCGGCCCAAGAGTGGGTGGAATATAAGGACCTTCAGTAATGGAAATCCACAAGTCAGAATCAGTATAGTTTACATGATTCCTGAACTTGATTTTCCATGACTTAAAATCTGCTTTTGTTTCCAACTTCGGGGGTTGGTAAGATGAACCACTGAAGTTGCTCATGATGCTCACAAGATCTACTATTCAATTGATTTGAATATAGATTGGTAAACGAAAACAAACACAATTAAACACAACTAACACTGATAGATCAATTGATCTAAATCAATGAGCACTTGGCTCTGATACCACCTGTGAATCCAAGGATCGTCGACAGGAATTATCAGTGTGAATTGATTTCAAGTCAACGTTAGCGGAATTAACGTTGATTTGGTTTAATTGTATTTAAACAACATTCAATGTCAATGAAATATCAAGAACACACGACACAAAACACAATTAAAGATTGATTAATGTTTTATTATAATGTATTGAAGATTACAAATGAATGAAACAATGAATGCTATGATGTTGTATATGTTATGATGATCGAAAGACTTTTGATGATTGTTGTAATGCTATTGCTGTTCTCAATCAATCAATCGTCTGTTTTCAATCGTGCTTGAATCGAAACCTAGGATCCATATTTATAGACAGATGTTTCAGTTATAGGAAACACCGGATCTCTTGGGATTTGATTTGTTTCTGATAAGGAATCATCGGATTTCTCGGGATTCGAATAACCGCCTTGTTGACTTGTTGACTTGTTGACTTGTTGACTTGTAACACTTGTATTTTGCAAGTGTTTGGACTCCGCAGAAATATTGTCTTCCGCAGATGTTTTGTTCTTCCGCAGATGGTTTGTTCTTCCGCAGATGTTTTGTTCTTCCGCAGCATTTCTTGAACACTTGGAACTCCAGTTGATTTTGTTCATCCGTAGATGATCTTCGGATGTATTGTTACTTGTAAGATATACATCTACGGAAGAATGATATGTTCATCCGTAGATGTTTCTTACACTTGGTCAATTTCAATAATTGATCAAGTATTATGTTTGTACCTGCAGCCATACATACATCAACACATATATAAATGGGTTAACCTATATATTTAATGCATACATAATAATGAATTACAAAAGTTCATTACAAATATTAATTCAAGTACTAAGCCTATACATAATGACTAGATCTACAGATTCTAGACCTAACAAAACCCGAATAAGATAACACATACACTTAAAGTATTGTTGTAAAATTATCTTTCAAAAAGAACTATGAATGCATATAATACAACCCGTCTCTAACAACACTTGTAACTCTACAAATAAAATTTAAAGATTCAAATATTACAAAACACATGTACGAATATTTTAAAAAGTTAAAATTAACCGTAGAGTTAAAACTTAAAATACATGTGCTCGTAGGTAGAAAACTGTTTTCTTTTTAGAACGCTAAATGTACGACCCTGCTTCGGATGATATGTGTTATTTTAATCAGGTCCACCTATCCGTTTCCCAGCCGGGACCGCACCCCTACCCCCTCAGGATGAAACTCATTACTAAGAAAACCCACTGACCATCGCATTTTACTTAGAGTGAGACTTGAACCCATTACCTCCACTTTATTTACATACCATATGTACCTTATCTTAACCAGTTAGATTAAGGATTATTAGGTAGAAAACTATTTTTTTTAGAACGCCAAATGTACGACCCTGTTTCGGATGATATGTGTTATCTTAATCAGGTCCACCTATCCGTTTCCCAGCCGGGACCGCACCCCCAACCCCCTCAGGAGGAAACTCATTACTAAGAAAACCCACTGACCACCGCATTTTACTCAGAGTGAGACTTGAACCCATTACCTCCACTTTATTTACATACCATAAATATCTCATCTTAACCAGTTAGACTAAGGATTATTAGTAGAAAACTATAAAAATAATAATAATAATAATATTCGGGGCTTTGTTTAGCAAAGGAATGATCGAGGAATGAATCATGATGGAGTAACCAACGCGTCATACGCGTACACAAACCCATTTCCGTAATTTCACAACACATGACGTCATCATCACACGCTTCCCCTTTAGCCCACCTCCTTCCCTATATAAACCCCCACACCCCCAATTTTCATCAAATCAAATTCCCCTCAAATTCATCAACAATTCGGACAAATTATCATCCACCAAAACGATTCAATTTGTTGTTGTTTGATCATCAAAACAAAAAATGGCTCAGAGGACAGAAAAAGAAGAAACGGAATTCAACCTCTTACCGGAGACGATGACGCTCTGCGTCAACAACTGCGGCGTCGTCGGAAATCCCGCCACCAACAACATGTGCCAGAACTGCTTCAACGCCACCGCTCCGGCGACCTCCACGGCGGCCCAACGCCACCGCACCAGATCTAACGCCTTGCGATCGCCTTCTCGTCGGAACACATCGGTAGATCTGGTGGTAGATGATACGCTCAAGGTGTCGAAGGATGTGGAGATGATCGAACCTGTGGTGGTGAAGAAGGAGGTGAATCGGTGCTCCGGCTGCCGGAAAAAGGTCGGTTTGACCGGATTCCGGTGCCGGTGCGGTGATCTGTTCTGCTCGCAGCACCGGTACTCCGATCGACATGATTGTAGTTACGATTACAAATCCGCTGGCCGTGAGGCGATCGCGAGGGATAATCCGGTGGTTAAAGCGGCGAAAATCGTTAGAATATGAATTACAGATATGAATTACGCATGAAGAAATTGGTATTTTGATGTGAAAAGATTGTAAAAGCATTGAATTCGAAGTTGATTATTATTGAGAAATTGCATCTGGTGTTGATTGAGATTGAATGTATGTTGGTTGATTCAATTGGTATTCGATTATCTGTTCAAGGGTCTGGAGTCTAGCCGTCGGGTTTGACCGGGTTCTTGTTGATGAGTGTGGGTGAGGATGACGAGGAGTGGGGTCAAAAGATGGTTGTTTTCAACTTCTCATATGTATTCAAACTTCATTTTTAATATTATATAAAAATATTATAGTTGTTCATGGGGTGGATCATTTCTAATGTTTTCAAGACCGTATAAAATATAAAACTGGGTATCTAGTGGTTTGTCGGATTTAAAAACTGCATAATTTTTAAAATAATCTAAAATTAATAAGTTGTAGGAATTATAATCAGGATTCTAAATATCTAATGAACTTCAAACATCAACATTAACTTATTTGTAAGAGGTAACAATAATCAAAATATTATTATTCCATCATGCCATGAACGTGACTAAATACTTAATTCACACACATATTGTACTTGGTAACAAAATTAGAAGACGTAACTAAAATACATATGTTTAAGTTCTTTTGTGAAGTAAAAGCCTGAAACTTTGTATGAAACTAGTCTAGTATGTATCAAAATGAAAACTAAAATTACCATGTCATTGTATATACACTACTAGAAGTCTAGAATTAAGTTTCTTCTTGTTTTTGTTTTCTTATAGTAGGTGGGCCTAAAATAGGAAAGTATGTATGTCATGATTTATGATCCCCATCTCATTGGTGAGTATGGAATATTTTAGTTTCTAGAATATCATATAGGCATAACTATTTTGTGTGGTTCTTTTTCTTTCAACCTGAGCTGGATAAGGCTACTTGAGTTACTTAGTGAGGAATCTAGACATGTTAGGTTATTTAAGTTGCTTGGTGAGTAATCTAAAGTCTAAACCTCATACCTGAGTTTATTAGATATGATGACTCTAAACTAGCTATTATATGTATTAAACATCACAAACTTCCTGAAATTAGTGTTGCGTTAAAACAAGCACATGAAAGCTTGTAAGTTGGAAAAGAGTTGCAAGATTGCTCACCAAATTATCATTTCCAATCATTTGAGATTGTTAGCGATACGCTCCAATCACTTATAAGGTTGATGGACGTACATATCACATTTCGCATACCACTCTGTCACATCATCACTCCTTTATGAAAATGGTTTTCACATCCATCACATTTCACTTTATCTATTTTTATATTAATTAAATATAATTATGAGAGAGAGTGTGTATACGTGCGCGCACGTGTTTTTCATGGCTACAACTACGATGCAACCAGTATAGTGGACCACATTAGAGGGGCGTATTGTTCACATTATGCCCATGCTACCACATCAGATCATGTCGTGAGACATGTGTAGCATGGCATTCAGCCTAAGAACTCAAGTATGTCTCTTGTTAACCCAGCAATATCCAAGATATTCAAAGTTGCATGCAAGCAAGACAATAAACCCACTAAAAAGATCTATAGGCAATGACTTTTTGATGATCAATCAATGTCCTTGTAACCTTATGACATTGGTGACTGTTTTTCACAAAAGTGATGCGAGTTTAAATCCTTGCAAGTGTAAAGTTTTAAAAAAGTTTTAAAAAGCAGCTTTACATCTCCCTATTTTAAGATACCATTGTAAGACACCGATTATAGAAAAAATATTTTATACATATGCATACCAATGGTATAATTGGCGGTACACGTAGAAGCAAGACAAAAACAACAAACGCTTGCAAAGAATATTCAAGTAATAGCAAGACTGCAAGCTAGCATATTTTAGCATAAACATCTAGGTAAATAACAATACAGGTCCCATCTATTAATATATCGCTCCCCCTCAATTAGTTCTTTACCTAAAATATCAACCGACAATAACTCGTACCAAAGGGAATACCAGAACTGCTTTACTTGTACGAAAATAATTTTAATGGCGGTAACCATGGAGCTCCTTAAGCTCAAGTATTATTAAAGGTAAACTTCAGGGCCGGTCCTGAGGATTTTAACGACTTAAATTATATAACTAATTTTTTTTAAATGAAAAGAAATGTTTTAGCAATAAACATAGCAATATCATAGTATTACAATGACATACCGTAATAGTTAACCAATAACTCGTAAAGCTCTCCTAGCATTCTTGATAGCAAATTGATTTATAACATATTCGTAGTTTATAGTCTCTAATATTTTGCTTTCGATAGCTATTATCGCCAATCCACTAAGTCTTTCTTGGGACATCGTGGATCGTAGGTAAGATGTCAATTTTGAATAAAACAAAATTTGTGGTATAAATTAGTTTGTAGACTTTAATTACAATCAATATTTAAATATTTTAGTGGGCTATTAGTTGAGTAATTGGGTTAAAAAAATGGGCTCAAAAAATTTGGTTTAAAACATAATTGGGTTAAATTTTTAGTTGCATTATACCTTATAATTATTTTTTTTATAATTATATATATAATATATAATATATATATATATATATATATATATATATATATATATCTATATATATCTATATATATATATATATATATATATATATATATATATATAATATATATATATAATTTGAAAAATTTTGTGCCCCCTAAGCGAGTGGGCCCTGGACGGGAGTCCATCCCGCCCCTCTTCAGGGCCGGCTTTGGTAAACTTGAAACAAACCTTAACATCTAGAAAGATAAATCAATGATGTATCGCTTAGAAATATTCATATTATATCAAATTACTTAATCTTGTTCTTTGAGAGGATAAGATGGATGAACTTAATATTGTTTGTTAAGAACATCATAGCACTCACTTTCTGAAAGCTTACAAAATGATTGTGGTTTACAAAGGGTGTTCAAAATTCAAAAATGCATTTTAGAAGTGATCATGTAAATCGAACTTGAATTTTGAAGTGTTTGACCCAAGGCATACAAGGTTTTTAACTAGCTAATTACCACATGGTAGGAATTAAGTGCTTAACCTCAGAAATTAAGCTCCATCTGGTTGGATAAATGGATTGGCAATCTCCTCTGTACCATCTGTTGGTGAAACCAGCATAACCGCAGTACCCCTACAAACCTACAATGCAAACAAACTGCCTATAAGTTTATTCAACATATGCTACAAACATACATACATATACATAACCTTACACACATGTAAGGTTATGCAACTGCATAACCACGTCCCTCTCACTCACTATATCTTTAAAGCACCGCATACTAGTGTTTTCACGGTTCTGTACTTAAAATTGACTTTGTAATTAACGCACCCTGGTATATATAGGAGCAGGTTAAAAACATGATGTAGGTTTTAAATCCAACTAGTAATATTTTATATAGAATCAAAATTGGTTCTGTAATGATTTAATCAATGTCCCCTATATATTTACTTTGGAAAATGAGAATTTCAAAGTATTTATCACTTTGAAGTTTTATTTGAATTGCTATCACATGGTTTTTTTCATATAATGTTAATTTTTGTTCTTTTCTCGAAATTTTGTATCTATAACAGGAAAACATTTGTTTGCAAGATATATACTTTGGAAAATGAGAACCATAAAAAGGTGACGGAGGATATTATGTGATTGTGAGAACACAAACTCATTAAACTGGTATGACAATTAACATTTCAAAACATGACAGCAAAGATCAAAGACATTTTATCAATTTTGATAAGAGAAAATCTAACCGAAAAAGGAAAAGGAAATCATACTATTAAGCCAAGACGACGAATCTGGTCAGTGGTCTTCAGTGGATCATCAACATCTGCAGTAAATTTATATAAACCTTGTCATTCTTCTAATCCAAATGAATATAAATGAAATACTTGTTGAAACCCTGATTAAAAGCGACAAAATGATCATATGCTTACATTGAAGGCCTTTAGAATAATGAATCTAAACATATGGTCCATTCAGCCCAAAGAAAGTTCATTTAGAAGACTGACAAGGTTTAAAATATTCTTCAATAATATGGTCCCTTCAGCCCAAATGAATCTAAACATGAACTTTCTTTGGGTTGAATGCTTGTGATCATATGCTTACATGACTTAGAAAACTTGACCATCAAACCACTGACCGTGCATTGAGAATCTTGTCACCCTACGGTTATAATGATGGCAACTTTTGAAGAGTAAAACCAGAGTAGGAATCAGGGGCCAGTTACCTTACTCAGGGAATCAGAGCCTAGAGAAAATTTAAATTGAAGGCCTTTTTCATAAAAAGAAAATTTTAGATGAAATTTACAACCCTTTTCTTCTATTCAGATTTAAAAATGGACAAAGATAAACCATATAGTTAATAGTTGGTGGAGTTTCAAAAAAGGTATGCCATATGTGTATGTAGATTAAATTTATTTTCTAGCTTAAATGATTGCAACAGTGTACTAAAATGCATCTAATCTACTTCTAGTGATAAACCTTTTTCAGTTGCTGTATTGGTCAATCTATTTAAATTTAATGTGACAACCCTAAATCTTTAAAAAAAACATAAACTAAAAATAAACACACACTAGTTACTGCAAAATATACAGAAAAAGCACACGCTTAGTGAAAAATGTCACAACCTGAGTCAAAACTTAACTTATTTTGGAACTTCAAGATGATGAACATGGAAGATGAATTGTGTATGTTAGGTAGTTTTATTTTGTTTAAGATTTAAAGATTAACATTTAAGAGAGATTTTTTTTGGAACTGACAGTTTCATACAATATATTTATTAACTTTATATTTTTGAATATAAATTATAGGGAAATATATGTGGACCCTCTTAATTTGGAGGCCAAAAGCAATTGCTTTAGCTGCATTATGAACGGGCCGGACCTAGTAGGTGCAAAAGTTGCAGCACATAAGTAAAGCCATTAACCAAGCACTAATAAAAATAAGATAATTTAAAAAAAAATTATTAATAATATGGTCCATTAAGCCCAAAGAAAGTTCATGTTTGACCTATCTCTAAAATCCATTTCTAGCTTGCTAGTAATCACATTGTGGACATTAAGGAACGAGCTCTCACAGCTACTTTACGAACACAAATTAGGGAGAAAAAATAAAGTTCCGAGCCCGCACACAAATAAGAATGAGTGACTAAGCATCAATACTTAATACATGAATTTGTTACCTCTAATGAACTCCACTGCTTCATCTAAGACAAGGTTTAGCAATTGATCATATCCTTTAAGTGTCCCTGACACTAAGTGAGAAAAGAATGTCAATTCGTAAAAAAATATTGGCTAAAACTAAAATATTGACCCATGCATGGTAAATGAGACAATTGAGACGAAAAATGATTGATTTATATCTATACTAAGGGGAAAAAACAGCCAACAATAGCACTTTCAAGTTTCAATTACCTGAACATAACCACAAGGTAATTCATGAACCTTAGAATTAAAGTCTGCAGGACGCTCGTATGTAAAAACAACCAAAAGGATAGAAGAAATTGTAAATGGTTTACTTGATAAAAAGGCTAATATGTAGAAAGATGAGACAGATGCAGCTTTGGTTGTACATAAAGCTTATTTGGTTGTACATAGACACCTCGCGCCTTGGCTTTCAAGACCTAAACACCTCGGAGCGCCTTTTCTTTTTAAAACCAAGGTACAATTATGATCATGCATTCATTTACAAAAGGAGCTATGAACAACCACATATAAACAATTTCAATATGCAAAGTATGAGGGCCATTGGACAACATAAATCGATTTATATATCCAGAAAAGTAGTAGCACTATCTTCCATCTAAACCTAGAAAGCATGTATGTCATGGCACATGGCACACCATCTTATCTTTTGACAGGAATAAGAAAAATGCAGACCAGTTCCAAAACCGAGCTAGCTTGTATGATAAATTTAAAAGGCTGGAAGGCAGATTTCAATTAACAGTTTAAGTTCAAAACTCCAGTACAAATGGAACACCCAAATATCATTCTTAAGTCGTCCCGCTGTACTTCAGTCGCATCTATTTGTAAGTAATATGCAGCGAAATAGCATATCATAAACATATATAGCTGCTAACCTTGTCTTCCCCCAGTGAGCTTGACTTGGACACCCTTGTCAACAAATTTGGCTAAATCCAAAACTGTTTCCTTCCTGGATGACTGAAACAAATATACATGAAAAACATGTTAGATAAAAATGATGAATATATTAAGACCATCTTTTAGCACTACAGACCAGAACATAAAGGTTTCGTCTTTGCATCCAGAAAAATGCCTTTTAGGATCTCAAATACACTTCAAATAGATCGGTTAAGGTAGTAGACGTCTCAAAAAGATGAGATATATAACTGGGCAGGGATAAGAGTGAAGACGAATGGTACCATTGTAACTGCTGCCACCAACTAAATCCAACCAAAGTGGCCCTTGCTGAATCTAAAGTTCACCAACAAATCTAAGCCTGCAAAAGAAATCAAGAGAGTAAAATTAATCAAAAAAAAAAAAACATGAACTCCTACTCTTGTGTTTCTAACTCTGTTCAAGAATTTTCTCAATCTGTTATAAGAAAACCACAAATGCGGCAACATTTACAAGCTGATAACCATATAAAACAATTTAACGCGTCATCATGTGAACAAAAAGACAGCAAAACCTAGCCGCCTACAAGAGGGGTGTTCATCAACCACTGAAACCGCCAGTTTGAGATCTATATGGAATGGTTCACAGTTTATGGTTTACCAGGCACCTTGAACTCAAACTTGAAACAATAGTTAGTGGGTCAGTCCAAATTTAAGATCAAAACAAACCGAATCAGACCGTGAACACCCCTGGTCTACAATGATTATCCAATTCCATGTTCTTAACACATGATCAACCCTATTTCATATATTTCTGAAAAGCAACATGATCATCCATATTTATAAATAGAACATTCACCAGCAAGAAAAGAGAGTGCGCCTTAACTTCTCAACCAAATCACTATAGAACATGTAAAACTGTTTAGCGACAAACGCAACAGACATACTCCACCGGAGTAATTGTGCTAACTAGATGGGGCAACAAGCCATAATTTCATTTCAAATCGTCGATTTTAACTACAAGTATGAGTGATTTCTATACTGTAACCAAACCGCCTCTAATGCACACACAGTAGTAGTTTTTTAAACCTATAAGTAATGCGATTTGTATGATGCCAATGGCCAATGAACATGTGTATGGCGTTGGTGTTTACGGTATGAAGAGAAGAAAGTGAGAGTTATTTAGGGCACAGGTACTACTTACGGTGATCGGAGACGGAGGAGCGGCGGAGGTAGGAGCTTCTGCAGCCGGAGTATGCTTATAACTGAAACGGTGAAAACTGGTTCGACCGAGATGCTAACCTATATACATTCTTTTGTTTTATTTTATTTCCTTTATAACTACCACTCACACCTAGGGTTGTTCACGAACCGAATCGAACTGAACGCAGCTCCGCTCGAACTCGGTTCGGTTTCAAACCGAGCGGCTCGGTTCGGTTCGAATTTACAAATTCGAGCGCAAACTTCATGCTCGAACTCGGTTTGGTTTTAAACCGAGCGCTCGGTTTTGCTCGGTTTCGCAAACTTCAGGGTCGGAGTATTGCAGCAGGGGTCGCGGTCGGAGATGGGTCACAACAGGGTCGGAGTCTCGCAGCAGGGTCGGACACTTGCAGGCTCGCAGCAGGGTCGCGGTCGCAGCTTCTAGATTCGGGCAACGCCCGAAGGGTGGAGGCGCGGTCGCAGCAGGGTCGCGGTCGCAACAGGGTTTGCGGTCGTAGGGGGAGGCCCAAAGGGTGGAGGCGCTGCTGGAGAGTGGAGAGTGGAGAGTGGAGAGGGGAGAGAGGTCGCCGGAGGCTGGCGGCTAGAGGAGACGAGGACTCGAGAAGTGGACTGTGGAGGCCGCAGGGTGAGAAGTGAGATCTGACTTCTGAGAAGTGAGGAATGAGGATGAGGAATAATGAAGAGGAATGAGGTATTGGTGAATTAGGGTTTGAGCTTCATACTAAAAGAATTAAAATATTTGTAATTAATAAATAACTAAATAAAATAATAAATTAACATATATAATTATATATAATATATAAAAACTAAACTAAAAAATAATTCGAGCGAAACCGAGCGAGCGACGAGCGAGCGACCCTTCGCTCATGCTCGGTTCGTTTTGAAACCGAACCGAGCCGCTCGGTTCATTTACAATCGAGCGGAAATTCGAACGAGCAAAATTCCGAGCATTTTTCGAACGAGTTCGAGCGAGTTTCGAGCGTCGAGCTATTTGAACAGCCCTACTCACACCACCAATTTAAACTTATTTCGGGTCCTAAGAGCGTTTATGATAAGTTTTATATTTTTATGTAAGTATGTGTTTGTGATTGGTTGTGCGTGTAGTAGAAAAAAAAATAATATTGTTCAACTTTATATATAGGGAAACACAGTACAACCTCATAAATTTTTTTAAAATGGTGAGAGTAGGAGATAAAGAAAAGTAATGATAAAAATATAAAAATATATTATTTAATTGAAATAATATAGAAAAATTAGTGTTTTTAGTGTAAATAGAGAATGAGAATGGGTATAAGAAAGCTAGTATGAAGGTTGTGTATGTTCTAAGTACCCCCATGCCAGAATTGATGGAAAACGAGACTCTTGAACAGACTAGGAGGCGATGCAAGTGGGAGAACGATGATTACATCTGTCGTGGTCACATCTTAAACGATATGTCTGGTTCCATATTTGATATGTTGAATCTGCAAAAGAACTGTAGGATTCCCTTGAATCCAAATATATGGCAGAACATTCTTCAAGCAAGAAATTTCTGGTTAGTAATTTTATAAATTACAAGATGGTGGATTCAAGACTTATCATGGAACAATATAATGAACTATTAAGGATTCTAGGACAGTTTGTTCAATATGATATGGAGATGGATGAATCCATCTCGGTTTTTAGTATAATTGAAAAACTGTCTCCTTCTTGGAAAGATTTCAAACATACTTTGAAATATAATAAGGAGGAATTGAGTCTGGTCCAACTTGGTAGTTACTTCAGAATTGAAAAGTCTTTAAGGGCTCAAGAGGGTGACAAAGTTAAGGACAAAAACATGGCTGGACATTCACAAATGAACTTGGTGGAAGAAAGTGAATCATCAAAAAATGCCAACAAGTTTAAAGGCAAACGAAAGTTTAAAGGAAACAACAACAACAAAGGCCCCAACAAGAAGCCAAAGTTAGCATGTTAGAAGTGTGGCAAACCTGGTCATTTCAAGAAGGATTGTCGGGTTGGTAAAGGCAAGAATGATGCTGGTCCAAGTGGATCTAAAGATCCGGGAAAGCAACAAGGTCAGATTTTAGTTCCAAATTATAATTCGGGTGAGAATTATGTATCACTAATTTTCTGAATCATTTTATGGGCAAGATGATGATAGGGTTGATTCGGGAGCAACTAGTCATGTGTGTAAAGATCTTCGTTGGTTCAAGGACTTTCAACCAATTGAAGATGGATCATTATTAAAAGTGGGCAATGTTGCAACCGAACCAATCAAGGGATTAGGAAATGTGAAGCTTGTATTTACTTTTGGAAAATGTTTAGTATTAAATAAAATGTTGTATGTACCTGGGATTCAAAAGAATCTATTGTCTGGTATTGTATTAAATAATTGTGGTTACAAACAAGTGTTGGAAAGTGATAAGTATATCTTGTCAAGACATGGTACTTTTATTGGACTTGGTTATCTATGTAATGGTATGTTTATGGTGAATTTGGATATTTCTTTTGGTAATGATTCTGTTTGTATGGTTTCAACTATTTCTAGTAATAATATAAACAAATTGAAATTATGGCATGCTAGACTAGAACATGTTCATTATAAAAGGCTAAAAGATATGTCTAAAATGAGTTTAATCCCTGTTTTTATATAAATAATGTAACATCCGTCATTTTTCAAGTTATTAAACCGAACCCATTTTGAACTTCTATTATTAAATTATTTTAATGATATTAATGGATCAAAGGTATTAAATGTGCAATCTATATTAAAATTATTTATTTATGAAACATTTAGACAACTTATAAAAAAAATTATGGTTTCTTTTTCATAAGGTTATAAAGTTTAATAATTATTTTATAATAAATAATTAAATGGAAAAGTTTACTTACAAATTTATTAGGTTATAAAATGGCTTTTAATAAACTCATAAATTTTTATTAGTATACAAGTTTATAAAGTTTTAATGATTAATAACAAATTAATTTGTTTTATTATTCAAATTAGTTTATATAAGTTTAGGGTTTACTTTGTAAATTCCAAAACTTAATTTACAAGTTATTACATAAAATAACAAACAATTCAAACGTCAGGGACCAAAGTTGTAAGTTTTTGAAACACCCAAACCACCCCCCCCCCCCCTTTTGCCCGTATTTCCGGCGGCACCTCCGGCCACCCTCCGGTCGGCTCCGGCGAGGGGTAAACCGCCGGAATTTCCTAGATTTTCACCTAAAAACCGTTTCCATTCGCTTTGTGAACGTATTTCGAACATAAATAGGATGTTTAATTACGTTTAAACATCGGTTTCTAACCTCAATCGCTCGGTAACCGATCACCATAAACCTTCTAGCCGTTCAAGCATTTATACTCCATAATAATCAAATTAACTTCACATACACGATAGTTTAATCATAACTAAACTTCCACACAAGGTAATTTCATCTGGAAACATTTGTATCTTTCATTTCGATTTCCATCTTCATCGGACCTGCAACATAGGCGAAGTCCATATTCGGAGCACCTTTGAATACAATTGATAAAGGGTTTCTGTTCCTCATCAACCTGGTAAGCTTTATCATTCATTAATTGAACCATATCAGCACTTCTATTTCGAATTCTGACTAGCCATCAGTCGCGGCTATTCTTCTTATGGTTTATCATCAATTCGAACTCAAACATGTAAGTTTCATATATCAATATGCTCGATTTTACATGGGGATCAAAAGCCCCATGATAATCGACGTTAACAACAGCGTATTCATGATCAATCTGATCCAAATCGATTTTAGGGTTCTTGTGAAATTGGGTGATTTTGTAGTTAATGTATTTAAACTTTAAAATTGAGTTTTTAACAGATATGGGGCTTATAGCCCACTGGTAACATACATAGATAACACACATGGGGTCCCGGGTTCGAACCCGGGCACCCGCATGTTATTTTTATCTTCTTTTTTTTTATTTCTAGTTTAATTTTCTTTTAAATTTCATAAACTCTTAATATACTACTTCATCAAAACAAAATTATTACTATTAATTAAATTTATTCCGGAAGTTATTTATTTAATTTATGAAATTTATTTAACAAATAATATTCTAATTTTGTAGTTTCAAACTTATAAAAACTATGACTAGAGTTACTTAAAAATTTGTATTTTATTAGTTTATAATGATTGTCTTTAAATCGAATAAGTTATGTTAGAACTTCTTTGAATAATTGATTATCTAATTCATTGTTTTGATTGAATCATTAATTAAGTTATTATTAAATTTAAAAAAAAACTTATGATTTTAAATTTAATTACTTTAAAGAATAACAAAGATTATAAAAAGTATTAGTAATTATTTTATGTAATTTAAATGTTATAACCCTATTTGGTTCAAATGTGGATTATTCTAAACCGTTATAAATCTATATGTACAATTATTCAAATAGTTATTTAATGATTAATTATTCATTTATTCATTTAATCATGATATATATAATTAGTTAATAACATTATTTCTTAAACTTTATTTAAGTTTGTGAGACTTATAAGATAACATAAATTCTATATTATTTCTTTATTATTGTTTTAAAGATTTGATATTATAAGACTTTTACAAAGATTATTTAAAACGATTAAAAACCTTATAAAATGATAGTTTTAAGGTCATTTAAAGTAAATATTAATTAATTACTTTTATCAAATTTTGAATAATTAATTATTGAATTATTCATCTCTTTTCACATATCATATTTAATCATTATTAATTCGATAAGTTAAATCATTGAATTTTTATTTATAATTGCTTGATTCCAACATTATAAACCCAAACCATAAACGATTGTTTTATTTTATTTTGCTTGATTTATTTATTAAAAATCCCCAAATCTCAATTGAAACCCTAGTTCGCATTAAAACGTTAATCTTATTATTTAAACTTAAACTTGTAAAATATATATATTTAAGTAACTTGTGAAGGACTACGTTGGAGCGTTGCTTATCATATTTCTTATTAATCGTCATTCTTTACTTATTTGATCAAGTGAGTATTTCCATACCCCTTTTTGCTTATTTTCACACTTTGGGGTGAAACATGTTAACTTATACTATTGCACTTGTAAACTTATTTGAGACTTGTAAACCTATGGCAATTTATCTTGTAAAGTTGTGGTTAGTTGAACTTTTGTGGTTACTATGTTATGGCGTTATATGTACAATCATTAACTATTGCTAGCCCAGCGAAGTCATAGATCTATGGGTAAGACAAGCCTACTTTGGTTGATCCAAGTACACTTAGCTGATCGTATATACTTTTAAACGTTTGAGACTTGTAAAACTTTGTCGAGGATTGATTGTTGCATTGTTCATAACATCCCTAATCATTTTATTCACTAACTTATGACTTGAATTGCCATCTTTTATATACTTATGTATTGAAAACTATGGAATGCTCACCAACATTTTTATGTTGACCCTTTTATTTTTAACATGTTTCAGGAATACCTCAAGTATGTGATCTACTCTTTGAAGCTTGTACATCTAGGAATAGACCTAGATAAATAAATGAAATAAGAATGATTTGTTACATTCTATGTTATGCTTTTAAATTCTTTGAGACTTATATTGTAATGTTACAATTGAAACTTATGTTTAAATTATATTTGGATTATTAATAGCGTTATGTGGCTGTGAACGATCTTAACTCTCACTCCTCGACGTTTCCGCCGTCAAGGTTGGGGTGTGACAAATAATAAATAATGCAAGACATGTATGTTGACTAAGATAACTAGAAAACCTTTTATAGATGTTATTAGGGGAAAAAAAGTTTTAGATCTCATACATAGTGATTTATGTGATTTGCATGCTACACCATCGTTAGGTAATAAAAAGTATGTTACTACGTTTATTGATGATGCCTCTAGATATTGTTATATTTATTTATTGCATGCTAAGGATGAAGCTCTTGATAAATTTAAAATTTATAAACAAGAGGTAGGGCTTCATCAAAATGGGTTGATTAAAACTCTTCGTACTGATAGAGGAGGTGAGTATTATGATCCGGTGTATTTCCAATCCACTGGTATAATACATCAAACTACAACTCTTTATACACTACAACAAAATGGTGTAGCAGAAAGAAAGAATAGAACGTTGAAAGAAATGGTTAATTCTATGTTGTCCTATTCGGGTTTGAGTGAAGGATTTTGGGGTGAGGCAATGTTAACAGCCTGTTATCTATTGAATAGAATTCCTAATAAAAAGAATAAGACTACCACATATGAACTTTGGTACAAAAAGCCCCCAAACTTAAATTATCTTAAAGTTTGGGGATGTAGAGCTGTTGTGAGGCTTACCGAACCCAAAAAGAAAACTTTAGGTGAAAGAGGTATAGATTGCATCTTTATTTGATATGCTCAGCATTCCAAGGCTTATAGGTTTTATGTCTTAGAACCTAATGATTATGTATCTGTAAACTCGGTTATAAAGTCAAGAGATGCAATATTTGATGACAAAAGATTTACTTCTATACATAGACCAAAGGATGTGATTTCCAACGTTTCTCAAACTGATAATACATTTGGTAGTAATTCGGTTAATAAAAAAGATGTACCTTCTACTAGAACTGCACCAAGGAAAAGTACAAGAGCAAGAAAAGCCAAGTCTTTTGGTGATGACTTTCAACTTTATTTAGTTGAAGGATCAAGGAATGAGATTGGATCTCAATATCAATATTGTTTTAATATTGAGGAGGATCCAAAGACTTATAGTAAAGTTATGGCTTCTAAAGATGTATTCTGGAAAGAAGCAATCCAAGATGAGATGGATTCCATTATGCAAAATAATACTTGGAAGTTGGCTGATTTACCTCCTGGATGTAAACCATTGGGGTGTAAATGGATATTTAAAAATAAAATGAAGGTGGATGGTAGCATAGATGAGTTTAAAGCTAGATTAGTTATCCAAGGCTTTAGACAGAAAGAAGGTATTGATTTCTTTGATACTTATGCTCCTGTTGCTAGGATTTCTACTATTAGATTGTTATTAGCACTTGCAGCTATACACAATCTTGTGATTCACCAAATGGATGTGAAAACTGTATTTTTAAATGTTGAATTGGATGAGGAGATTTACATGAAACAGCCTGAAAGCTTTGTTATGCCTGGTAATGAGAATAAAGTTTGTAAGTTGATAAAATCTTTATATGGTCTGAAGCAAGCACCAAAACAATGGCATCAAAAGTTTGATGATGTTGTGTTGTCTAATGGTTTTGTTCTAAACCAAGCAGGCAAGTGTGTATATAGCAAGTTTGACACTTCTGGTAAAGGAGTTATAATTTGCTTATATGTAGATGACATGTTAATCTTTGGTGCTGACCAAAGTCAAGTTGATAAAACTAAGAAATTCTTGTCATCTAAGTTTGTTATGAAAGACATGGGGGAGGCTGAAGTGATCCTTGGTATAAAGATCAAACGTGGGAACAATTGTATTTCAATTTCTCAATCTTATTATATTGAGAAGATTTTGAAGAAATTTAACTTCAAAGATTGTTCTCCAGTAAGCACTCCTATAGATCTTAATATTAAGCTTCTACCTAATAAAGGTATGGAAGTATCTCAACTTGAATACTCAAAAGCTATTGGAAGTCTCATGTATGCTATGATTAGCACTAGGATTGATATAGCCTATGCTGTTGGAAAACTTAGTAGATTTACTAGTAACCCTAGTTCATATCATTGGCAAGCTATTAATCGAGTATTTAAGTACTTGAAAGGAACAATGAATTATTGCTTAACATATTCTGGATTTCCTTCTGTTATTAAAGGTTATTCGGATGCAAGTTGGATTACAAATACGGAAGATCATTCTTCCACAAGTGGATGGACATTCCTACTTGGAGGAGGTGCCATCTCGTGGGCATCGAAGAAACAAACTTGCATTACTAACTCAATAACGGAATCTGAGTTTGTGGCATTAGCAGCAGCTGGTAAAGAAGTTGAATGGCTAAGAAACTTGATATATGAAATTCCATTGTGGCCTAAACCGATATCACCTATATCTATTAGATGTGATAGTGAAGCCATTTTGGCTAAGGCTTATAGTCAAGTGTATAATGTCAAGTCTAAACACTTAGGTGTTAGACATAGCATGATTCGTGAGCTCATCATGCATGTGTGATATCTGTGGAGTTTGTGAGAACTCAATATTATTTAGCTGATCATCTAACTAAAGGGTTATATAGAGATCTTGTGCACAAATCGGCTATAGGGATGGGATTGAAGTCCACCTAAATTCTCTCATGTTAAGATACCCAATTCCCATCTAGTATAACACTAGATGTTGAATTCAATATAGAAAGCTTAACATCTAGAGATTGGAACGCATTAGTAGCAACATCCCAAGGTATGTGTTCAGACCTGCAAGTTGAGGAGGTTGAAGTCTAACTTCTTAATAGATCTTTGGAAAATTGCATATGCAGGTGCAAGAGAAAAAGAGCTACCTATATGAGCATGAAGTTTAGCTGCTTCAAGAAGCTTTGACTTGGCTTTGATATGCTTATGAAGGATAAGGACACAAGGCTAGTAAAAATAGTGTCAAGTAAGAATATATAAGTATGTAAACTTTTGTGTATATTATCTTCATGTATTCACTATGAATAGCAAGCATTCAATCCTAAGTGACACCCTAATATTCGAATATTTGGTATGTGTAATATACTAAGATGAAATTCAATCGTCACGATACTTCATTTATTCATAAGTTTGTAGTTTGTGTGAGTTTGTTTTAGTTAATGAAGGATTACACTAAAATGGTGGAGAAATGTTAGATATTTTAGTGTAATTGGATTGACTAACGACCAATGTGATCATAATATCCATCAAACAAGTTAGGAGGTGCGGAGTACATGCTTATTTGAGTGTATTATGATCTTCGATATTGAAAACCTTCTTAGGGGCGAAGCCCCTAAGCAATGGGGGTTCCAAAGGGGCAACGCCCCCTTGGCAGGGGTCTAGGGGCAGCGCCCCTAGTAGTGGGGTCCAAGGGGCGGCAGCCCCTGGCGGGGTCCAAGGGGCAGAGCCCCTGGATGGGGTCGACCTAGAAAAATGCATTTCAAATCGATTTTCTAGAATCTCACATGTGAAATTCGAGTGGGAAAATACGTATTTTTTAATGATTAGTTAATATTAAAAAATAAAAAAATAATTAAACTGCCAAATGGCAGTTTTTCCCTCCAAAATCGAATTGCATTATGAATGTTGGTCACTTATTCTCAAATTCTTCTTCTAGTTCACGAAAATTCACACAATACAACATACAAATTCTTGATCTCGTCTGAGTTGTATCCGATTGATTTATTCGGGTGAACCACCGAATAATTTCGATCTGAAGTGATCTTCACGACTCTCAGATTATCCAAGTTTGATTTCAAGTGTTCTACACATATTATGTGAGTACTTAACCTTTTGGCTTAAAGGTTTAAGCTTGTGTGTGTCTTAAAAAATTATGTTGAAATCCTTTGTTTACACATACGTTCATATCTCGTACTTAGACAAGTTTATGGTATTGCACTAGGAATGGTTGATAACGATTAAAGTGTTTTGATGATTGGTTAAGTATCCTTCATTGTTATTTCAGGTGAAGTGTAGCCAAGGTGTCTTGCTTGAGTATTCTTCATTGCAGTTGTCTACTAAGGCTTCATTCACATAACCAATGTGGACATAGATTAGTCACTTGTTCTTAATATAATGATTTGAGATGGTTTAAATGTCATACCGGTTTTGCTTTCTAAAAGATCCTATGGATTTGGCAACCTTGAGGGGAGCATGTTCTACTTTAGATATTAGTGACAACATCATCCATACATACACGCGTTCATGGGTTGGTCCCCCTTACAAGTTGACTTCGTGCTATTGATGGACGAACTGGATTGGTGAGAATTCTTACTGTATTTTGGATGGCCAACATGTATTCACGTTTTATATAGCAAGCCTCATTATGTAACAAACTTGGGACTTGCGGTTTGGGGTGTTCAAAATCGGATATCCAAATTTCGGAATCTGAAAATTTTGGATATCCGATTTATAGTATTTTTAATAATTTTTATAAAAAATAATACTTTTTATTAAAAAAGTTTCGGATATCCGAAATTTTTATATAAATATTCAAAATATCTGAACATCTAATTAATAGTTATTAATTTTTATAAAAATATTTGGGATAATTCGTATATCCGAATATCCAAAAATCCTCAAAAAAAATATCCGAATCCGAAATTTCAGATATACGAATTTTTGGATATCTGAGATTTTACATATTTCGAATTCGGATTTTTGGATATTTTAGATTCGATCGGATACATTTTTGAACTTCCCATACTGCAGTATTTTATCGGGTCATGGTCGAGTTGACTAACGTACATCTACATAGCTCATTATCATAACTAAAGATATAACTTTATTATAAACTTAAAGCCATTAAAAAGATAAACCTACAAAATTGACTTTGATATAGTGTATGGATTGTTCAAAAGATATAACTCTTGGGATTTCTCTATTATATAGCCGGAAAAAAAATTAGATTTAGATGTTAACTAGTAAGAGACCCCCGCGTTACGGGGAGTAAAATAAACAACTAAGTTTCAAACATTATTACGAACACGCATGTTAAAGAAGGTGGGGTGTAAGATTATGAAAAGAAAACTAACGTAGAAACGTTGTAGTCAACCCATGAGTGGAAAGGGGACTACGACATAAGAATATGTAAAAACTAATATTGAAACGTTGCAGCAAACCCTAGAGTTGTAAGGGGCGTTGATAGTATACCTAATTTTATATAAGAGAAATAGAATGTTATATCGTTGATAACAATTTAAACTTTATATAAAAATAAAAACAAATTTCAAGTTTATGAAAACATCACAATTAAAAAGTTATTGGATGAATAGTAAAAGAAATAGAAATGAAAGAATTAATCAACTTTAATGATTTACATGTTTGTGTTTCGATGGCTTGTATATTATGACGCACAACAAAGTTTTAAATGAAATTACATCTAAACGTATATAATAATAGACACGTTGCATGACATATCTTCAAAATAGAAAATATTAAATTTTAAAGCTTATAAGAGGAATACAAAAAAGTAAAAAATTATAAATTTGTCAAGAAAAACAAACACATAATAAAAGGCATAAAGTGTATATATTAATAACTTAAGGGGGTAGAAAGACCAAAGAAAAAACATGCACTAAAAGACAAATGAAATATGCATTAAACACTTATACTTTGTGAAAAAAACACATTACTAAAGGATATAAAACGTATATATTGATAACCTAAGAGACAAAAGTAGAAAAAAAACATGCAATTAACGACAAAATAAAAAATACTTTAAATACTTGTAACTTCTGTTTTAGTGGGGCATATAATATAATGTATTGAGGTTCAGGGAAAAAAAGAAAAGAAAAAGAATATTAAAGTATGGTACACTTGAAACTAGAGTATGGAAAACATGGGGCCGCCGCAATTGAAAGTAGAAACAATCCACGCTTGCCCCGCCGACTTTTGGCACTTTCTGCTAGATTCTTCAACCAATGGAGTAGTTTGAAAATTCCTACGGGGACGGGGCGAAATTAAATATTTTTATTGAGGCGAATTTAATATAAATTTATATTATATATAAAGTATATAAGAGTGGTATTTAAAGATATCATAAAATTAAAAACAATCATTTTATTTAATGCATAAGATACAATCACTTTTGAGGGTAAAATAGTATTTTTAACATTCTTTACAAATTACCCCTTACAATAAGTTACATAATAATTTTATATATATTGTAACTTACATAAAATTTTACATTATCTACCAATAAACTAAAAAACTTAATTTGTTTTAAGATTTCAATTATATCTTTTAATCTATCATGTTTAAAAAATTTGAGAGTATAATTATAACCTGTGTATTTTTTAAATTTTTTGGTGTAAACTTTTTGCTGAACCGATTTGTATTTTGTGAGGTACAATAAATTAATACGTAAAGGTACAAGTCGTCATGCAAAACCCATTTATTTGGTGTTTTAAATTTTAGTTTTGAAAAAATATAATAGACTTTTATAAAATTATTACAAAAATAACAAAAATTAGAAACATGCGTTGGATGTAAAATGTCGTCCCGTCGTATTGCGCGGGCACCCTTCTAGTGTGTGCATGTGTGTGTGTGTATATATATATATATATATATATATATTTACACTATTGGACAAAAAATTTACACCGCCAAACCTAAAATTTACACTAACGACGAAAAAAAGAGGGGGCGGCTCCTATTAACCTCCGCCACTGCTTCCAACACAAAGTCATCCTCAACGAGACAACAACTATAAAAAAGCAATTAGCAATCCAACCTTGATACCGAAAGCATTATGGTCAAATGGTACGGGGTAACAATTCGAGTTAATATCTTTTAAGTCTCGTGTTAAAATCTGAGTTAAAAGGTTTTTTTTGGTAATAGACGATTGATATTTTGCAGGACCGGTGAAGGGTGGTCACTTACAACACAACAACACAAAGAGAAGATTAACCAAACTTAATCAAACAGTAAACTGGATTAACCACAAGAATGATACTAAGAACACAAGTAATAAGTGAGAGACAGAACAAGAGAACATAAGAGATTGGGTTTCAAGGATGCAGTATATTGCTTTCTCAAGTTCTATTACAAGTGTTACAAAGCATCAAGAAAGATACAAGAACATGGAATACTTATACTACAACCTACAGCCGGATATACTTTGAAAGCCAGCTGGATACAATTGACTAGACACAAACAAAATCAATTGTAGAATCAAAAGGCATATCTGCCTTTTGACTTGTGACTATGACATGCAATAGCTCACATCCTAATATATTACAAAAAGGATAAAAGTACATAAAGTAGAAAGCATGGACTCAAGACCTCAATGTACAGTTACCAAAAGCATGGACCTTTCACCAACTCATGTAAGTTGGTGACTTTGCAGAGTTGCAGCGGAAATGTGGTCCAGCTTTATGGTAAAGTACATCAGATAAAGGCATATCTTTAAAAGTCTTCGGAAGAAAATCTGTCATCACTATTTGGCTTCGGAAGACTTTGTCTTTGAAGCTTCGGAAGACTTCACTTTTGGCTTTGGAAGATATTGGTTTTGGCTTCGGAAGATTTTACACTTAGAATATTTCTAGTGCTACGTGTAAAACTTCCGATGCATTTCTACTTCAGTTCTTTAGTGCATGCTTGCAGAGAGACTTTGGATGTTTTGGCTGCATCAGACTTATAGGAATCCTTACAAACTCCCCCTAGACTGATGCTACCAAAACATTTAGAAGATCTTCAGATGTTTGTAGTCTTCAACACAATGATGACCATACCCTTCTTCATTAGATGGTCAGGATCATTCAAACTCTCATAATATCTTCTCATCTCAAAAAGATCATGTAGAGGTAAGTTGATTATGTCTTGGCATGTATAGACATTCTCAACACCTTGATCTCTAATCACATGCCATCTCTCTGTATTAGTAGTGAAGGTCCAGGATAAGATGGGTGTCTCAGCTGCAAGAGGAGCCACTTGAATTGGAGTTGATTGGGCTGCCTCTTCATGCACTTCCTCAGGTTGATCTGACTCAGCCTGAGGTGTAGAGGTAGATGATTCAGGCTTCTTCTTCTTAGACTTTGGTTTAGAAGTCATCCTCTTCTTCCTCTTAGAGAACTTTAACTGAGAAGACTGGTCTGCAGCACCTTGTTGATCATCCTTGTCTTTCTCAGTTGGGTGTTCCTCCCTCATAGGTTTAGAAGGAGAGGGAGTTTGACCTGCTGTGGATCAGAAGA
The DNA here is from genome assembly GCA_025215565.1 of Flaveria ramosissima. Lineage (NCBI taxonomy): Eukaryota > Viridiplantae > Streptophyta > Magnoliopsida > Asterales > Asteraceae > Flaveria > Flaveria ramosissima. Next base: position 28,096,702 of record CM046041.1, read on the forward strand.
TGAAGCTTGCGAGGCTCAGCAGGAGGTCTGGGTTGTGTTGTCTCAGGTTGTTCAACCTTAACCTCCACTTCAGGTGGGATTTGACTTGGAGGAGAGTATAAGTCAATCAGCTCTCCACTCTTGATCTTCTGCTTGATTATCCTGATCTGCTCATCCATTATGGATAGAGACATAGGGCCAAGTCTCCTTCCGGAGAATCCATACAGCTTCAAGGAGCTCATCATCCTTTGTCTGTCAACAGACTTCTTCATACTCTTTTGGATAATGGCTCTTGACTTTGCAGCCTCTTCCCTTATCTTTCTCTTTGTGGCTTTTTGTTCTTTGAGCACTTGAAGTTCAAGTTGTTTAAGATACTCAAACTCAATGTACTCAAAGGTCAAGGGAAGAAGTGTAGATGCCTGGTAGAGACCTGTGGCACTCAGGTAGTTGATCATGTTTTGTCTGTCTGTTTCTTTGTCTACATGAGGTTCTTGTGTAGATGCCATAGTCTCTTGCACAGGACTTTCTTGAACTGGGGAGAGAGTAGGAGCATGCTTGTATAGTCTTTTCTGTCTCTTCTCCTCTTTGAATTGGAGAAGTAACCTTGCATCCTCTTTTTCTTTCATCTCTTTTGACACTTCCATGTCAGCCAGTTCATTTAATTGCTCTAAGGGGAGAGATATAATCTCATCTATGTCATAGTTCCTGGTCTGCAGGTAAGTAATCCTGACTGTCCTCAACTCATCATCTTGAGTGTTTGGTCTGGGGGCAGCCCTGATTGCAGCTTGCATAAAACCTGAAGACCCAGAGGAACTTTCTCCCCTTAGCTTCCTCTTCCTCTCTCTCTCCTCCTCCTCAATCTCCTCAGGAGTCAAAATCATTTTCCCTTTGTCACCCACAGACCTTTGTGACTCAGGGTGGATAGAGGTTTGGCATTCATTGCTTGGTGTAGCATCCAAGCTCTGGCCAGAGAGAGGTTTTGAGACACCTTCACCAGCAGGTGTTTCACCGAGGGAATGAATTTCTGAAGCAGTTGTTGATGTGACAGGGCTCTCAGGCTCTATCACTAGGCCTTCAGCCAAGATTTTCCCTTTGAAGCTAATCTCAGGGTCTGCCTCAGCATCCAGTTGACCAATGACATTACCTTATTGCCTTTGTCTTCTTCTTAGGCTGAACTCTTCAGTAATTCTGTCTTCAATTCTGAGTGCTAACCTGTCAGATTGTCTTGATTTGCTTGGATTAACAAGTGGCATGTTGACCAGATCAAGACCTTCATAGTAGTTCAAGGTCTGAAAATCAAATACTTCTTGTTGCCCTTGAACTCTGTGAAGAATAAGGGCTCTTCTATCAGCATCATACTTCCACCCAATAATGTAGTTTGAAGTTCCTTGAGGTGGGGACATAGCCCTTGGAATACCTTCCTCAAAGAGACTCCTGATGATAGAGTCTATAGAGTCCACATTAATGTGAACTTGAGGAAGTTGCTGAGTATGCACAATTGCAAGTGAGGATGGTGAGTCCTCAATGTCCATACTCTCTGAAGAACTCCCAGGTTCTGTGTCTGTAATGACTTTCTCTCCCTTTTTGGTAGCATCTCCCTCTTGCATGGGTGAGCTAGAGGTTAGGTCAACCACATTCACAGGTTCTTGTGTTCCTTGTTGAGCTCTTCTTAAAGGTATCCCAGCTAGTTTTTCCCTGAGATAAGATATCTCAGGTTGCTAATCATTGACCCTATTGTGAAGGGTAGTCACCTGAGATTCAAGGTGACTAACCTTAAAGACTAAATAGGAGTATGTTTTTAACAGTTTTGCACCTTTAGTCTCAGATTCCCCTCTTCTTCATCAGAAGAATCATTGGGGGATGAGATGATTGGACCAAAGTCCTCTCTCTCACCACCAGCTTCAGGTTCTTAGCTGCTGGATTTCCTCTGCTTATTGACATTCTCAGTTGAGATGTCAATGGGCTGAGTTGCCATGGTTGAGGTCTTAATAATGTAATCACTTGCAAAAGTGAGAGCCTCTTCCATATTGATATCCTGAACAGGTTCAGAAGTATCCACCTCAGTTATGGGTGACTGATGTGGGCTAGACTAAGGAGATTCAGGAGTACTCATCTCTCTTTGAGTAGGGGAAGAGAAGAGAGACTCATGGTACTCACTGAAACCTAAGTCTTCATCAGTATAGAATGAGAGGTTGGGAATGGGTTGATTTAAATCTAAAGGCTGGGGATGGTAACTGTCCCCTGAAGGTTGTTCACTTGAGTGTTGAGACTCAGAGTAAAGACTTAAGGCAGTTGGGCTTGTGAGCTCATCAAGGTGAGCATGAGGAACCTCAGCCCTGATTGTTGAAGAGATGGGAGTGGTTTGCTCCTCAGGGGAAATAGGAGCTCTAGTGTCCACTTCCTCCTGTATTAGTGAGTATATGGGGACCTACACAGACTCAATAGCTTGAGCAGGGGTTCGTTTGGATTTTCTTTGGTAGGTGAGGGTTACTTGTGGCCTTTTTGGTGATTGAGAGGTAGAAGGTGTGGGTTCAACACTAGCTTGTGATGCTAGGTTGTCACCTTGAGCAATGAGCTCTAACATTTTGGGGACAAGGGCTGTTTCTACCCCAGAGAAGCCTATAGTTGGCTTCTTCATGATTTTAAAGATGTCGGGTTTCATCTGTCCCAATTTAAAAATATTATCTGTTTCCCTCAACTGTGAGCCCAGTTCACAGTTGAGAATGTGTTGAACATATCTAGGAAACATATAATACTCTAAGGAGTCCAAGTTAGCAAGCAAATTTGTATAGACAAATTGAGAGTACCTGAAGTTGACCCCTTGAACCATTCCATGCACTATGAAGGAGAGATCCTCAGGAATCTGGTCCCACCCTCCATGCTTGTTTGACAAGCTCTGGATAACCACATGGAGTAGGTATTTCCACTGGGATGAGACCTTCCCTTTCCTGAAGGTCTTTACAAAGAATCTCCCTCATAGCCCATCTGCTCAAAGGAATGATTGACAGCTTCCTTTGGGAAGGACAACTCACCTTCTTCATCATCCAGCTGCAAGTGAGTGTTGATGATAGTTGGAGTGATGAAGATTATCCTCCCTTGCAATGTGGCAGACAGTGCCTTCTCCCCATCCATGATGACCTCTTGGCAGGTCTTCCAAAATTCAAGCAGATGATCCTCATAGAGAGTAGGATCAATGGTTAGGGAGGTGAAGTAATTTGATAAAGCTAAGAAACGGAAAATCTCTGAGAAACTATCATCTTTCTCAGAGCTTAACAGAGCAACCTGATTGTGTTGCCTGTGAAGTTGCATGGAGAAATCTGGGTTGTTTCTGCGGTTAAGGTTGGCCATTTTAGAAGCTTAAGGATGAAGAAATATGAAGAACAAAATGCGGTTTGGGAGAATTTAGGTTTAAGGAATAGTGTAATTGAGGAAGATAGTGAAAGAGGGGGGAACCGATGGGCATTTATGTGAAAAGGATTTGAACCAAAGTTAATGAAAGAGCATAAACTTTGAAATTCGAATGTTGGTCCCAGCTTTGAAAAAGTAGTTACTTTTGCTCAAAAATAAGTTTTCTTGGAATTCGAAAAGCTTCCGAAGGTAAATTATCTTCGGAAGTTTTAATGAAAAAGCTTCCGAAGCTAAAATAAATTCGGAAGAATTTCTTGAGAGTTTTGAAAATTTTGCTTCGGAAGAGAAATAAAAACATGAATGCTTTGTATATAAAACAACAAAGCTTCCGAGAATTAATTTTGCTTCGGAAGAAAATAGTCCTTGAAAACAAATAAGTGTCTAAGACAAGTATTTAAGCTTTGGAAGATAGATTGAAACCTCTTCCGAAGGTAAAATTTCTTAGACGGTTATTTATTTTGAAGACATGATTTTCTTCCGAAGATAAAAATATATCTTCCGAATGATCAGAAAATTTTCAAGAATCTAAGGAAAAATCTTCAAAAAGGATTTTTTTATCCAAAGAAAACGTGAGCTTATGAAAGTGATGAACTAGACAACTTAGGACACACATATTTTAAGAAATAATTAGAATTAGTTTTAAGAAAAGATCTACTCAAAGTTAATCATCCCAATAGCTGATATTAGATATTTAAATCTCTGTTCATCAAAAGCTTTTGTAAACAGATCAGCATATTATTCATCTATGTGAACTTTGACTAGTTTAATTAATCCATTTTCATAGTAATCTCTTATTAAGTGATACCTGATATTGATGTGTTTGGTCCTTGAGTGTTGCACATGGTTCTCTGTGATAGAGATAGCACTATTTATTTTGAAGACATGATTTTCTTTCGAAGATAAAAATATATCTTCTGAAGGATCAGAAAATTTTCAAGAATCTAAGGAAAATCTTCAAAAAGGATTTTTTATCCAAAGAAAACGTGAGCTTATGAAAGTGATGAACTAGACAACTTAGGACACACATATTTTAAGAAATAATTAGAATTAGTTTTAAGAAAAGATCTACTCAAAGTTAATCATCCCAATAGCTGATATTAGATATTTAAATCTCTGTTCATCAAAAGCTTTTGTAAACAGATCAACATATTGTTCATCTGTGTGAACTTTGACTAGTTTAATTAATCCCTTTTCATAGTTATCTCTTATTAAGTGATACCTGATATTGATGTGTTTGGTCCTTGAGTGCTGCATATGGTTCTCTGTGATAGAGATAGCACTATTGTTGTCTATGTGGATAGTCTCCTTGAAGTTAATCCATAGTCCAGCATATGATTTTGAATCCAAAGCACTTGAGCACAAGAACTTGCAGCAGCAATGTATTCAGCCTCAGCAGTTGATGCAGACACACATGATTGTTTCTTGCATTGCCATGAGACAGTCCTTCCACCAAGGAATTGACATCCCCCAGATGTAGAATTTGCAGTCATGTTGCAACCACCATAATCACTATCTCTATAAGCATATAGATTGAAGTCAGGATTCTTTGGATACCATAAACCAAGTGTTGAAGCACCTTTGAGGTATCTTAGAATCCTCTTGACAGTGATGAGGTGAGACATCTTAGGGTTGGCTTGATATCTTGCATAAATGCATGTAGCAAACATGATATCAGCCCTGCTAGAAGTAAGATACATAAGAGACCCAATCATAGCCTTGTATAAGTGTTCATCTACACACTCCCCCTCAAGATCAGGTCCAAGGGAGTGGTTTCTGGCTATGGATGTCTTAGCAATCTTACAATCAGTCATGTTGAACCTCTTGAGTATGTCCTGAACAACCTTTGACTGACTTATGAAGATACCATCTTCAACTTGCTTCACTTGAATTCCCAGAAAGAAATTGAGTTCTCATATTGCACTCGTTTCAAATCTGTCTTTCATTAGCTTCTCAAAGTCTTTGCAGAGCTTTGTATTAGTTGAACCAAAGATGATGTCATCCACATACACTTGAACTAGCAATATGTCATTTCGCTATTCTTTGATGAAGAGAGTTCCATCTATAGTACCTCTCCAGTATCCATGTTTGCAAAGATACTCAGACAGTGTCTCATACCACTTCCTGGGTGCCTGATGCAGCCCATAAAGAGCTTTGTCAAGCTTGCAGACATAATCAGGATAATCAGGGTCTACAAAACCAGGTGGCTGTTTGACATACACCTCTTCATCAATCACTCCGTACAGAAAAGCACACTTCACATCAAGTTAAAAGACCTTGAAGTTTTTGGATGCAGCAAATGCCAGGAATATCCTAACCAGCTTCTAATCTTGCTACTGGAGCAAAGACATCAGTGTAGTCAATCCCTTCTTCTTGTGTGTATCCTTAAACAACTAGTCTAGCCTTGTTCTTGATGATAATGCTTCTATCATCCTTCTTATTCCTAAACACCCATTTGGTTCCAATGGTAGTCTTCCCATGAGGAAGAGGACAAAGATTCCAAACTTTTTGCCTTTTGAATTGAAGCAACTCTTGTTGCATAGCTTCAAGCCAACTTCCATCCTCTAAAGCCTCATCAACTTTCTTTGGCTCTATCTGGGATAAGAAACAAGAGTGAAGACAAACATTTGCTTCATGGGTTTGTCCTCTTGTTCTTACCCCTGTGACAACATCTCCAATGATGTTTGTGGTGGGGTGAGACTTGTGGATCCTAAGCTGAGGGATCACAGCAAGTTGCTGAGAAAGATCTAAATTTGAAAAATTTAGATCTGGCATAGATGTTTCACCCTCCACATCACCACAATTATTAAGATTTACTTGATCCAATGAGTGTGTGACATCATTGATGTTGTCATCTATGGTGTGTTTATTAGCATCAAGGAATTCTTGATCACTTTCACCACCACCATTGTTGTCTTCCACGATTGAGGTATCCTTATCTGGTTGTGGAGCCTCTGAGCTGGAATTTGAAGGCACCCCAGATGTATCAGTAGAGTTTGACATTGTAGTGCTGATAAAAACCTCATTTACTGAAGTAGTTCCAACTATAGCTGAAGATGTATGAGTTGAAGGTCTTCTTAGCTCAAATCTTGGATCAGGATCACTTGTATTTAAATTTTCTGCAGATCCTGAAACATTCTCACAAGATTTGTTAAAACAGTTGGTAACTAAATCAAGATCAAATAGCCAATCAGGACCAGAACCAGCCACACAGGGTGTGTGTTCATTGAAAGTCACATTGGCTGACTCCTCAACAATTCTAGTTTTGAGATTGTATACTCTATAAGCCTTAGCCTGGGAAGAGTATCCAATGAAGTGTCCATCATCTGATTTTTCAGCAAATTTGGCAATTTGATCTTTGGTATTCAAGATGGTGCAAGGACATCCAAATGACCTGAGAAAGCCAATGAAAGGTTTTATCTTGTGCCAAAGTTCATAAGAAGTCTTACCATGTGTCTTAACTACTAAAACTCTGTTTTGCACATAGCAAGCAGTGTTTACTGCCTCTGCCCAGAAGGTGATGGGTAGTTTAGAGTCAGACAACATAGTTCTTGCAGCTTCAATTAGTGTCATGTTTCTCCTCTCAGTAACACCATTTTGCTGAGGAGTTCTGGGAGCACTATATTGTCTTGTAATACCTTTTTCATCACAAAATGTATCAAGGGTTTGATTCTTGAATTCAGTCCCTTGATCACATCTTATGGTTTTGACCTTGTGATCACTTTGAGTCTCAATTTTTAAGATGAAATTCTTTAGAATCTCAGGGGTCTTATCCTTAGTTCTAAGAAAGAAAACCCAAGTGAATCTTGTATAATCATCTGTGATCACCAAACAATAAGAGGTTCTTCCTAGACTCATTACACTGGTGGGGCCAAATAGATCCATATGTAATAAGTGTAGGGAAGTAGTGATAGAGTTCATTTCCTTAGGCTTGTGAGATACCTTATGCTGCTTCCCTTTCAGACATGCAATACAATGATCATCACTTGTAAACTCTTTCTTTGACATTCCAGTTACCAAATCATATTTAATTAGTTTATTCATGTTCTTAAAGTTTACATGGCACATTCTTTTATGCCATAGGAAAGACTCATCACTATTTGCTTTAGACAGAAAGCATGAAACTTCTCCAGAGGGAGATGTTTCTTGCAAGTCCATCTTGTACATGTTCCATTTTCTGGGGGCTCTAAGCAGAATGTGCTCATGAGGAATGACCACTCCAGGCTTGAGAACAATGCACTCATGCTCAGTAAAGAGCATGTTATGACTCTGATCATAAAATTGGGATACACTCAGAAGATTGTACCCAAGCTTCTTGACAAAGTTTATCTTTTCAATGATGAGCTTACCATTTGTGACCTTGCCCCTTCCAGAAATGTAACCACCTTCATCTCCTCCAAAAGCAACTGGTCCTCCATCAATCCTCTCAAAGTTATGGAGTAGTGACCTATTGCCTGTCATGTGCCTGGAACAGCCACTATCAATGATCTAGACATTCTTGTTTGTCTTAAGCTGTTCCTGCACAAAGAAATTGATTAGTTACATTTGAAACCCAAGCCTTATTTGTCTTGGGCTCACTAAGTATAATAGAAGGTAATGCAACAGTAATAGATCCTATGGTTGTGCTAGGAGGATCTTGAGCTGTTGTTGATGGAGAATTTTCAGTCACTTGGTCTTTCTTAGACTTCCACACCACCTTTGGAGTCTTGGACTTGACCTTCAAAACTTCAGAAGCTTTTGGGAAGAATTCCTTTCTTCCGAGACCAATTTCTCTTCCGAAGGTAATTTTCCATTTGCCTTCTTCTTAGATTTGGAGCTTCCGAGGGAAACAAATTTTCCATCCAAAGCTTGAATCTTCTTGGAACTCTTTGAAGTCTTTGTCTTGGTCATATGGACAGTACTTTTAGGATTGTATGGACAATCTTTAGCAATGTGAGAGGTACTTTCACACATGACACACACTATTTTCTTCTTCACAAGAGTCTTCTTATAAGAACAAGACTGTCTTTGGTCGCATCCCTTCTCCACCTTCATCTTTGCAGATGTTGAGACAGTCCTTATGGGCTGGGAACTGTTCTTGGAGTTTGATGGTCCAAGCTGTGCAGCAGTGGTACACAGCAGATCAGTCTTCTTCTTGGTACTGAGATGATTTGAACCAGAACTCTTAGCTGAAGAGTTTTGGTTGATGTCTTCAGTCTTTACTACTTCAAACCCTGCATAGATAAAAAATTGTTTCTGCTTAGAGTCAAAAGTAGTCTTGATCTCTTGAGCCTTTCTTGCTTTTCTTTTGCTCTTCCTGATCAAGTTCTTTCTCATTGACTTGGTCATCACAGTAATCTTCTTCTCCTCAGAAGGATAGTGGCCCTTCTTAGAATCCTCCTCTTCACTCTTCTCAGAGGAAATCTTCACTATCTCTTCTTCATCCTCTTCACTTATAGGATCTATGAGAGGAAGCTCATCTTCACAAGTTTCACACCTAGGAGATCTTACAGATAAGATTGTGTGTGGAGGAGCTATTGGATCCTAGTCCCTGCCTATTTTGATAACACACCTAGTTGTGTAGGGATGAGGATATCATGTTCTTGAAGGTCTCTTCTTCAAGAACACTCTTTTCTGCCCTGGCTTTGCTGATCACAAGCTCAGCCTGACACTCAGTCAGCTTGGTTATGAGATCTTTGATTTGAGTCCTAAAATCTGTATGCTCATGTTTTAGAACTGAAATGGTTTTCTCTAGGTCCTCTATCTTTAGTTTATAATCATTTTCAGACTTTCTAAAATCAGATTTTAAAATGTTTAAGGACTCAAGATCAGATCTCATCTCCAAGTTATAGGACCTGTATCTATTAACTTTAGCAATGCATTCAGGAGTACAGAGATGTTCCAATACCTTGGCTTCATCATGATCTGCCATTAGTTCTTGGTTTAGAGAAGCATCTTCCACCTGAAAGCTCCAGTCAAAGCCTCCTTCTTCAACAGCAACAGCAGCTTGTTGCTTTGGCTTCTCATTCTGGGGGGCTTTCTCAGTGTAGTTTGGTCTGATTTGTGCTTGGCCATCATTTGTTCTGGGTGCCTTACACTCTCTGGCAAAGTGGCCCATTAAGTTACAGTTGTAACACTTGACTTTGCCTTTGTCCAGGCCAAACTTTCCACTGGTTGCATTGCTTGGAAACTTCCTTCCAGTTCTATTGTAGAACTTCTTGGCTCTGTGAGTAAGAAGAGCCATCTGCTAGACTATTTCCATGTATTCCAGATCATCTGGATGGATACAATCCAGGTCTTCAAGAGTAAAAAGAGAGTTGCCACAGCTTTCAGCAGAAGACACAAAAGCTTGAGAAGAGCTTGTCTCTTGGACTGGGCTTCCTTGAGTATAGTTCTCCCTGGGTGTCTTTGGGAAGGTGATGAAAGGACCCTTTGATGAATTATCAGGGTAGCATATGAGATGATGTTGGGGTTCTATGCTATCCCTTTCAACCACGTGCAGGGCTGAACCCAATTGATTGTTGGAGTTGCCAGATGAACCTTGCATGTTCATCTCCATCTGGTAGCCACTGAGAATCCCATATAACTCTGTCAGAGTAAGAGTTTTGAGATTTTCAGTCCTCTTGATCACCACACAATAGTGTGTCTATTGCCTAGGAAGTGAGGACATGAACTTTCTTACAATGTCTCTATTCTCAAGAGGAACTCCTCCATCCACAAGGGTATCCACTATCTCAACATACCTGAAGTATTGCTGAGTCATTGTTTCACCTGTTTTGAAGGTGAAGTTTTCAAACTGCTGCTTCAGGAGATCCTTCTTGTTCTCCTTGGCTTCAAAGGAGCCTTCATACATCAGTTTTAGTGCATCCCACAGCTATTTAGCTGTTTTGCACTTCTTAAAACCTTTGTACACAGAGTTTGGAAGGGCAGTTTGAAGGGCTGTCATGGCTTTTCTATCAATCTCTACTCTCTTCATATCTTCATCAGAGTTGTTAGCTACATCTTTGGGGATCATACCAGCATCAGTAGCAGAAGGAGTGCTGGGTATGAAAGGTCCATTTTCAACAGATTCCCACATTCTTGAGTCTAGAGACCTGATGAAACCTTCCATTCTCATGCACCAGGTATCAAAGTCATCAAGAGTGATCAGTGGGGACTTGTTCATGGTTCCAGTTTCCATATCTTGGAAATGGCTTCCATTTGAAAAGTTTAGTATTTGTGTGTGTGAGGGATCTTAAGATGGTGAGATCTTATATCAAGAGCCTAAAAAGCTCTGATACCAATTGCAAGACCGGTGAAGGGTGGTCACTTACAACACAACAACACAAAGAGGAGATTAACCAAACTTAATCAAACAGTAAACTGGATTAACCATAAGAATGATACTAAGAACACAAGTAATAAGTGAGAGACAGAACAAGAGAACACAAGAGATTGGGTTTCAAGGATGCAGTATATTGCTTTCTCAAGTTCTATTACAAGTGTTACAAAGCATAAAGAAAGATACAAGAACATGGAATACTTATACTACAACCTACAGCCGGCTATATTTTGAAAGCCAGCTGGATACAATTGACTAGACACAAACAAAATCAATTGTAGAATCAAAAGGCATATCTGCCTTTTGACTTGTGACTATGACATGCCATAGCTCACATCCTAATATATTACAAAAAGGATAAAAATACATAAAGTAGAAAGCATGGACTCAAGACCTTAATGTACAGTTACCAAAAGCATGGACCTTTCACCAACTCATGTAAGTTGGTGACTTTACAGAGTTGCAGCGGAAAGGTGGTCCAGCTTTATGGTAAAGTACATCAGATAAAGGCATATCTCTAAAAGTCTTCGGAAGAAATTTGTCTTCACTATTTGGCTTCGGAAGACTTTGTCTTTGAAGCTTCGGAAGACTTCACTTTTGGCTTCGGAAGATATTGGTCTTGGCTTCGGAAGATTTTACACTTAGAATATTTCTAGTGCATGGTGTAAAACTTTCGAAGCATTTCTACTTCAGTTCTTTAATGCATGCTTGCAGAGAGACTTTGAATGTTTTGGCTGCATCAGACTTATAGGAATCCTTACATATTTTGTCTCAGTAAGACGCATCCGGGCATTGAAGATAGTTCCAAATGCCTTTATTAAAAAACACTACTTGGACATTGGCGATTAAATAGATACCTATAACCAAATTCTAGTGTTATAAATATTTTGTAATATATGATTCTTTTCTGAAATCTTACTTATGTTTATTATGTTTGTATGCGTAAATTGTGCATTTAATAAAAATATTGATATACATATTGGTTATGCTTGTACCATTTATAACTATCACTGCTTATATGCATTACAGTGTGGGATAATTAATTAATTATTATACTTCACGTTACATGTCCAAACATATTTTCTTGTCTAACACCACATGATAATAAACGGATGCTTTATGTCATTTATTTAATAAGTTGGGTTGAACAAGTTGTGTTGTCTGGTTGACGGATACAAACAAGAACCCAAAAATATAACAAGAACTCAAACATGATATTTTTTCTTCACATTAGTACTTTAAAATAACATTTTTTTCTACAATAAAGGGTAGATACAATGTATATAGAAGAGTTACTTTAAAAGTATATATTCATATGTCAACTTGTATTTAACTTTTAAATTATGTCATAAAATACCTAATTTGTTTAAATTAGGTCACATAGATATGATTAATTGTCGGTTTCAATCGCATAAAGATCGATTGACATTGATCGGTATTTTCGTACACAATTTAACTAGTTTTTACCCGATCCAATTCCAACCACCCTACGACATCAGTGTAGCTAATATGTTTATTTAATAAAAACCGATCCAATTCCAACCGCCCTAAGCATCCGGTATAAGAGCATTCATGCTGGATTTTTATCGTCATTGGCCGTTGATAGTGCCATAATGGTATATTATTTCAACTTGCTTAAATTTGTTAGTTAATTTCAACTTGCAGTTTGATTCATTCTCTTCAGAGTTCATAATATTTATTAATAGTCAACTTTTAGGCCTTTACCTTTTGGGAACTGAATATAAGCTTCATAGATCTTTAGACCATGATCACTTAATTTCTTGTCTTTTCGGGTAAGGTTTGTTTTTATCTCACTCTCCTCAAAACCTTTCTCTTATGAGTGGGATATTACGGGTCTGTTTGTTTGTTATGATTATATGCGCCGTGCAGAAACAATGATTGTTTGGTGTTGTTTGTGTAAAAAGTTAATCGTCCGTAGGAACGATTTATGAATCGAAAATGTTATGATTCAACATGGGCTAATGAAGGGCTGCTTTCTTTCTTGAAACTTAGGTTATTCTACCATGAAAAAAGGCAGTTTATCGAGTACGTTGAATAACCATATCAGTTTCTCATTAGGGTCATCTTCTTCTACATCAAGATTCTTGCCCCAAAGAGCTGAAAACAAGAATGAGTTGCATGATTTTAAGTTCAGTACCCTAAAGAGGAGCATAGATGGTGTTTTGAAGATGCCACAGGTACATGTCCATTCAACAATGCTACTTTTTTGATTCACCATATGAGCTTCCCAAAACTTTTCTTATAAATGTACCTATGCTTCTATGGTTCATGTTAAACTTCTGTATAGAATGGAGGGACTCAAAACCATATACCTTACTTGGTTCACCATATGAGCTTGCCAAAAACTTCTTCCGAGATGTCGTTTGTTGAAAATTTCTTACAGTTTCAACAACAATCCACTGTTCCTTGGAGAACACGCGCGAAAAGAGGATTTGCTACGCACCCACGCAGTATCGCAGAGAGGGTACAAAGATCTTTTTAGCTTGTCTTCTTGAATATTAATCTATTTTGATCAATGTCTTCAAACACTGATATTAACTTATCATTATTTGGGCCTTAACTTAAGGTGAGAAGAACTCGAATCAGTAAAAGAATCAAAAGGCTTCAAGAGCTTTTCCCTGATATGGACAAGGTAGAATTTAAGATTATATAACATATTCGGTTTTGATGCTGCAAACGGATATGGGATCATTGACGGGTATCACTAAATATCATACCCGCTCCTAACCTGCAAAAGATTTAAGGGTTTCTACGTGATGTTTAGGATTTTATACCATCGTAAAAGTCTAAAACCAACCTTTGGAGTTGGTCCGTCTCTGATCCATATTAAGTTGACTTGTTTGGGCTAGGCCGGGCTGGGTTAGGCATTCTTTACAACCTCTAAGAGCATTCACAATAGATATTTTTTATATTTACTAGTGTATTATCTATAATTTAAAGAATGATCGTAAGTGGTTATGAGTTCAAGAGAAGAAAATGTTATTGTTCATCTTTATATTTGAAGAATCACTATACAATCCTAATAAATTCTTTAATATTTTTTAAAGTGGTTGTGAATGACAAATGAAGAAAATGTATCACAAAGATATAAAAACGTATTATTTAGTTAAAAAGAAGAGAAAAAAAATGGTGATCTTAATGTAATTATAAAGATAGTCATACATAACCTATGTACATGAATGCTCTAACCAAAGTCAATGACATCCATAATTTGTAACCATTACGAGAAAATATAAAAAATAAAATAACTGAAAATAAAGAAATGTATATCCACTAAAATCACATTTTGAATCTACAGCAAAGTAATACAGCAGATATGTTAGATATGGCTGTTGAGCACATCAAAAACCTTCAAAAGGAACTGCAGGTATACCACATTGATCTTCAACATAGTTTTATTCTGTATTCTTTTTCTTTTAATCTTATGAATTTTTATATTTTTGGGATTATAGACTTTGAGTGACGCTAGAGCAAGGTGCAAGTGTTCAAGCAAACAACTATGGTCCACATAGCCGCTTGCATTATGTGTTCAACCCACAAAAACATGCAAATCGAACACTGAAAAGCATCAGACACTTAGATTTTTGTGAAGTGTAAATTATCTAGATAAGGTGTTTTTTTTTTAATTTTATGAGGAAGTTTATCTAATCCGGAGTTTGTTTTCTTTTCTCTTTAATTATTCATCTTCAGGACAGATCCCATGTTCATTTGTCTTGGATTTTGTTAACGAGACAACGAAAAGAAAAATAAAACTAATATTAATCTCAAAAAACAAGACGTCGTTGGAAAAAGAATATTTTTTTAAACTTAAGAACTTAATCAGATTCTATAATAATATAAGGGGCTGTTTGGTTGGGTCTGATTGACCCCAGTCAGACGTGCATGTCTGACTCGGTCAGACGTGCAGTGTTTGGTTGGTTACCTCTTACCGGAGAAGAGGTCTGACTGAGCCACTTATCCAGTCAGACCTAAATCAAGATCTGACCCGAGTCAGACGTGAAGGCGGGTCCGGTGAAGCGATGAGGGTCTGGTCTGCGATGGCGAGGGCGACGACATGGGGTCTAGTCATCGGTACTGCAGGCGGTGAAGCCGAAGATGAAGGGGAGATCGAAGACGGCGATCGGAATTTGGTCCAAGTAGATATCCAACCAAACAGACTTATTGGTTCAGACATCTTATTTGGTCAGACCTCTTACTGGTTCAGACATCTTATTGATTCAGCACTTACCCATTCAAAAGTTGCCAAACAGCCCCTAACATCAACTAGTGAAATGACCTATTACAAGAATACTAGAGATATAACTAAGATCAATGGTGGTTTTTTCTACCAGATTTTCTTCAATCGAACAATCGGATGTCCAACTGCCCTCACTCTTTCTTCTTCACAAGTTCACCTGCAACAACATATACAAACATTAAACAACAATTTTTACAACTAATATAGATAATCATATATTCATATATAAGAGTGTATGTATAGATTGGGTACATGGTTCAAAGTTGACACTGCATTTCTCGGGAAGTTGCATGGCCATGCTACGATCGACACCAGAAATAGGAGGACCATTAACCAGAACACACAAACAAGGTTGACCAAGAACTTTGATTGCAGTGCAACAAGCCTCATTCGGCGGAATGGGGCTAAATGGTGCAACTGATGCACGACAAGGTATCAGTTGCACCAATGCTGAGAAAAAAGTGTTTCCGCATGGGTGTGCCATGGTTCCTTGAACAAATAGTCCCATCACAACCATCACCGACGCCATAAGAACAGCCATTGTCTTAGCTTTAATTCCCATAGTGTTAATGATATATGTTGCACACTTTTGTAATATTTGATCTATTTGCATTAAAAGCAACTAGTTGATTGATATATGTATATATAGATATAGATGTAGATTTGTGTGGATGTGGGTGAATCACAGTTAGTTCATGCCAATGTCAAGCCATGAACTCAACACCATTAGCATGCTTAAGGAAATGGATTTTGAATTCATATGTCATGACTAAGTACCTAGTTATACATATTTTACTAGCAATCCCAACAACATTTACTCAATGTCTTAACAACATAACACATATCAAAATAAGGTTGTCATTATCAGTTCACTATTAAACCATCAAACCATAAACTTTCCCATCTGGTTTACTAATGCACGATACTTTTTGAATCGCAATTTTATTAATAAAACATACACTAGCGAGAAGCTAGAATTAGAGGGTACGTGACAATAAAACTAATACAAATTTGCATCAAGAAGATTAAAAAGTTGCACCATGATTGCCAATAAGGAGCACCAAGCTTCCCTCTAATCTTTATCCAAAAATACGAGCATGATTTGATTTCCACCTGAATTTCTATGGCATCCGCACTTCTACTGTTAAACAATTTCTTCACAAATGCCACAGTAGGAACACATTGGGACGACATAATGTTTATGACTAACTACTCGATTTACTCTTGTGTGACATATATTAGATTCGGTTGAGTTACAAATCTAAAAAAATAAGACAAAAACTAAATAAATATGATGAGATAATTTAATATATATGATCGAATGTTGAAAGTTCAATATGTTACGATGCTCTATTTTTGTGTTTTTACTCGTTACTTCACAAGAAATAGAGTTACTTTTGAAAAATTCTTGTGTTTGTAGGTAAACATGAAGACTATAAAGAAATAAAGAATATGGAAGAATTGGTGTGCAAATTGAAAGTCGAGAGATGAAAAAACATAGCTGAAGATGTCGTTTGACCTTGCTAAATTCAAACACGCATAACTTGAGCTAGGAAAAGAGTTACAAGACCCATAACCATTAAAGTGTTCTAATTCATGGTTAGACACCCCGGGTTTAAAGGTGTGGTTATAAAATATTAAAAGCATATAAAAATGCGAGTGTCTACGGCCCTTAGATAGAAAACTAATGCTAAAACTGAAGGCTGTGAAACTGGCAATAAAGGAATGGAAAAAACTAAAGAAGGAAGTGGAAATGGGGAGAATCAATTTAGTGATCACAGATTTAGAATTACAAGCAGAAGGTAGATCCCTATTTGAGTTGGAACCAAAAAATAAAGTCAAATGGAAACAATAATTGAAAGGTCTAGAAGAGGCAAGATCAAGAGATCATCAACAAAAAGCAAGAATAAATGGTTGGTGAATGGGGATGAAAATTCAAGTTTCTTCCATAAAACGTTAAAATGTAACACCAAAAGTTCAAGAATCAACGATTTATCAATAAATGACTCATGGAGAAAAGAACAAGATGAGATTAAAAAAAAAGTGTTGGAGCACTTTCAGGAACGATACTTAAAAACCGCGGTTGATCGCCCTCAATTTACTTTCGGTTATTACCAACTGATAATGAAGATCTTGGCTAATAGATTAAAAAAGGTGATTCATCTAGTTATTAGCAAGGAGCAAACCACCTTTGTTGCTGGAAGGAACATACTTCATGCCCACTAAGAGTGAATGAAGTAATAACTTGGTTGAAATGAATAAAAGGTAACGCGATGCTTTTTAAAATAGACTTCGATAAAGCATTTGATATGCTTAATTGGGGATTTTTGGACTCCGTCCTTGCACAAATGGAGTTTCCTCACCCGTGGCGAAAATGGATTAACAATTGTCTTTCATCTAGTATATTTTTTGTACTAGTAAATGGGTCTCCTAAAGTTGAGTTTAAAGCAACAAGAAGGGTTCGGTAGGGTGATCCTCTATCCTCTTATCACCTTTTTTATTCATAATAGCGATGGAGCCTTTTAATGTGATGATAAAGTCGGCAATAGAATTTGAATTTTTTTCAAGGTATTAAGCTGGCAAATAATAGGCTCATATTATCCCATTTATTATGCGTATTACGCCCTGTATATTACTTGTCTATGTTTAGATCTCCCATTTAAGTCATTAAAGAGTTGGAAGGGGTAAGGTAAGATTTCTATGAGAAGGAACAAAAGATGGTGCTAAAATTAACTAGGTTTCGTGGGACATAGTTACTTTACCAAAAGAGACTGGTGGGCTTAGAGTGACAAGTATTAGAGAATCTAATATGACATTACTTTTAAATTGAAATCTCCTTTTAGATATTTAAATAGACTCAAAATTCTTCAAAATCTAGGACTCAAATAATTATTGGCGTATCATACGCCCAACTGACATATGATATTTTGTCTCATACGCCCAAGCTTCTAGAATTTCAACCAGATATGCCCCTAATATGCCCCCGGCGTATGGTACGCCCCTACCCGGTGTATCATACGCTGAGCCCTATTTTGCCTTCTTATTTTTGTGTCTTTTGATATTTAGATCTTTGGTACTTCAAATTCATTATTTTGCTTCTTTTGAATCTTATTTATCCTCCTTTTAGCTCCAAACACCTATGAAACAAAACATCTACAAAGAAAACTTGTTCCATCATAATAATAATGTAAAATCACGTATTTAAGAATAATAAAACACGAATAAACACTACGTCATTAGAGCCTTAGTGTTTTGTGGCATTAATTTGATGGTGAATGGTTCTGGAGGTGCCATGCGAGAAAGGCTGGGGGCATGGTGGTGAAGGTTTTTCTAACGATGGTGGCGTTGTGTAGTGGTGTCAATGGTCGTTGTGCATGGTATTACAGGAGGAGGGTTTTGATGTGATAGGTTTGGAGGCGGTTCGGTGTTGAATGATGGAAGTGATTATGTCAATGTATTAGGGATGGTGGAGGAGTGGCTTCCTTAAACGATGGCATGGAAGTGGTGGTGGTGTGCTAGGTACGCATAGAGAGAGAATAAAGGGGAGAGAGAGACTATAGAAGATTAAGGAAGAACATAATCAAGTTATTTTTTCCTAAATTTTTATTTTTAAGTTGAAGTCTGATCGTACCTCGTCTCAACCACTTGGGCTAAGGTTTATTGAGTTTTCTAGATTTATATAACTTTTGTTTTTTAATATATTTTAATGATTTTTTTTATTTTAATTATGTAATCAATCCTTTAAAAAAATAAAGCTACATCAATGCCCCTTATACAAATTTAGTCTTTGAAAAAAAACTAAAACGAAAAACTGGATGATGTTAGTGTAACGTAGTTGAATGTAAAAAAAATTAAACCATAGGGTTAAATTGGATATTTATAAACTATTCGAAGAACAAGGTTATAATCATTAAATCAAAGGGACTAAAACCGTAAGCTAACTCTATCATAGTTTAAAGGAGTTACCGTTGTAACACCCCATATAGGCTCATGTGTCACTATACATGGTGATCCAAGCATAAGATATAATTATATTCAATAAAATATTCTAATGATTAGCTTATTTCCCTCTAAGTTATTTAATATGAAAAAAAGACCTTTTTACCTATGACGACGACATGTTTTCACCTTAAGGTGCTCATAATCTTTTGATATTTCTACATTTATTTATATAAATAAATCAAATTTTAAATTAAAAGGGGGCTATGATGACAATACTTTATGACGATGACGCAATTCTGTCGCCATATATCTCCTTGAGGTGACAACATGTCGTCGTCATAAGTTTAGGATAGCCAAAAATCAAGGTAGCGCGTCGTATAGTGACGACATGTCACCATCTTAAGGTGGTTTACGACAACAAGACCATGTCATCGCCATAGATTCTGTCACTACAGGTGTAGTTCTTGTCGTGAATCACAAGATTGATGTACAGTAAAATATAACCTTCTAAGCATAAAGTAGATTTATATATGCATGATAGGTGTGAGCATGTCATGTGCCATTGTATATTTTCTCTTATTTTAAGGTTAAGAACCAATATAGGCTTTAATCCCGGTGGTAAGTGGTAAGTGGTAAGTGTGCAATTGTGCATTAAGTTGAACTAGTATTGGGATCTTACGTTGCGATGGGACGTAACACAGTAAAAAAAATAACGTCAAAATGTTTCCGTAAATAGGTGTGAAGGGGCATTGATAACATGTTATGGTAAATTGTTAAACAATGGAAAAAATAATATTTTGTGACTTTATAAAAAATGCAAACTGTTTACATAAATGCAGCTTGCACGTTGCTCACCGATAAACAATGAAATAATGAATGTTGTGTGTTGCGGCATGTTGAGTTTTAGAAATATTCAGAATATTATATAAAAAATTGTAACTGTTAAAACAAAAATTATAAAGTTGACAAATATAATATGCAACGGCAATGGAACCATTTAAAAAAGTTTGTTGAAGAAAGAAAGAGCAAAGGATAAAAAAGAATGGATTAGTATTATAAGATAATTTTTTGATTAATTATTTTTAATTGGATGTTAATTTAAAAATAAGTGATTCTACAAAAAAAACCGACGTAAGATGTTATAAACCCCTAGAGTTATTATTTATACTAAAAGGGTAGCCGCGCAATGCGACGGGCATAATAAAAAAAATTAAAACTATTAAAAAGTTCAAATATCAGTGATGCATTAAAGTAATACACGAATAAACAAATATAACTTTTAAACATAAAAATTGAAGAAAAAACATTCGGTAATCATTTTATGTAGTGGTGAAGTAATCTCATTATGATGAGATCATTTTAATCGAAATGCTCGCACACTCGAAAGATCTCATCTATGTTGGCCTACCACCATTCGTCATCAAGAGTAAACCCATGAACATCCGATATTTCTTCTAGATTCACCGCTACATCTTCCTAATGTTGGTTTTCGAAACTATTCTTCACTTTGACAAACTCGTCGATAGCTATAACAGGTTTTGGAACTGAAAAGACAATAAATATTTTAGTTTATCACATGTGATTTTATCATAACTAACAATATTAAATAACATAAATAAGTAGATGAAATTAGAGTTTTAGAAGTTAAAGTGACACCTAACATATTCTTTGTCTACTCCATATTAAATTTCTATATCTATACTATATATAAAGCATATAAGAGGGGTATTTTAAAATACCATAAAATTAAAAACAATTACTTTATTTAATGAATAAGATACAACCACTTTTGAGGGTAAAATAGTATTTTTAACATTATTTACATATTACCCCTTACAATTAGTTACATAATAACCTTATACTTAATGTAACTTACATTAAATTTTACATTATTAACCCATAAACCAAAAAAAACTTAATTTATTTTAAAATTTCAGTTATATGTTTTAATCTATCCTGTTTAAAAACTTTTTAAGACTACAATTGTAACCTGTGTATTTTTTAAACGGTTTCGTGTAAACTTTTTGTTAAACCGATCTGTATTTTGTGAGGTACAATAAGTTAACACGTAAATGTACAAGTCGTCATGCAAAACCCATTTATTTGGTGTTTTAAATTTTATCTTAGAAAAAATATAATAGACTTTTATAAAATTACTACAAAAATAACAACAATTAGAAACACGTGTCGGATGTAAAATGTCACCCCGCCGCATTGCGCAGGCACCCTTCTAGTTATGTAAAAACAAATAGAATAAATTAATGTGTAGTAAATTGATGTTATTTTCTCATAAATAAAACAACTTTTATCCGTAGAAAAATACAAAGATTATTAATGAAAAATAACATCAAGAATATAAAACACAAGACAAAAAAAATTCAAAAAATCATTGTCTTAGGTTTTGGCACACGTACATTTCATCTATAAATAAAACTTTTCGATATACAACATTTAAGGTGTACACTATTTATAGATTGTTTTAGAAAAGTTTTAAAGTTTGAAATTATATGTTAATAATACCAAGCTATTTATTTTTTTTGTAAATATTTGTAACACCCGGATATTTTCTTTGAAGCCGACGAAAGAAGAAAAAGAAATAAAGTCCAAAGTCGAGGGAACAAACTTGTCAAAACGGGAGAAGGTTTGGGAGAGTGGGGGATTAAGAGGGGAGGGCAGCCCACACCCTCCTCCACACTTACAAAATTCAGCCAAGAGAGAAGAGAGGGAGAAAAAGGGGTTTCAAGCTTCGTTTTCGTGGATTTAGGCGTGAAAGTTGAAGTGTAGCGGGTTGGATTGAAGCTCTACTCGGCGGGGTTGTTTGTGTGAGTTCTAGGACCCCTCTTTACACGTTTTCAACTGATTTGGGGCTGGAACACATAGTAAAACCCGTTTTTTGAAGTGTGTGTGTTGAACCCATGTGTATGTGTTTGTATGTGATTCGAATGGGTTTTATTTTCGGGCTTGTGTGTGCTTGAATGGTGTTGTGGTATGTGTTTTTAAGGTTTAGGATGGTTGATTTGGGCTTAGAAAGAGTTTGGGAGAGCTTGGAGGCCAAAAATGGCAGATTGGGTTCGAGATGAACTGCATTCTACACCAGTTAGGGCTAGATGACTGAATGGCACGCGACTGGAGGTCATGCGACCGAAAGGTTTGCGACTGAGGTCCATACGCATGCAAGTCGTGCGACTGAGGTTCATTCGCATGTGATTGTGCGATGGGAGTCCATACACTTGTGAGTCGTGCGACTGAGGGTCATTCGCATGGGAGGTCATGCGACTGAGGTCCATACACCTAGGTCCATCCGCATTAGGTCCATTCACACAGGTGTTCATCCGCATTAGGTCCATTCGCATGGGATTCATCCGCATTGTGTTCATCTACATGGGTTCAGTCGCCTGGGGAGGCCATGCGACTGAAGGGTGCCCATACGCCCAAGTAGGGCTTGTGTACCCGAGGGAACATAGTTTATTTACTGACTTTCGGGGGAAAGTGCAGATGTAAGTTTTGACGTGGAAGGTTCCCGGTAGTTCATGTAAGTTGACTTTTGAGACCATAGAGGTTATGTTGGGCATGATGATGATGATGTATGTTATGTATGTATGATGATGCTCTGTATGATGATGTTGACTGTGTATGTTGATGTTTCTTATTACTATGTATGATTATTTTCCCTTGGCTTTACGTGGAATGTTAATGAATGAAACGAAAGTATTATGTAACGTAAAGTGGAAGATAATGAAAGAGGAACATGATGAATGAATGCATGCATTAATGAATGATGGAAAGTAACAAAAGTCTTGCAAGCCTTGTATGTCGGGACACGCCCCAATGTAGGGTGTTAGCCCAACGGTGTGTGGGTTAGCTACCCCAGAAGGATGCACATCGGGGTCCTTCTTTGTGATTGACCATTTGTATAGAACCATTGTTGCTTACCTTCGGTACTGTGGCCAGGGTGTTGTGCACCGTGATGGAAGGTCTATGATAGGCTTCGGCCCAGTACCAGCTGACGGAAGGGTATTGTGACATCCGTCACTTTAAGGTCCGTCAATTAACGTGTTTGTCCGCTATCTATTCTATGATTGGTCATTTCTCATCTCTATTTGACTCTTTATGTGGATATCATGTGTGCATTATTATCGTTGTGTGTGTATTCGTTATAACCTTGTGTTAACCTTAAAGAGGACTTTTAAACTTTCATTTTTGAAAACGTCAAATACATCATTTTATAAATATAATAAATGTTTTTAATATAACCATTTCTTAAGTCATAACAACATTAAATGAACTTTTACAATTATAATAAAACATCCAATAAAGTTGTTTTTCAACCGAACCAAATTTGGGAAAACTCGGGGGTTAAGTGCAGGGACTAAACTTGTAATTTTGCAAACTTGGGCTGGGTATAAATACCCTCATACCAGTCCTAATCCTCATTATCACCATCTTCTTCATCTTCACCCTCTACACACACAAAATCACCATTCTTGCACCAAATCCAACCCGAGAGGTCTTGTTTTCTTCGTCTTGACACCGTCTACAGCTTAGACTACCCCTCTCTAGCAGGTAGTTGTCTTTGGTTGTCCGTTTTCTAGCCTTTTCACGGCTGTCCAAACTAGGGTTTCGGGTGTTCGGGTTCAACCCGAACACACAAGGTCGTATGGGTGCTTGTGAGGTCTCTTTGCTTGTGTTTCATGCTTATGTATGTTTGTTGAGTGTTTCTGGAGGTCCTTGTGGTGTAAAACCCGTGTTTAGAGCAGCTCGGGGGCTGCTCCTCCCGACCACAGTCGCGATTCTGCAGATCAGGCGACTGGGTCATCCATGCGATTGAGTCGTGCGACTGAGTGGGTCGTGCGACTGGATCATGCGTCTGAGTCAATCGCGCGACTGAGTTGTGCGACTAGGCAAGTCGTGCGACTGAGTTGTGCGACTGAGTGTCTGTATGCGATTGAGTCATGCGTGCGAATGAGTGTATGCGATTGAGTCATGCGATTGAGTGATTGTGTGCGATTGAGTCAGGTGACCGACTGAATGTGTGCGAATGTGTTTCATTCGCACGACTGGAGTCCAATCGCACGAATGAAGGTTCAATCGTGCGAAAGTAGCTAATTCGCACGATTGAAGGTTGATTCGTGCGTATGGAAGTTGAGTCGTGCGATTGGGTGTTGTGTGGTACGACTGAAGGCCAGTCATACGAATGAAGGCTCAATCGTACGAATGAAGCTGATTCGCACGATTGAGGGTTGATTCGCACGAATGGAGGTTGAGTCGTGCGTCTGACCTTGTTATGCGACTGGAATTGTTGTGTTTGATCCCTTGTGCGTGGTGTGAGTATGTCGTGTGGTGTTGAGGTAACACTAACACAATAATGCCATTATTCGGCCACAAATATTAAAGTCAACGCGAGAAAGGGCACAGAAACTATTTTGAACAAATTGAACTAACGCTTTACAATGATCAAAATGACTTATAACTATTGATACTTATTCAATGCTTCTTCAATAACAACGAGACTTTTACTTAAACATCATCATTAATGGTGACAATATCTTGTACTTGGATCTACATAAGATCTAGTATGTGTGTCAGTCTGTGTGTGTTATACGCGACCCAGCCGATACGACTCGAACCGACCCATCATTATTACGCGCTTATACATATATCATATCATTAATGCTATACAATAACTGTCAATAGGTGTTTGACTGTTTATTTGCATTCAACATTTGGGATACATCGATCATACATACTTACCACCTAACAAGTGAGTTTCGTGGCCCCTTTTTACACTTATACAATATTTCAATCATTTACAACTTGGGGGAATAGTATGCTTACACATTTTCAATGCTGTACAACTTACATACATTTTACATACAAGGAATCAACGTGATACTGTGTTGCAAGTACTATTTGATACATGCTTGGGTCTGCTGTGTGGTTCTATCTTTGCAACTATTTAATTCCAGTGTGGGAACCGACGGTTAGGTATTGGTAGTACTACTGGGTTGACACCCCCACCCTCGTTCGATGGTATACTAGTTGGTACCATCAGTGGCCAGGAACGGGCCCTTGGGTGAATATATGCCGACAATTTCTTTGTGTACGTCGCTAGGTTTGGTTGCAAAGCTCATGTCATGTAATATTTACTTGTGTATATAACTGTATTCACGGTATTCCGACGCGCTTACTTATTACAGCATCACTTACATTTTTTTTACATAAACCTGCGAGCTCACCAACAATTATGTTGACCGTTTTAAGCATATCTTTTCAGGTGATCATGCAAGTCCAGGAATCTAGGTGTGCTGCCTTAGTGGAGACCCTAGGATGCATTTTGGGACTTAACATGTTTTGTTAAACAATCTTTTGAACAATGTTAACGCTTGTAAACAATTATCAACTTTTGAAACTTGTTCCCGGGTTGTGGGAATTAACATTTACAATTTCATCTTATGTGTATATGTGTTATCATTATCATGTTGCTTATGGCTATGTTGTCGTGAACACTGACTAAACACGACACAAGTCCCCTTGTTGTCGGGTGTCGTCATGACACGCATGTCATCATTTACTTATATTGCTCTCTATCGCTTACCATGTGTTATGACGATCCCGGTCTCGTTACATCCCCGTGTTTCCGCTTTTAGCGGGGGTGTGACAGATTGGTATCAGATCCATTGGTTATAGAGAATTAGGCAATACGCTTGACCTAGACTATAACCTAGGAACCTTCATGTAGATTTGCATGCTAGGACTCTGTATGCATATTATATCTCGTGTATGTGTTCCTCGCTGCTTGATTTGTTCATCTATTTGTTATGTGATCTTTCCGCCCTATAAGAGAGCCTCTGTGCTCACTCTTTTATGGGATGCTTCTATTGGATCTTCCGTTCCCTCTGCGCGCCGAGTTAGTTATCAGATCCGGGTATTAGACCCGAAGAGATCTTCATAGATCATGCTATTGCGCTTGACCTTGGACATTGAGATTAACTCTGAGGAGGTATATGTCTGAAACCTCGAAAGATGAGGAAATAGACAACCTCCGCTAGACTAAACGTGATTGTATACATGGACTTACAACTGTTGTGATGGATTATCATTGAAACATTATCAATTCATGATGTGTGAACTGCACAAAGTGCATGCGATGTGTGTTATTGACATGAAATGCATGGACTTGATGGATTATTATGGATATGATGTAAAGGAAAGTCGGATGTCATGTAACCGGATCGGGCATCATTCTCGGTACATCGTGGGTGTGGTGGGAACGCTGCGGGGAACCCTATATATAAACATCATCGGTATACCGAGAATATGCTTGAAATGGTCTGCATGATGATCTTGACCGACCGGAACATGAACATTGGAATTTGATAAGTGGAATACTTGTGTATCTTATGGTGACTAAAGTTTATATGTTACCTCTTTTATGATTAGAACATGCCGCCTCGAAGAGTCACCCGTAGCAGTAGTGGCGGGAGTGAAGCCCCAAGGGGCAGAGGCCGAGGCAGAGGCAGAGCACCAAGAGCAAACGATGCTCCTGCCGGTAACAGTCAAGGGACAGGGAACGCCGACATGGCATCCCTGATCGCTCAGCAATTGGCCACGCTGATTCCTACTATTGTGGCCCAAGTGAGCGACGCACTCCAACAACACCACCCTCACGGGGATGGTGGCAACGATGATGGAGCCCAAGGTGGGATCGAAACTGAGACGGGAACGGGAACCCGACTGGAAACGAGAGCAACCAGGAAACCGGGAATGGTGGTACTGCCGGTATTGAGACTGGGGTGGTTAATGCTCGTCGGGGATGTTCGTACAAGGAGTTCGTGGCTTGTAAGCCGAGGGAATTCGATGGGAAAGGTGGGGCGATAGCCCTAACCAGGTGGTTGGAAAAGATGGAGGCCGTGATCGACATCAGTGAGTGCCTCGACAGTCAAAGGATCAAGTATGCCACTTGTTCACTACAGGGTAAGGCCCTAACCTGGTGGAACACCCACGTTCAAGCTTGAGGAAGAGAATCTGCGATGCAGATGTCATGGGATGAATTTAAAGCCTTGATCACCGAGGAATACTGCCCTCTCAACGAGATGCAGAAGCTGGAGCATGAGTTCTGGAATCATGCTATGGTGGGGGCAGGGCATGCAGCTTATACTGATCGTTTTCATGAGCTTGCAAGATTGGTTCTCCATCTGGTTACGCCGGAATCAAAGAGGATTGAAAGGTACATTTGGGGACTCGCGCCTCAAATTAGAGCTATGGTCACAGCAGCCGCTCCTCCTACTATTCAGAGCGCAATTCTGAAAGCTGGCGCTTTGACTGATGAGATGGTTAGAACAGGGGTTTTGGGCAGAGGAGCCGAGAAGAGAAAGGATGTTGGGGAATCGAGCCGGTCGAGTGCCGGAAAGTTTGAGAAGAGGTCTAAGCCGACCAGAAATTTTGTGGCCGTGTCTCAGGCCAGGAGAGAGTATGTGGGGCCGCACCCCAAATGTGACAGGTGCAATTATCATCATCCCCCAAGGACGCAGTGCCGGGTGTGCGCTAACTGTAGGCGCCCGGGTCATTTGGCGAGAGACTGTAGAACTGCGCCGAATCTTGTAGCACCCGTCAACGCGGTTAACCCCGCCAGGAATGCAAGGGCTTGCTTTGAATGTGGGAGCCCCGATCACTACAGGAATATGTGCCCCTGGCTGAATCGGGCACCGGGTCAGCAAGGGAACAACCAGCAGCAGGTGATGGCTATCGCTGGGAACCCAGGCCCGGCTATTCAGGGGAATGCAGCTCGGGGACGTGCATTCGTCATTGGAGCCAATGATGCTCGTCAGGACCCGAATGTTGTCACGGGTACGCACTTACTCAATCATCACTTCGCATCTATATTATTTGATACTGGAGCAGACAATAGTTTTATATCTTCTGAGTTTGTGCAATTGCTTGATCTGAGACCTAGTAGGCTAGAAACTAGCTACTCTGTAGAAATGACCAATGGTAGGGTTGTTCAGGCCGATGAGATTATTAGGAAGTGCACATTGACGTTGGAAAATCATGCCTTTGAGATAGATTTGATACCCTTTGAGTTAGGAAGCTTCGATGTGATTGTGGGTATGGATTGGTTGTCGCAGAATGGAGCAGAGATTGTCTGTCGAGACAAAGTAGTACGTATCCCTATGCCAAACGGGGAGGTACTCAAGGTTCAGGGAGAACGACCGGGTAAGAGCTTAAAGCTTATTTCCTGCATGAAAGCACGCCAGAGTTTACGAAAGCAGTGCTACGCTTTTCTGGCTCATGTGGTTGAAAAGAAAGACGAAGAGAGGAAACTGGTGGATATTCCAGTGGTACGGGATTACCCAGAAGTATTTCCAGATGACTTGTCTGGTTTACCTCCTCCACGACAGGTGGAATTCCGTATTGAGTTGGTTCCTGGAGCTACACCGGTAGCGAAAACGCCTTATCGACTAGCACCATCCGAGATGCAAGAGTTGTCTAGTCAATTACAGGAACTACTGGAGAAGGGTTTTATTCGACCGAGTCATTCGCCGTGGGGAGCACCGGTACTATTTGTCAAGAAGAAGGATGGATCGTTCCGTATGTGCATCGATTACCGTGAACTGAACAAGTTGACGGTGAAGAACCGATATCCTCTCCCCAGGATCGACGATTTATTTGATCAGCTGCAAGGAGCTTCGTATTTTTCAAAGATCGAT
Organism: Flaveria ramosissima; assembly: GCA_025215565.1. Classification (NCBI taxonomy): domain Eukaryota; kingdom Viridiplantae; phylum Streptophyta; class Magnoliopsida; order Asterales; family Asteraceae; genus Flaveria; species Flaveria ramosissima. The sequence goes on from CM046041.1 coordinate 28,125,293, forward strand.
CTTCGTTCTGGTTATCATCAGCTAAGGGTTTTCGAGGACGACATACCGAAGACTGCGTTCAGAACTCGTTATGGGCACTATGAGTTCTTGGTCATGCCGTTCGGATTGACTAACGCACCAGCTGTGTTCATGGATCTAATGAATCGGGTGTGCAAACCTTACCTGGATAAGTTCGTGATCGTGTTCATAGACGATATACTTATCTACTCCCGATCAAAAGAGGATCATGTAGAACATCTTCGGGCTATTCTGGAGCTGCTACGCGAAGAGAAACTTTTCGCCAAATTCTCAAAGTGTGAGTTTTGGTTGCGGGAAGTGAAATTTTTGGGTCATGTGGTTAATGAGGACGGGATTCATGTAGATCCCGGCAAGATCGAAGCGGTGAAGAAGTGGGATACGCCCCAGACACCATCAGAGATACGGCAATTCTTAGGATTGGCCGGTTATTATCGTCGCTTCATCGCGAACTTTTCAAAGATCGCGCAACCATTGACCCTGCTTACTCAGAAAGACAAGAAGTTTGACTGGGGATATGCACAAGAACAAGCGTTCCAGACGTTGAAAGAGAAGTTGTGCAACGCGCCAATACTGTCTCTCCCAGACGGAACAGATGATTTTATGGTTTACTGCGATGCGTCACATCAAGGATTGGGATGTGTACTAATGCAGAAGGACAAGGTGATTGCCTACGCTTCGCGACAGCTTAAAGTGCACAAAAAGAACTACACCACTCATGATCTTGAGTTGGGCGCTGTAGTATTTGCACTCAAAATTTGGAGGCATTACTTGTATGGCACCAAATGCATCATCTTCACTGATCATAAGAGCCTTCAACATATTCTGGATCAGAAAGAACTCAACATGCGCCAACGACGTTGGGTAGAGCTTCTTAGCGACTACGACTGTGAAATCCGGTATCATCCGGGGAAAGCTAACGTGGTGGCTGATGCCTTAAGCCGTAAAGAACGTGTGAAACCACTGCGTGCACGAGCGTTGGGATTGACCATCCAAACCAACTTGAAAGCTCAGATTCAAATTGCACAGAGTGAGGCATTGAAAGAAGAAAACCTTGCGGGAGAAGAATTCCGGGGGTTAGATAAACAGATGATTCGCAAGGATGACGGTATTCAGTACTTCATGGATCGCATATGGGTACCCAAATGGGGAGGTGTTCGTACCTTAGTCATGGATGAAGCCCACAAGACGTGATATTCTATTCATCCTGGTGCAGACAAGATGTATCATGATCTTAAGGATCTATACTGGTGGCCAGGCATGAAGAAAGACATTGCCTTATACGTCAGCCATTGCTTGACGTGTTCGAAAGTCAAAGCTGAACATCAGAAGCCATCGGGATTATTACAGCAACCTGAAATTCCCGAGTGGAAATGGGAGAACATAGCTATGGATTTCATTACCAAACTCCCTAGAACAAGCAGCTGTCATGACTCGATATGGGTCATTGTTGATAGAATGACAAAGTCAGCACATTTCTTGCCTATCGGAGAAGATTACAAGATGGATAAGTTGGCAAGATTGTACATCAAAGAGGTCGTGACACGGCACGGGGTGCCGGTGTCAATCATATCCGACCGTGATAGCAGATTCACTTCACGTTTTTGGCAGACGCTACAGAAAGCGATGGGCACTCGGTTAGACATGAGTACAGCCTATCACCCTCAAACAGATGGCCAAAGTGAACGCACTATACAGACGCTAGAAGACATGTTGAGAGCGTGTGTAATCGATTTTGGAGGTAGCTGGGATGCTCATTTACCGTTGATTGAGTTCTCCTACAACAACAGCTACCATACAAGCATTGGATGTGCTCCATTTGAAGCGTTGTATGGAAGGAAATGCAGATCTCCCGTTTGTTGGGCCGAAATTGGTGAAAGTCAACTGACAGGCCCAGAGATCATCCAAGAAACAACAGACAAGATTTTCCAAATCAAAGATCGACTTAAAGCCGCGCGAGATCGCCAAAAGAGCTATGCCGACAATCGTCGGAAGCCTCTAGAATTCAATGTTGGGGATCGTGTGTTACTCAAAGTTTCCCCTTGGAAAGGAGTCGTTCGATTCGGAAAGAAAGGGAAGTTAGCCCCAAGATACGTTGGACCATTTGAGATCACTGAAAGGATCGGTCCAGTGGCTTACCGGTTAAGGTTGCCACAAGAGCTTAGCGGTGTGCATGATACTTTTCACGTGTCAAACCTCAAGAAATGTTTGGCCGATGAATCCCTTCACGTGCCAATCGAGGAAATCAAGATTGACGACAAGCTTCATTTTGTTGAGGAACCCATTGAGATCATGGATCGAAAGGTCAAGCAACTGAAGCGCAGTAGGATACCTATTGTTCGCGTAAGGTGGAATTCAAAACGAGGGCCAGAGTTTACATGGGAACGTGAAGATCAGATGAAACTCAAATATCCACATCTTTTCGAGGATGACACTCTTGGACCTAACTCCAGCTGAATTTCGGGACGAAATTCTCTCAACTGGGGGATACTGTGACATCCGTCACTTTAAGGTCCGTCAATTTACGTGTTTGTCCGCTATCTATTCTATGATTGGTCATTCCTCATCTCTATTTGACTCTTTATGTGGATATCATGTGTGCATTATTATCGTTGTGTGTATTCGTTATAACCTTGTGTTAACCTTAAAAGGACTTTAAAACTTTCATTTTTGAAAACGTCAAATACATCATTTTATAAATATAATAAATGTTTTTAATATAACCATTTCTTAAGTCATAACAACATTAAATGAACTTTTACAATTATAATAAAACATCCAATAAAGTCGTTTTTCAACCGAACCAAATTTGGGAAAACTCGGGGGTTAAGTGCAGGGACTAAACTTGTAATTTTGCAAACTTGGGCTGGTATAAATACCCTCATACCAGCCCTAATCCTCATTATCACCATCTTCTTCATCTTCACTCTCTACACACACAAAATCACCATTCTTGCACCAAATCCAACCCGAGAGGTCTTGTTTTCTTCGCCTTGACACCGTCTACAGCTTAGACTACCCCTCTCTAGCAGGTAGTGTCTTTGGTTGTCCGTTTTCTAGCCTTTTCACGGCTGTCCAAACTAGGGTTTCGGGTGTTCGGGTTCAACCCGAACACACAAGGTCGTATGGGTGCTTGTGAGGTCTCTTTGCTTGTGTTTCATGCTTGTGTATGTTTGTTGAGTGTTTCTGGAGGTCCTTGTGGTGTAAAACCCGTGTTTAGAGCAGCTCGGGGGCTGCTCCTCCCGACCACAGTCGCGATTCTGCAGATCAGGCGACTGGGTCATCCATGCGATTGAGTCGTGCGACTGAGTGGGTCGTGCGACTGGATCATGCGTCTGAGTCAATCGCGCGACTGAGTTGTGCGACTAGGCAATTCGTGCGACTGAGTTGTGCGACTGAGTGTTTGTATGCGATTGAGTCATGCGTGCGAATGAGTGTATGCGATTGAGTCATGCGATTGAGTGATTGTGTGCGATTGAGTCAGGTGACCGACTGAATGTGTGCGAATGTGTTTCATTCGTACGACTGGAGTCCAATCGCACGAATGAAGGTTCAATTGTGACATCTCTTAATTTTGTTAATTTAGAAGTTAACTTTTTAAATCTTAAAAAGGGCCTTTATGCCATTTTGAAACTTTGGGGTTTGATATACTTAATAATTAATTTGGTGATTAACAAATTAATATAATAATAATAATAACATTATAAGTGTTATAATGTTTGCTTATTATTATAAAATTTAAGGTGTTAATAATCTTAATAACTATTATTATAATAATGACACTAATAATAATAATGATACTAATGGTAATAATAAAACATAATAACATTTATAATATTAAATAGTACTTATAAAGTTGGTAAGCATAAACAAAAAAAAGACCAAAACCTAAACTGAGTGAAGTTTAGAGGTTATTTATCATCTTTAAACCTTACAAGTAAACTATTTATATAAAATAACAACAACTTAAAGTTTGATTTAAGGGGCCATTCTGTTAATTTAGAAACCTAAATACTAAAGTTTAGACATAAAATGATAGACTATTGAAATAACAGGGACCATTTGTGTAAATGAGACAAACTCTTACCCAAAACCACCGTCGACATCCTCCCCTGCTCCGGCCACTACTTCCGGCCAAACCGGCCGACCTCCTCATCGGAGATTAAACCACAATTAAACCAACCTAAACCTCTCGTCCCTTAGTTTCGAACTCATGACTAGTTCCAATTCGAGAATTGCAGTGCTCAGGGTAACCAACCCGTACCGAAATGGCCATCTTCAATCTTCTTCAAGTTCAACTCAATTACGAACAAATTAATTGAATTAAACTACTAAAAACGCTTAAGCGATAGTTATGAATTCAAATTTGCGATTAATTACATTCAAAATCATACGGTTACCTTCGATTCACGACTCGAAACCTCCGAACCAATATTAAACTCGATGGACTAGGGTCAGATCGAATTCAATTTGTATAAATATGGGGAAAACATTTCTTTGAATCCTTTGAACTCACTGCTCCTTCAATTTCATATAATGTAAACGAATCATCAAGTTCGATCATCATCATCTTCTTCGGCTCGACACTAGTCGATGTCTACCGTTGGAGCAATTCGAATGCAATTGATAAGGGGCTTTCGTCCCTCATCACCTCTGGAAGCTTTAGCACTCATTAATCGAACCATATCAACATAATTACATGGATTCGATCATCCTCAACAGACGCGACCCCATCCTTTTAATTCGCTATCGATTCCATCTCAAAACGGGTAATTAAACATATCTTCTTAGTCGATTTCTTTTGCTTATCAAAAACCCTAACCATATCTGATTAACAACATCAATTGGTGGTTCAATTTTGAATCAATTGAAACTAGGGTTCTTAGAGAATTGGGGTTTGTTTAAGATTTTGTATTTAAAATTCGAAACAGACATACAACACGGCTAAGGCCTTTGGTTAAGTGGATCCATACCTACCTTCCATCTTAGAGGTCCGGGTTCGAACCCGGCGACCTCCACATGTTTTTTATTAAAAGGTGTTTTGGCAATTTTAAATTATATAAAATTTTCTAAAATATAAAAAAATCAATCAATAAACTTTGTTTATTTTTAAATCATTTAATTATTTTTCTGCAGTTATTCATAAAAATATATCCTTATATAGATAATATATATTATATATATATTATATATATATTATATATATATATATATATATATATATATATATATATATATATCTTTTATATACTAGTTTAATCTACACAATATATTATTTCAAAAGTTGTCTCTAAAATTATTGTTTAAGTCGTGTCGTTTTATTTAGTTACAACATTTTAGTTAAACTTATGAATGATACAAAATTATTGTAAAAGTTAGCCTCATGTCTTATCTTTATATGAAATATAAATAAAAAAATCGTTCCCACGAAAATATAATTGATTTTTCATTTGATAAATATAATCAACAAAACCCCCAAACATCAAGTTGAATCCTAGTCCATGTTAATTCGTAAACTTGTGTAAAACTATAACCTTATGAATATTTATATATATATTTATATATATATTTAGGTGCCTAGTGATGATACAACTTGGAACGACGTTTATTATTATTGGTATTAATCTTCATTGCATACTTATTGATCAAGTGAGTATTTCCATACCCCTTTTTGCTTATTTTCACACTTTGGGGTGAAACATGTTAACTTATATTATTGCACTTGTAAACTTATTTGAGACTTGTAAACCTATGGCAATTCATCTTGTAAAGTTGTGGTTAGTTGAACTTTGTGGTTACCATGTTATGGCGTTATATGTACAATCATTAACTATTGCTAGCCCAGCGAAGTCATAGATCTATGGGTAAGACAAGCCTGCTTGGTTGATCCAAGTACACTTAGCTGATCGTATATACTTTTAACGTTTGAGACTTGTAAAACATTGTCAAGGTTTGATTGTTGCATTGTTCATAGCATCCCTAATCACTTTATTCACTAACTTATGACTTGAATTGCCATCTTTTATATACTTATGTATTGAAAACTATGGAATGCTCACCAACATTTTTATGTTGACTCTTTATTTTTAACATGTTTCAGGAATACCCCAAGTTTGTGATCTACTCTTGAAGCTTGCACATCTAGGAATGGACCTAGTTAAATAAATGAAATAAGAATGATTGTTACATTCTATGTTATGCTTTTAAATTCTTTGAGACATATGTTGTAACGTTACAATTGAAACTTATGTTTAAATTATATTTGTATTTAATAATAGCGTTATGTGGCTGTGAACAATCATAACCCTCACATCTCGACGTTTCCGCCGTCAAGGTTGGGGTGTGACAGATTGGTATCAGAGCCCATAACTATAGGGATTTAGGTTATTAGAAATGGTGACCTAGACTATAGTTGCATGAACCTCATAGAAAGATCAATGTACTTTGTGCTTACTTATTGTTTGCATGCTACATAATGCTATGCCTTTTGTGCAACTTGATGCCTTAGCATAGGATTGCCTTATGTATGCTTAAACTTAGTTACTTGTCCCCCTAAACTTAACTTTGACTCTTTGACTCTCCCCGACAAATGAACTTCCTAAACTTATTCTCAACGACACGTGGAATCTACACTTATCGTCGTGGGTTCAATTCCTTAGACTCTATGTCTAATCTATGAAAATCTCATCAGGTTTTGATTTCATAAACCAAAGAAATTTGTGTGACACATAGACACCTGTATTCTGGATTTCCTGACAAAAAGCCTTCGGGCTAAGGCAAGCATATCGTATAAATCTCATTGTGAGACCAGTTATGCTTACCTGGGGATTTCTGGGATGAGTGATAAACTATGGTCAACATACACAGTCTCTATGGCAAATGGGTCAACTTACCTTGACGTGTCAACGATTCCAAATGGTAATGCGTTACCAAATGGAACCATCCTCTTCATATCTTAAAAATCTTTGATTCCTTGAACTGGTATCTCTTCATTCTTATCATACATAATGTTCCTGTTAATATTGAACCTATCCTACATTTCAACTCTTACGTTTAAACACCGTTACACGTTGAGCGTTTCATGTATCTATTTCTATACCTTGACCAACGTGTGCATGACTCTTAATATATCCAATGATATTGGGAATCTAAAACGAATGGTCTTCAAGACTTTAAACCGTTACTTATGGTTCTCAAATCTTCTTAAGGATGTGTCCCATAACTAAGAACATGCAATGCTATAGGTGGAATTCCTACATCTCGAGATACTTTGTCTAAGCAAGATGTAAATGGTGATTCGACTCGATCATTGAATCCATTTACTTGACTCGAAAGCCTTGAGATGAATGATCAATTATAAGTACGCGTGTCTTCAATAAGGCTATGGTTGACCTCATATCTTGAGAAGTCCATGTATTCCTTTCGATTGTGAATCGAATGTTCACATCTCATTGTGGTGTTGAATAATTTCCTGCCCTTAATTTCGTCTTCCCGATTGAAACCATCCAAGATTTGAACACCACAACAACTTCTGTTATCATGAACTTTGATCTTAAGCTTGTAAGCATGATTATTCCTTTTGTTACATTGATGTAACTTGAAATTTTTCGAATTTCTAATTGATGTTATTTACCTTTCGTCGTTAAGTCAAACTTCGTACCGTCTTCACCGTGAGAGATGCAAGAGTTTGCAAGTCAACTTATGACTAAGAACACTCGTATCTCCTAAATGATTCTAACTCATCAAAACAGGGGTGATTCCCTTACTTTGATGATTCTCTATTCGTTTCGATAAATGGTTTCCAATTGTGATTTATAAAAATTTCATTCTCTGGATCGGGGTGATTTCCGTATCCCGAGGATTGACTTCAATTATTTTCTTTGGAATGACATTTCACAAATGACATGACCTCACCAAAATAGGATTGAAACCCGTACTTTGGTGGCAAATGTCAATCTTCGATTGTTTTCTTGCTATTATGAAATTCAATAATCAAGATAGGCGTGAGTTCCATACCTTGATGACAATATCATCTTTATGAATTGTAATTGTTCAAATGAGACGACTTCATCAAAGTAGGAGTGAAATCTGGATTTTGACGAAGAGGTTCATCCCGTTATATTTTGTTTTTGTAAAACTTCACCGTTAAGATAGGAGTGATTTCCCTTACCTTAATGGTGAGTTACCGCGTCTTATTTTTGTGGATCCTCAACAAGGAGTTGGGATCGAACTTTTTGATTGGTAAGTTAGTGTTCATACCTTGGGAATACACCATCAAGTTAGGAGTGAAAACCACACCTTGATGACTATTCTCATTTCTTGATCTCCAACTTACCAAGGTTTTAATCAAGTGACAAGAAACATGTAGTAACTTGAAGGGTGAACCAATGTTAGTGTTTGGACCTATCAAGCCAAAGCATGATTTCTGAACTTGAAAGGAGACCCGATCACTCTGGGTTGATTTTGATTCCGAACTTGGAGCATTTGAATTCTTAAATCGATTTCTCTCCCTTTATCTTCATGTTTTGACTCGATCTAGCTACATCGAACCATTTATTCCTTACTTATCAACTTTCATTTCGAGTTGTCATCAACACATGATTGCGTGATGGTAGCCTTCTTAAATAATCTTTCTACTAAATAAAGACATTAACAACTTGTGGTTTTGTCTTTCTAGTCATACGAATGTTCTCGACTGTACTTATGGGTTTGATGAATTACGTATGCAATCTATATTTGGAAATTTGTTACCTTGCAAGACATGGTTACAAATGCATGTCTTATTGTTTGCGTTACTTCTTGAACCACTTTTGAACCCTTAACATTGGAAAATCTTTAAAACTCTATCTTGGTTTCGACTAACGAGACTCGATATTACTTACATTGTGACGTGGAGGTTCATAAACCTTCGTAACTTGTAGTCATGGATTTGGCATAGAAGAAAAGACATAACTTGGTATGTGTCCAAGTGTCTTACCTTCACATATGACAAAGCCTAACATTCGTGTTCCTATGAATCTCATGTTTAACTTTTCATCACTAAGTGCCTCTTATCTTAGATGCCATGATGACAAATGATGCATTATAGACCGATTAACTAATTTCATATTGACTCATGTGGGTTAACGAGTCGAGAAATTGGCCTGTATCTATCTCAAATAGTCGTATACCATGGTATGTCGTTAAACATCGATCATTAATGTGGATGATCAATTCATTTTGTGCTTTTAATAATGTTCCTAACCATCGTCGTGAACTTATTCCAAAATCTTCGCATATCGTATTATTCTTAGACCGATGATTGGTCAAAGGGGAGATACATATTCACAAGATATGCTTTAAGATCGTTTCATATAGTGACGTTTGGGTTAACCTTTCTTACAATTGTGGTTTTTTTTATTGATTTCAACACGTCGTTTTACTACGAAATTATATCCTAGAAGTTGTGGCTTATAAGTTTAACATACCACGGTAACTCGTCATCGTCTTTCAACGTTTCATATGTCAAATTTCAAAGAGACTCGCATTACACTGGAAGAGTTCAAATTGGCATGCAGTATGTCAAGAATCTTGTAGAATTCCATAAAATGAAGCGTTCCACCTATAATCAAACGTCAAACACTGTTCGTTGAACACTCACCTTTCATTACAATTCCTTTGTTTCATTTAAGTTCATCTTTAATTTCGGGACGAAATTCTTTTAAGTTGGGGAGACTGTGACATCTCTTAATTTTGTTAATTTAGAAGTTAACTTTTTAAATCTTAAAAAGGGCCTTTTATGCCATTTTGAAACTTTGGGGTTTGATATACTTAATAATTAATTTGGTGATTAACAAATTAATATAATAATAATAATAACATTATAAGTGTTATAATGTTTGCTTATTATTATAAAATTTAAGGTGTTAATAATCTTAATAACTATTATTATAATAATGACACTAATAATAATATGATACTAATGGTAATAATAAAACATAATAACATTTATAATATTAAATAGTACTTATAAAGTTGGTAAGCATAAACAAAAAAAAAAGACCAAAACCTAAACTCAGTGAAGTTTAGAGGGTTATTTATCATCTTATAAACCTTACAAGTAAACTATTTATATAAAATAACAACAACTTAAAGTTTGATTAAATTTAAGGGGCCATTCTGTTAATTTAGAAACCTAAATACTAAAGTTTAGACATAAAATGATAGACTATTGAAATAACAGGGACCATTTGTGTAAATGAGACAAACTCTTACCCAAAACCACCGTCGACATCCTCCCCTGCTCCGGCCACTACTTCCGGCCAAACCGGCCGACCTCCTCATCGGAGATTAAACCACAATTAAACCAACCTAAACCTCTCGTCCCTTAGTTTCGAACTCATGACTAGTTCCAATTCGAGAATTTGCAGTGCTCAGGTAACCAACCCGTAACCGAAATGGCCATCTTCAATCTTCTTCAGTTTCAACTCAATTACGAACAAATTAATCGAATTAAACTACTAAAAACGCTTAAACGATGGTTATGAATTCAAATTTGCGATTAATTACATTCAAAATCATACGGTTACCTTCGATTCACGACTCGAAACCTCCGAACCAATATTAAACTCGATGGACTAGGGTCAGATCGAATTCAATTTGTATAATATGGGGAAAACATTTCTTTTGAATCCTTTGAACTCACTGCTCCTTCAATTTCATATAATGTAAACGAAATCATCAAGTTCGATCATCATCATCTTCTTCGGCTCGACACTTAGTCGATGTCTACCTTTGGAGCAATTTCGAATGCAATTGATAAGGGGCTTTCGTCCCTCATCACCTCTGGAAGCTTTAGCACTCATTAATCGAACCATATCAACAATAATTATATGGATTCGATCATCCTCAACAGACGCGACCCCATCCTTTTAATTCGCTATCGATTCCATCTCAAAACGGGTAATTAAACATATCTTCTTAGTCGATTTCTTTTGCTTATCAAAAACCCTAACCATAATCTGATTAACAACATCAATTGGTGGTTCAATTTTGAATCAATTGAAACTAGGGTTCTTAGAGAATTGGGGTTTGTTTAAGATTTTGTATTTAGAAATTCGAAACAGACATACAACACGGCTAAGGCCTTTGGTTAAGTGGATCCATACCCACCTTCCATCTTAGAGGTCCCGGGTTCGAACCCGGCGACCTCCACATGTTTTTTTTAAAAGGTGTTTTGCAATTTTAAATTATATAAAATTTTCTAAAAATCATAAAAAAATCAATCAATAAACTTTGTTTATTTTTAAATCATTTAATTATTTTTCTGCAGTTATTCATAAAAATATATCCTTATATATATATATACATATATATATATATATATATATATATATATATATATCTTTTTAATACTAGTTTAATCTACACAATATATTATTTCAAAAGTTGTCTCTAAAATTATTGTTTAAGTCGTGTCGTTTTATTTAGTTACAACATTTTAGTTAAACTTTATGAATGATACAAAATTATTGTAAAAGTTAGCCTCATGTCTTATCTTTATATGAAATATAAATAAAAAATCGTTCCCACGAAAATATAATTGATTTTTCATTTGATAAATATAATCAACAAAACCCCAAACATCAAGTTGAATCCTAGTCCATGTTAATTCGTTAAACTTAGTGTAAAACTATAACCTTATGAATATTTATATATATATATATATATATATTTAGGTGCCTTGTGATGATACAACTTGGAACGACGTTTGTTATTATTGGTATTAATCTTCATTGCATACTTATTGATCAAGTGAGTATTTCCATACCCCCTTTTTGCTTATTTTCACACTTTGGGGTGAAACATGTTAACTTATATTATTGCACTTGTAAACTTATTTGAGACTTGTAAACCTATGGCAATTCATCTTGTAAAGTTGTGGTTAGTTGAACTTTTGTGGTTACCATGTTATGGCGTTATATGTACAATCATTAACTATTGCTAGCCCAGCGAAGTCATAGATCTATGGGTAAGACAAGCCTGCTTGGTTGATCCAAGTACACTTAGCTGATCGTATATACTTTTAACGTTTTAGACTTGTAAAACATTGTCAAGGTTTGATTGTTGCATTGTTCATAGCATCCCTAATCACTTTATTCACTAACTTATGACTTGAATTGCCATCTTTTATATACTTATGTATTGAAAACTATGGAATGCTCACCAACATTTTTATGTTGACTCTTTATTTTTAACATGTTTCAGGAATACCCCAAGTTTGTGATCTACTCTTTGAAGCTTGCACATCTAGGAATGGACCTAGTTAAATAAATGAAATAAGAATGATTGTTACATTCTATGTTATGCTTTTAAATTCTTTGAGACATATGTTGTAACGTTACAATTGAAACTTATGTTTAAATTATATTTGTATTTAATAATAGCGTTATGTGGCTGTGAACAATCGTAACCCTCACATCTCGACGTTTCCGCCGTCAAGGTTGGGGTGTGACATCAATCGTGCGAAAGTAGCTAATTCGCACGATTGAAGGTTGATTCGTGCGTATGGAAGTTGAGTCGTGCGATTGGGTGTTGTGTGGTACGACTGAAGGCCAGTCATACGAATGAAGGCTCAATTGTACGAATGAAGCTGATTCGCACGATTGAGGGTTGATTCGCACGAATGGAGGTTGAGTCGTGCGTCTGACCTTGTTATGCGACTGGAATTGTTGTGTTTGATCCCTTGTGCGTGGTGTGAGTATGTCGTGTGGTGTTGAGGTAACACTAACACAATAATGCCATTATTCGGCCACAAATATTAAAGTCAACGCGAGAAAGGGCACAGAAACTATTTTGAACAAATTGAACTAACGCTTTACAACGATCAAAATGACTTATAACTATTGATACTTATTCAATGCTTTTTCAATAACAACGAGACTTTTACTTAAACATCATCATTAATGGCGACAATGTCTTGTACTTGGATCTACATAAGATCTAGTACGTGTGTCAGTCTGTGTGTGTTATAAGCGACCCAGCCGATACGACCCGAACCGACCCATCATTATTGCGCGCTTATACATATATCATATCATTAATGCTATACAATAATTGTCAATAGGTGTTTGACTGTTTATTTGCATTCAACATTTGGGATACATCAATCATACATATTTACCCCCTAACAAGTGAGTTTCGTGGCCCCTTTTTACGCTTATACAATATTTCAATCATTTACAACTTGGGGGAAAAGTATGCTTACACATTTTCAATGCTGTACAACTTACATACATTTTACATACAAGGAATCAACGTGATACTGTGTTGCAAGTACTATTTGATACATGCTTGGGTCTGCTGTGTGGTTCTATCTTTGCAACTATTTAATTCCAGTGTGGGAACCGACGGTTAGGTATTGGTAGTACTACTGGGTTGACACCCCCACCCTCGTTCGATGGTATACTAGTTGGTACCATCAGTGGCCAGGAACGGGCCCTTGGGTGAATATATGCCGAAAATTTCTTTGTGTACATCGCTAGGTTTGGTTGCAAAGCTCATGTCATGTAATATTTACTTGTGTATATAACTGTATTCACGGTATTCCGACGCGCTTACTTATTACAGCATCACTTACATTTTTTTTACATAAACCTGCGAGCTCACCAACAATTATGTTGACCGTTTTAAGCATATCTTTTCAGGTGATCATGCAAGTCCAGGAATCTAGGTGTGCTGCCTTAGTGGAGACCCTAGGATGCATTTTGGGACTTAACATGTTTTGTTAAACAATCTTTTGAACAATGTTAACGCTTGTAAACAATTATCAACTTTTGAAACTTGTTCCCGGGTTGTGGGAATTAACATTTACAATTTCATCTTATGTGTATATGTGTTATCATTATCATGTTGCTTATGGCTATGTTGTCGTGAACACTGACTAAACACGACACAAGTCCCCTTGTTGTCGGGTGTCGTCATGACACGCATGTCATCATTTACTTATATTGCTCTCTATCGCTTACCATGTGTTATGACGATCCCGGTCTCGTTACATCCCCGTGTTTCCGCTTTTAGCGGGGGTGTGACAGGTATAGCGCATGACAATGGTATACCTGAACTTTTACCTTCGGTACTGCGGCCAGGGTGCTGTGCACCGTGATGGAAGGTCTATGATAGGCTTCGGCCCAGTACCAGCTGAAGGAAGGGTAAAGTTCATGGTTTTAACAGAAAGAAAAGATGTAATGATGAACGGACGAATGAAAGTAAGAAACTATGAATGAATGGAAGTTAACGGATGAATGATGAAGATAATAATGATATTATCTATGCGTACGTATGATGTATGACCACATGCAAAAGTAAAGAACGGTTTTAAACGAAAGATAAAGTATTGTTTTATTATAAAACTAGAACTCACTCAGTAACGCTGACTTTTATGTGTTTCCAGTTGGCAGATAATTGGTTGCTGAGGATGGCACGGTACGGCTACTCAGCTCTTTTGGATGGCATTCTTTGATTAATGTTTTTGCATTGTAATGCGAACAAACTACGTTTTGTAATGAATGTTGTATTAACTTGCAAAAGCATTTACATGGAAATGAAAGGTTATTTTAATGTTCTGTTGCGATTTTTTATGAAATACGAATGTAATTATATTTTTATGTGCGATGATTTACCAGCTGTAAGCGTCCTGGAAACGGGGCCTTACAATATTAAAATCTAAAAGATAATTCACGTTTGAAATTTAAAAATTTTAAAGTTTTTTTTATAGTTCACGTTTGAAAAGCACAAACCTAAAGAAAGTTCCTAAAAAATACAATCTTAAAATATCAAATAGTGCACTACAATTGAGGATATCAAATACTGTTTTTCTTTAATTCACGTTTGAAAATCACATACCTGAAGAAAGTTTCTAAAATAATGTGATTTTGAAATATCAAATAGTGCACTACGATTGAAGATATCAAATACTGTACTACGATTGAAGGGTTGAATAATTGGTTCCTAGATTTCTAAAATAATGCAACGATAAAAAGGTTGAATAATTAGTTTCCTAAATTCCTAAAATAATGCAAATTTCAAATATCAAATAGTGAAAATAATTTTAATTTTTACGTAAGTGTAGGGTTATTATGTAATTAATTGTAAGGGGGTAATCCGTATATAATAATACTAGAATGGTGTCCGCGCGATGCGGCGGTGCGTAATGTGATGGAGCAACATTTTACATACGGCACGCGTTTCTGGTATTTTGTTATTTTTATAGTATTTTACAAAAATCTAATATGTTGAGGACAAACGTGTAATAAAACAACGTAAATTTAAAAGGTTTATATGGTTCTTAAAGTTACTAAAATAATGCAAATTTTAAAGGTTTATATGGTTCCTAAAATAATACAAAGTTCAAATAGGGCAAATATTTTAAATTTTTATGTAAGTGATAGTAAATTTAAGGTTATTATGTAACTAATTGTAAGGGGTAATCTGTAAATAATAATATAATTAATATTTTATCCTTAAAAGTGATTGTATCTTATGCATTAAGTAAAGTAACAGTTCTTAATTTTAGGGTATCTTAAACTACCCCTCTCATATACTTTATATATAATATAGATAATTACTATTTTACCCTCAAAAGTGATTGTACCTTATGCATTGAGTAAATTAATTGTTCTTAATTTTAGGATTTCTTAAATTATTTATCTCAAATGCTTTATATATAGTATAGATAATAAATTACAAACATATTTTTTTGAAATATATTAAATATATCTACAAGTAACAAACAACAAAGATTATCAGATTAACATACAGTTTGTAATTCAAATCCAGCATAGATAAAATATTTAAATCCTGAATAGATATCCACAAAAACAGAATTCAAATCTTTAATCTATAAATACAACCTTATATATTCTCAATTGCAAATCATTATTCATTCTTCAATTCAACACAATGGCTGGTGGTGGTGTAATCTCTTCCGGCAACTCAAAAGCTTACCCCGGAAATCTCACATGCAAGGTGCTGATAACATGTCTCGTGGCGGCCTGCGGCGGTCTGATCTTCGGCTACGACATCGGGATCTCGGGGGGCGTGACGTCGATGGCCCCGTTTCTCCAAGAGTTCTTCCCTGAGGTGTACAAGAAGGAGTCAGGGACAAAAGCTTCTAGCAACCAATATTGCAAGTTTAACAGCACCACATTGACAATGTTCACGTCGTCCTTGTACTTGGCTGCGCTTGTGGCGTCGTGCATCGCGTCGTTCGTGACCAAGGCGTGGGGCCGCAAGATCTCGATGCTCATCGGTGGCGTTACGTTCTGCATCGGAGCACTCTTCAATGGGTTTGCTTTTGCTGTGTGGATGCTTATTGTTGGGCGTATTCTTCTTGGTGTTGGCATTGGGTTTGCTAATCAGGTATGTAACGCAATATTAATACTATATAGTACGTTGTCACATATTATTGTTTTCACTAGTGGATATATATATATTGTATCGTAACAAGTGATATTTAATCGGTCCGGTTAAATTATTATTATAACCATTTTTCAATTCTAATGTTTAGATACACATAGTTTAATTTTTTATAATCTTTCTCATCCCGTTCTTAAAACCTATTCTTAATTACTTATTGATCTATTTAATATTTCCAACATTCTTACTTGTAATTTAAATTCTTGTGATATTTTTTATTCACGTAACAGTAATGCATGATTTTATTTTTACTATTATTGTTACGTAAAGGTTTGATCTGATCATATGTGTAATATTCTCTTGTGTTTATGATCATATAAACAGTCAGTGCCTTTATATCTCTCTGAGGTAGCTCCATACAAGTACCGTGGTGCATGCAATGTGTTGTTCCAACTCTCAATCACCGTGGGGATTCTAGTCGCAAACGCCGTAAACTACGGCTTCGCGCAGATCGAGGGCGGCTGGGGCTGGCGTCTGAGCTTGGGCGGTGCTATAGTCCCTGCGATCATCTTCATCGTGGGCTCGTTATCCCTCGCAGACACTCCGAACTCCCTCATCCAACGCGGTAAGCTCCAAGAAGCCAAACAAAGGTTGCTAATCATTCGTGGTGTCGAAAATGTCGATGAAGAGTTCAATGATCTCGTCGAAGCAAGTGAGCAGTCGAAAAAGATCAAGAGCCCGTGGTTCAATCTTCTTAACCGAAAGTATAGACCACAAGTGTTCTTTGCAGTTGTGATCCCCTTTTTTCAGCAGCTAACTGGTATGAATGTGTTCATGTTCTACGCTCCGGTTTTGTTTAAGACGATGGGGTTCGGGGATAACGCGTCCCTCCTCTCGGCTCTCATAACGGGGTCCGTTAACATGGTCGCGACGATCGTATCGCTTCTCTTGGTAGATAAGTTCGGAAGAAGGTTTTGGTTTCTTGAGGGTGGTGGGCAAATGTTAATATGTCAGGTAATCAACAAAATTAGGGTTTTATGTTAATTATTATATGTGAAAGTATTAGGTTAAAAACTTATGCGATATTGATTATCTTGATGCATGTTATTTTTGTAGGTTGTGATCACTATCGCTATCGCTTTTAAGTTTGGGATAAACGGAAACCCTGGGGAGCTCGAAAAGTGGTATTCGACTCTCGTGGTTATAGCCATTTGCATATACGTTGCTGGATTCGCGTGGTCTTGGGGTCCGTTGGGTTGGCTCGTGCCTAGTGAAATCTTTCCTCTCGAGATCCGATCAGCAGCGCAAAGTGTTAATGTTTCGGTTAACATGATCTTCACCTTCTTCATCGCGCAAATCTTCCTTCAAATGTTATGTGCTCTTAGGTAAGAGTTATAGTTTATTATTTAAGTTGATCACGCATATTTATAGTCTTGTGCATTTGGTTTGTCCATACATACGCATGTCAATGTCTTATCTAATGTATTAATGTTTTATTTGTGTTTTTAGGTTTGGATTGTTTATATTCTTTTTGTTCTGGGTGGTGGTGATGACGATCGTTATTTACTTGTTCTTGCCGGAGACGAAGGGAATTCCGATCGAAGAGATGGCCGGAATTTGGAAAGATCACTGGTATTGGAAAAGATTTGTTCCGATGGAAGATGAAGAACTAGAGAAAGTAAAGGATACAAACAAGAATGTAGAAAATAAACAATAAGTTCGGGTTTTATTAGGGTTTGTTTAGAATATATTTTTAATGTTACTTTAAGTTTGAATTTACTTATGTTTAGGGGATTCTTGGTTTTAACTGTTGATAATTTTATATTAAAGTACTTTATTTTAGTATTTTATTCTTTATCAAATATTAAGTATTTTATTTCTTTATGATTTTTCATGAGAATTTAAGATTTTATTTTGTAAAATATACAATTTGTTAATTTAATAGATGAAGATATATGCCGTTAAATAAAGGATGAAGATATATACACTTCAACTATAGAATAACCATATAGTAATTATTTGTGGTTCCAGTGTTATTAAACTATACAAAATCTAATATGTGAATCAACAAAGATTTATCTAAACAGTTTTGTTAGATTTTTAAATAAATAAAAATCGAGTTTGTTAATGTTTGTAATTCTTTTCAAATAATTGTTCTTAATCTTTAACTTCACAATTGTTTATGTTTACAATCCGACTTCTTAGTTTTATTTGATTTTTTAAGAGTAAATAAAATGTTATTTACAAATAAATTTTTTTAACAATATCATTACTTAAAAAACTAAGTTCAAGAAAAGGTTTCCGCTTGGAGAAATTTACAATAGTTATACTAAAGATAATAATATTAATATAATCTAATATACAAAAGACTAACAAAAATAATTAACTCCTATATTATAGGAGGCCGGTAATATTTAATAATTTTTTTTGATAGCTGATGATATCTAAATAATTTATAACAGTAACTAGTATTAAACGTTAAATCACACACGCACGTTATAGCGTGTTAACTCGTAAAATTTATAGCAAACATAAAACGGAAAATTTGTAAAATATGAAAAGTATAGAGGACCAAAGTTTAGTGAAAATTACAGGGGTTAAATTTTATAAATAATATAAAAGTATAAGGATTAAAAGAAATCATGATAAAAAAAGGTTGGATTATACACTCATTTATGTTATTAAAACACCCTATTGTCTCTATCTCTCTCCATATATTTATATGTATGTATAGAAAGATTTTAAGAGGATAACATAAATTGGGTTTATTAATAACATATCCCGATAAAAAAATATCTTAAAAGTGTGTGCAACCCACAAAAGTTAAAGTACAAACTGTGATGCAAAAAGAATTTGATAATTAATAATATATATAATTTGTTACATCTAAATGTAAAAATTATATTCATACAATTCAACTGAAAGCTAGTGTCCTTCGTAGTTAAGAGAGCTA
Source organism: Flaveria ramosissima (assembly GCA_025215565.1). Classification (NCBI taxonomy): domain Eukaryota; kingdom Viridiplantae; phylum Streptophyta; class Magnoliopsida; order Asterales; family Asteraceae; genus Flaveria; species Flaveria ramosissima. The sequence goes on from CM046041.1 coordinate 28,144,656, forward strand.
AACGAATAAAAAGGTTAATAAGTTTTGACCTCATATTAGCTTTTGGGGAATCAACTTATCTTTTGCTGTAAGAAACCATCAAAACTTATAACAATCAGATACAGGTATCTACATATGTTAACTAACATAATATATGCATACACGTATGTCTAGGTTTTGTAAAATTAAAAAATATATTTTCATAAAAAGCGTTCGAATCCAATAAAAATTACATGTATTTGGATAATTAGTTTCATATGGTTTTGTATTTCAAGAGTATACGTAAGTTGGACACATTGTTATAATGATATTAGAAGTAATTATAGATTTGAGTGTAAATGTTGTATAAGCACTATAATTGTTAAATAATATAAGGTTTTGAGTGTTGTTAACGATAGTAGACCAAAGAACTCAATTTTGTTAAATGACAAACCTATATTATTTATAAACTATACCACCAACTATTCTATATCAGGTTTGAATATGAGTTTACTTTAAAAAAGTTGTCTTTACTTGGCTACGACCCAAGTACACTAGTAGAGAAATTTTTCTGGGCGGCGAAAACCATTAGTTTGAGCGGTTTCATGACCGCCAAACAAATATCATCACAAAAAAAATAAGTGAACAAACCACCCACACGACCACCCAAAAAGTTAATTTTTTTAGTTATAATAAAATTAGAGGAGATGTTTATGCCGGTTTAAGAACCGGCCAAAATAATCCAAACAATCGTCTGAAAAGTAAATTTCTGATAATTGCCCACAACCATATATTTAGAATAATAAAAAAATTGAAATTTTATATAAATCCTTGAATCGTATATAATTCTACCAAAACCAAATGCAGTTAAAACCAAACCAGAATTTTTTAAAAGTACAACCAAAATCAATTGAAGTCAAAACCAAACGCAACGAGATTGCAAATTTCATGTAAATTTAACATTTACAATAATGTATACAATTAGACATTATAATGTCTATTAAACCACTAGGTCGGTGACTACAGTCACCATTTGTAATTTCGTATATTGACCACCAGATTTCACTTATATACGAAATAGCCCCTGCTATCACAACCAGTAGATCTCTTTAGCTATTAGTAGGTTGCTGGAGTGTCACGGTGGGGGTGATGGAAGGGTGGGTAAGTTTCTTCATAAAAAGCCTCACACGCGCTCGTGCACGCCACCACTCTCCGACTCCGACT